>OY992538.1:184243826-184579746 GCA_963921195.1 Pegoplata infirma | reverse complement strand
GCAGGGGTTCTCATATGATAATTCGGGTTGGTTGGAGTCCATAGAGTACTGATATACTCATAGTTTTTCTGGATCACTTCGTTAAGTACGTTTTTTATTGGCAAATGTGTTGAAAAACGGAAATTCTTAAATTACAATTTTAAAAAATTATTACTTTGTTAGTTTGCTACCGATTTTCGATTTTATGGATTTGTTTTAAAGGTATAGGTCCTACCTTTCAAACAAAACAAAAATATTAAAAATCGATCAAGAATTGGCTGAGCTACGATCGCTTAAGTAAAAAAAAAACGTATTTTTTGAAAAATTTGTCATATTCTTTACACTCTAAGTTGAAAATGCATCATTAAACAATTTTTTTAATTTTTTGTAAAAAAGTATAGTAAAGTGGCTTTCCAAAACACCAAAAAACATAACAATCGGTTAAAAAATGAATGAGTTATGCTAAGTTTTGTGATAGGGCATTTTTAAATTTTTTCAGAAACGCTTGTAATTTAAGCATTATTCATAAATCTTGTTACTAGTAGTAATTTTATGCGCATATGCATATAAACTAGAGATGGGAACGTAATTAGATTTGTGCGTGATTCACACATGATCAGAAGTGAGCGTGATTGAAAATTAATTTTACTCACGTGGTTGTTAGTGAGTGTCAGTGTGAGTGGAATAAAAAAATGGGCGTGTCAGTTACTTCCAAATCCTATTTATAATTTTTTGGGTTTGTTTAAAAAATATCAGTGTTACTTCTTAAACAAAAATATATTGTGAATCGGTTGAAAACTGGCTAAGGTGCGCTTGTTTAAGTAAAAAACCTTTTTTGAAAAGTTATACCTGCAACATTTTTATGACAAAAAACATTTGACATTTTTGAAACGAAATTGGTAAAATTGTGGGATCATTTGATGGAAATTTTACCTGTTTATAAATATACGTATGAGGCATTCCACACCAAATGTTCAGCGAAAAAAAAACATGTGAACCGTAAATTTTTAAATGGGTTGTATGGATAGCCATGTGAGGCATTCCACACCAACTGTTCCACTACAGAAAAACCATAGTTGTTTCAATGGGATATCATTTGCAAAGTATTCGCTCTTAGGGTACTAATAAATAACAAAAATAAAATTTAAGTTTTTTTTTTAAAAGTGGGCCTTGTAGGCGTGGTCAAATATTAAAAATATCAAACTTTTTTGCCTGAGTATTTATTCACGATCACGCACGCTACTAAATTTTTTCTTTCATAAGCGTGCGTAAACGTTATTAAAAACTCACTCACGCTACCATCGCCTCTTAAAATCAGGGTTGGCAACCGAAACGAATAACGGTATCGGTAACGGTATTGGTATTACATATTTTTTATATCGGTAACGGTAAAGGTAACGGTATTTTCGATTATTTCGGTAACGGTGAACCGTTACCGAAATGTCAATACCGGTACGTACCGGTATTATAAATAAAATGTTAACAAGTCACAAATTTGTTAAAAACGCGTAAAAAATAAAGAAATTGTTTAAAAAAATTAAAAAAAACACTGTTAAATTCTGTACATTTTCTATACATAATTATTAGAGTTCGTTTGGTGACTATGTCACTTCATCTGTTTCGGGTATCATCATTTTTATAAAGGATTTAGGGGAGCTAAAAAGAATTCCGGTATTTTTTTGGGGTGGTTCAAAGCATCTGAAAACGCGGATTTTGAGCTGAGTTTTCTGCGTAGAAAAAATGGCTGAATATGTTGCAAATCTGATTTCACCAGTCGATTCTACAGCAAAAATTAATACAATGGAATTTTTTCGAACTCTTAAAATAGTTCCAATATCCTACAGCAGGGGGCTTAAATTGATCATGCACGATGAAGAGGCAGGTTTAGCTAAGCAAATTGGTACAAAAAGCAACTTTTTATCACAACCCGTTAAAAAGTTGTAAGGCTTCAAAGTTTTTGTTTTAATGACAAAATTGTAAAAAACTGACCGACAGATGCAAAATTTTTGGATGGGTCAGCGGTCTGGACACTCGTTTTCGATTACCCTCTAAATGCTGATTCCAAATCTGATTTCCAAAGTTTTCCAAACGTCAGGTTTTTGAGAAAATTGAGGTTAAAGTTCACAAGAAAATGCATTTTTGTGCATTATTGAGAGCACTTTTTTGTGATATTTTGATGATATTCTGGGACCGTACAACTAGTTTTCGATTAACATTTCGATGCTGATTCTGAATCTGGATTTAAAATTTTTCTATCAAGTCATGTTTTCGAGAAAATTTAGGTTAAATTTCTCAAAAAACCTGTTTTTACCATTTTTGACAGCTTATAACTCTCTAACGGGTTGTGATAGAACGAAAATGTTGGTACCATTTTGTTAAGCTGAAAATGCCCTTTAATTGTGTATATTTAAAAAATGTATTTAAAATGAAAATGGAAAACCCTTATTTTTCCGCCCTCTGTGGTGGGTTTTTGGAACTTTTTTTAAGAGTTCAAAAAACGTCCATTGTATTTATTTTTGCTGTAGAATCGATTGGTGAAATCAGATTTGCAATATATTCAGCCATTTTGTCCCTGCAGAAAACACAGCTCAAAATCCGCGTTTCAGATGCTTTGAACCACTCCAAGGAGCGAAAATTTTTCCAAAAAAATACCGGCTCACCTAAATCCTTCAAAAAAATGATGATACCCGCTAATCAAATTTTCAAAATTAACTCTAATAATTATATTTGTAATAATATTATGAATTAACTCAGAATTAAATTAAAACATTCACGCAATATTGTAATTCAACAAATACGAACTCATGTTCGTAGAGACACCTTTGTCCAAAAAGCAAAAAAGTCTGCCTTTTGAGCCATATGAGAAATCTGCATTTTAAGCTATTTGAGAAATCTGCTGATTATAGCTACGCGGTTTGCTAAATTTCTGTCTGGATGATCTAGGTAGAAACTGCCGTCAATACAGCAGAAAAATCTGCTGATTTTAATAGAGAAACAGCATGAACTGTTTATTTGAAATCAGTAGACTTCTCTGTTAAAATGATCAAAATTGTTTGTCCTGTTGTTAAAAAAAATCGGCAGAGATAAAAAAACTTGGCAAGAATGTTTCAGGAGATGTTTTTTAAGGCGGAGGGTGGGCGGTATCGGAGCGACACCTTCCCTCTCGCCATAGATGTTAAGAAATTAATTTTATTTATATTTACGCATAAATAATACAATTTTATCAATATTTAATTTTATTTGCTGTAGCCAAGCCCCCAAAAGGTTCGGTGCGAAAAAATCGCATTTTCTAATCTTGGTCAATGAACTTCACACGGCATAAAAATGTTTCATTTTCTAAACAAATTGACGAAAAAGTTAAATAAAATATATTTTTCTAGGGTTTTTTAAGTTTTTCAGGGAGAAACTTTCATCTGGAAAGACGAACATCGCTTACAATCGATCACTAATCAATAATATAAAATCTTTATGAGGTCCAAGACCTATATTCGAATTTAGTTAATTGCGAATGTGATCGATCATTGGTTGGATTGGCAATGAACAAAAATTTGTTTTTTTATTTTAAGTATATTAAAAATATTTTAATATGTTTATAATCCACAAAAAATTTAAATAAGTAATATTAATGCAACCGAAACAAAACCGATATAATACCGGTAAAAATCCGAATAAAGGTAACGGTATTTTATCGGTAACGGTATTTAAAAATTTTTATTTCGGTATTGGTAACGGTAACGGTAGTCAATATTAAAGGGTTTTTAATCGGTAACGGTATTGAAAGGGCAACGGTAGCCAACACTGCTTAAAATATTTTTTAAGTATTGATATTACTCATACGCACACGTTTTAAATACCGTTATTGTATAAAATAAGCGTGTTGCAATTTTTGAATTTTGATTTTTCGAAAACAAGGCAAAACACATCTCTAAAAATTTCAGATCAGATAGAAAATTCCTTTAACTTTTTTTAAAAAAATAAAAAACAAATAAAATTGCGGCATGTTTTTTGATAAATAAAGTTTAAGTTTAAATTTAAAAAATTCAGAACTTCTTCTGAAAATGTTCCAATTTTTATTTTTTTTAATTGATAGCCCATTCAAAAATCTATAAACAGCTTTTGTCTTTAAGACTTTACTGTGTTTCATTTAATTTGCATAAATATTGAAGTAAAGATGCTCAGGCAAAAAAGTTAGATATTTTAAATTTTTGACCACGCCTACAAGGCCCACTTTTTGAAAAAACTTAAATTTTATTTTTGTTATTTAATAGTACCCTAAGAGCAAATACTTTGAAAATGATTTCATATTGACACGACACAACTTTTTTTTTTGCTGAACATTTGGTGTGGAATGCCTCATATATGGAGCTAAGAAAATTACGTTTTTTTTACGTTTGGAGGCGTGGTCAAATATTGGAAAAATGGTCAAGTTTGTGTCAAGTTGCCTTGTTTAAATATATATCAAATAAAAACGAAATGCACCAAAATCTCAAAAATTAATATTCTTGTATAGTTTTGTATCGGCTATAGATTAAAATTTTTTTGGAAAATTTTCAGAACCCGTTCTGAAATTTTCCATTTTTTAAAAAAGTCAATTTATAAAAAATCCGGCCACTTTTGTTTTTTTTTGTAATTTTTTTTTTTAAAGATTAGATGTTTGTCTAGCAAGATTTTTTAAAAATTAAGAAAATCTATAAAAAAAATTAAGAAGAAAAAAAAGTAATTTTTCTGATTTTCAAAATAAATTTTTAAAATTTAAAATAGTTTTTGAAAAAAATTAATTTCAATTTGTGTTTTTGCTAATTTATGCCAAAATATGCAATAATATGCACTTAAAAGTTCGAAATATGCACAATATACATATGCATTTAAAATCAAAATATGCAAAAATATGTATTTTCACCAAAATATGCAAAATATGCGAAAACAAATCGATGCCATTTAATGCAAATATCTTGATTCGGAATGATAATTGGTCGATATCGTTTTTAGGCTTTCGACAAAAAACATGCATTTGCATGGAAATCTCACCCTAGTTATATAAAAAACTTTTTTACCCGGGACCCATTGAAAAAATTTTGGTACACAATTTTTTTCTCACTGAACATTTGGTGTGGAATGCCTCACATGTATATTTATAAACAGGTAAAATTTCCATCAAATGATCCCACAATTTTAGCCATTTCGTTTTAAAAAAACATGTTTGCAAGCGCACAGCTTTTTCTGTCATAAAAATGTTGCAGGTATAACTCTTCAAAAAAGGTTTTTTACTTAAACAAGCGCAGCTTAGCCTGTTTTTAACCTATTCTCAATATTTTTTTGTTTAAGAAGTAACACTGATATTTTTTAACCAAACCCAAAAAATTATAAATAGGATTTGGAAGTAACTGACACGCCCATTTTTTATTCCACTCACACTGACACTCACTAACAACCACGTGAGTAAAATTAATTTTCAATCACGATCACTTCTGATCATGTGTGAATCACGCACAAATCTAATTACGTTCCCATCTCTAGTTTATATGCATATGCGCATAAAATTACTACTAGTAACAAGATTTATGAATAATGCTTGAATTACAAGCGTTTCTGAAAAAAATTAAAAATGTCCAATCACAAAACTTAGCATAACTCATTCATTTTTTAACCGATTGTTATGTTTTTTGGTGTTTTGGAAAGCCACTTTACTATACTTTTTTACAAAAAATTCAAAAAAATTGTTTAATGATTCACTTTCAACTTAGAGTGTAAAGAATATGACAAATTTTTCAAAAAATTCGGTTTTTTTTTACTTAAGCGATCGTAGCTCAGCCAATTCTTGATCGATTTTTAATATTTTTGTTTTGTTTGAAAGGTAAGACCTATACCTTTAAAACAAATCTATAAAATCGAAAATCGGTTGCAAACTAACAAAGTAATAATTTTTTAAAATTGTAATTTAAGAATTTCCGTTTTCCAACACATTTGCCAATAAAAAACGTACTTAACGAAGTGATCCAGAAAAACTATGAGTATATCAGTACTCTATGGACTCCAAGCAACCCGAATTTTTATATGAGAACCCCTGCATATTTTTGGTGTAGCACAGTGTAATTTTTATAAAATATTTTTATTTCTAAAGTTTACAATTTGAATTTAATATTTTTTTTTTATTCGGTAAAATTGAAGAAAAATTTTCGATGTATCCATCAATAGCATTTAAGGCAATAATCAGATTGGAAAATTTTTTATGCAGAATTGCTAAACCAATAAAATCTACCGATATTTTTATTTGAGTAAAACCACTTTTTTAAAAACTTTACAATCTACTTTTGAATCTTTAAAGATTATTTTCGGATTCAGTGCGAGATTTTACATGGAAAATAAATGCAAAATGCCGTGTGTTAAAGTCTTTGTAAACTAGTGTACCTAAGTAGATCCAATTATATTCAGCCCAATTTTTAACTTAAGCCCATATATCAATTCAGCCCGATTTTGTGATTCAAGGCGTAAAATATAAGTCCATTTAAAACTAATAAAGGATCTTAAGAAATATAGATCCAATCGGTCTATGCTTGGACTTGTAGCCCATGCTTTGACAAATTCTGGTATAGGGTGTTATATTTTTAATTATTTATTAGTGCCCTAAAAGGAAATACTTTTCAACGGATTTCACGTTGATTTTACATCAATGTTTCTACCCTGGGGCAGTTTAAAAGTAAAGCCCCATATGAATATATTTTTTTGCTAATAACTTTATACGACAGTTTTTCAATTAATGCAATTGATTCAATATCAATTTAAACATCAAAGGCCTGTTTTAAAATCTTATAGCACTTTAAGTAAAAGTGTGTTCTTTAGGGTGTCCCGATTTTTTTCAGTTGCAAATTTGCCAGCTAAAATATGAGCATTGAACAGCAAAAAAAATATATAACAACAGAATTAAAATATATAAAAATTTCATAAACTGCTCCTAAAGTTACCGAAGTTAAAAATTTTGTTTACTAAAATTAATGTTCAAAATGTTGATAAGAATCGTTCTCAAAGTAAGAACACCCTATACCAGAATTTTAAAGAAAAATTCAGCAAATAATTTTAAAATTGCGAATTTTGTGCAAAGTTAATGATACTTTCTCTTATTTAATATTTGATGAATAACTAAAAACAGTTTAAACTCTGGTGGTCACATATTTTTTACGAGAATATTTTATCGCGGGCCACCCTACTATGCATGTGTACTTATGTTCAAACTGAAGGTCGCATTTATAAATTGAGAAATAGAAAGAAACCCAGCAAAACTTTGGTAATGGGTAGTGATTATATAACACATTACCAGGTAATGCATATACCTTATTTTTAGCATTATTTTAGGATGTCTTACCAAACATTTGTTCCACAACGTATTATTTTCAAGTGAAAAATAATGAATTACTAATAATTTGATACGTAATGCATGATTATTGGAAAAAATGTATTTCATATTTATTATTTCTAAACATTAAATCATGGATGACTTATATTTTGTTACATTATGTATTATTTCAAAGTTTAAAATAATGCATTATTTATAATTGGAAGCATAATGCATTACACTAACATAAAAAATAAATATTTTATAAAAAAAATGCTTAAGTTTAAACTAGAGATGGGCTTACGACAGGAATTTTCTAATGACACACACTCACTCAAGAGCATATTTTATATACTTACACTCACTTACAATCACGTGAGTAAATTTAATACAAAATTACTTTTTCACTACTCGTAACACCTTATATATTATGTTCTGGTATGCTATATTTTATACTAGTGCCCCCCATTTCCCGGTTCTCGGTATTCCCGGGAATACCGGTATTCCCGGTTCTGGTACCGGTTTCCCGGTTCTAGATATATTACCGGGAATACCGGTATTCCCGGTTCTGATCCTGGTACCGGTTCTCAAAAACCAAAAAAATACTATACCATACAATATTTAAATTACACTATTTAATCAGTATTTCAGAAATACTTAATTGTGTTCGTAAATTTATTTGAAAAACATGTAACAATTTTTCCTTAAATTCAAAAAATAAAATGGAAATGGTATTTTTTACAAGTTTTTTTGGTATAAGCAAAGAAAAAATTTTAATTGTACAAAATATTACAAAATATACATTAGGGGTGGGATAGTGCACGAGTTTTCGATTTCGACACGCTAGAACCGCTTATTTTGTGAGGTTCGTAAAAAAAATGAATGGGCCAAAAAATGGGGCAGATCGGATAGGATCTAGGGGTCGCTCATCGGGGTCAAAGTTGGGCGTAGAGGGGAAAAAATCCACAAAAAGGCCCAAAACTCCCCTGCTTTTGCTCCTAGAGGGGTCAAATGTGAGACCGGCCCCCATTATTTTTTCTCCCTGAACACTTTTGCCAAACATACCTAAGCCCTATCTCCAATCCCTAAGGGGGGTCCCATACAAAGGTTCAATTTTTAAAAAATCTTTCTTCTACCGCTCTAGTTGTATTAAAAGTCACCCTAGAGGAATCAAATGTATGACCGACCCCCAATATTTTTTCAACCCCAACATTTTCTTAGAACATACCTACCCCCTATCTTCAATCCTTAGGGTGGTCCCCATACATTTTTTTTTATTTTTTCTTAAATTGTCATATTAAATCAGCTCCTACCGGTCCAATGGTGCCTCCTAGAGGGGTCATTATCAAGACCAACCCCCATTAATTTTTAGCCCCCAACACTTCTTCTGAACATACCAATTCCATATCTCCAATTCCTAAGGGGTCTCCCACACAAAACGACATTTTTGTAAATCTTGCTCCCACCGCTCTAACTATCGCAGGGGTGACCCTAGAGAAGTTAAATGTGTGACCGACCCCCAATATTTTTTCAGCCCCAACATTTTCCCCAAACAAACCTACCCTCTATTTTTAAGCCTTAAAGGTGTCCCCACACAATTTTTTATTTTTTTAATTTTTTTTATAAAATTTGCGCTCCCACTGTGCCTTTTAGGGACGGGAAATGCAAACTGACCCCCATTAATTTTTGCCCACTACATTTTGTCTGAATATACCTACGCCGTATTTCCACTTTGTAGGGGTGCTCCCCTGGGGAAAACTAAGTGTTTGAAACCAAATTCGGCAAAACGTCTGGACCAGGAGTGCTAATGTTTGCGCGTTTTAAAGAGCAGTGGGAAAATATAAAAGACAAACCGTACAGTCTTGGCATATAAGATGAGGAAGTAGCAGGCAACATACCAGCTCAAGTCCAAACTGATATCAAGTTGTTTTGTTGGGCTCAAATAAAAGAAAAGCAACCCAGAGACGACTACAAGGAGTTTCTTGAAATTGTTTTATTATACTTTGGCGAAAATATTCCTAATAAGCATTTTAGCCCACCAGGACCCATCAGTCATGCTCGATGGATGGCAAAAGGCATATATTGCCTAAAATGTTTTTGTTCCGAAAATATATCGGTTTGGCCAAAAAAGAATTAAATGCACTTCTTGATGTGACCGTTTTCATCATAACAATTTACGTAAAAGCTTGGTTTAGCGCTACAAAAGCAATAAAAGCTCCAAATAATGATTTGAATTTTTTGAAAGCGATTGCCAATTATGCTTCAATTGATAAGATTCTGTCGCAACGATTGGTCAAGAGATTCTGTGGACATCTCTGGTATCTCAGTGGCGAAGCTGTTGCTCTCTCACTATTTGATCCGAATATCTCTTGTGAAATAAAACGAAAAATATCGAATGCAATTCGTATATTTGAAGAAGAGAAAGAGGAATTGGAGGAAGAGTTATCGGACGATGAGATGGACGAATCGTCTAACGAAGACAGCGAGGAATAAGAAGACGACGATATCGGGGAAGAAGATGACTCAGTGGATAGCGGCGACAGTTGCAACAAGGATTGTAATCCTCCAGTACATGTTGTTGGATTCGAAGGTGTGAAAAGAATTAACATGGCATCGAAACAAGTGAATCAAGAACTCATGAAAACTGATTTAAGCCACTACGTCACACCTGAGACTCCAAAATTTGTTGCACGCTTCGGAATAACAACAAATTTTATTGCTTCCGATCCAAATACTTGGGAAAATCGTCAGGACTACCAGCGAACGCTGCAAATATTACGTAAATTACATGTTGTCAACGACGCTGCCGAACTATAACAACGTGTTGTGCAGTAGCGAGGAGGAAAAAATAGTTTTGCTTCAGGTCGTGACCGAAAATCGGAAACAATATCCATCACAAGTTAAAAATAAATTAATTTGATTTTTAGTTATATTATTTATCATTTCTTATTATTTTCAAGTTAAAAAAAATATTTTTTTACGCTTAACAAAAGTTAATATTAAATTACAAATTAAAGACCTCGGATTTCTCGATAAAATAAATAAACAAATTGTGGGGTAACACCTTGAAGATAGAGGGTAGGTATGTTTGAAGAAAATGTTTTGGCAAAAAAAAATATGGGCAGGTCATACATTTGACTTCTCTACATACATTACTAATTTAGTTTTCCCCAGGGGAGCACCCCTACAAAGTGGAAATACGGCGTAGGTATGTTCAGAAAAAATGTAGGCGGCAAAAATTAATGGGGGTCAGTCTGCACTTACCGTTCCTAAAAGGCAGAATGGGAGCGGTAGGCGCAGATTTTATAAAAAAAATTAAAAAATAAAAAAAAATGTGTGGGGACACCCTTAAGGCTTTAAAATAGAGGGTAGGTTTGTTTGGGGAAAATGTTGGGGCTGAAAAAATATTGGGGGTCGGTCACACATTTAACTTCTCTAGGGTCACCCCTGCGATAGTTAGAGCGGTGAGAGCAAGTTTTACAAAAATGTCATTTTGTGTGGGAGACCCCTTAGGAATTGGAGATATGGAATTGGTATGTTCAGAAGAAGTGTTGGGGGCTAAAAATTAATGGGGGTTGGTCTTGATAATGACCCCTCTAGGAGGCACCATTGGACCGGTAGGAGCTGATTTAATATGACAATTTAAGAAAAAATAAAAAAAAATGTATGGGGACTACCCTAAGGATTGAAGATAGGGGGTAGGTATATTCTAAGAAAATGTTGGGGTTGAAAAAATATTGGGGGTCGGTCATACATTTGATTCCTCTAGGGTGACTTTTAGTACAACTAGAGCGGTAGAAGAAAGAATTTTTAAAAATTGAAACTTTGTATGGGACCCCCCTTAGGGATTGGAGATAGGGCTTAGGTATGTTTGGCAAAAGTGTTCAGGGGGAAAAATAATGGGGGCCGGTCTCACATTTGACCCCTGTAGGAGCAAAACCAGGGGAGTTTTGGGGCTTTTTGTGGATTTTTTCCCCTCTACGCCTAACTTTGACCCCGATGAGCGACCCCTAGATCCTATCCGACCTCCCCCATTTTTTGGCTCATACACTTTTTTTACCAACCTCACAAAATGAGCGGTTCTAGCGCTTTCAAATATTGCTGCTTAAAATCTCACACGACACTATCCCACCCTTAATATACATACCGTTAGCCCGGGAATACCGTCAGAACCGGAACCGGGTATACCGGTATTCCCGGGAATACCGGCAATGAATTAAGAACCGGGAAACCGGTACCAATTCCCGGGAATACCGAGAACCGGGAATACCGGTATTCCCGGTTCTACGGTACTGACCGTAGGCACTATTTTATACCTTACCCGTATGCATTGCTATAAACTAGATCAATTATTTTATACCTTACTGGTATTCTTTGTCATAATGTGGATGCATTACTTTGAGTCTCATCCCCTGTTAAGATCATCAATGCTGCAATGTTTAAAATAAGCACTCCTATACAATCCATTTGGTAATCTAAGTTTTGCTGTGTAATTTTTTTTCATCAATATTTTAGTTTTCATTATTATTTTTTTTTGTCAATATTTTTTTTCATCAAAATTTTTTTTTATCAATATTTTTTTTGTCAGTTCTTTTTTTGATCAATATTCTTTCATCAAAATTTTGTTTTTTTTTCATTAACATTTTTTTTTCATCAACATTTTTTATTCAAATTTTTTTTTTTCCTAATTTTTTTTTTCATCAATTTTTTTTTCATAAATATTTTTTCATCAATATTTTTTTATAATTTTTGTTTCATTAAATGTTTTTTTTATAAATAATCTTTTTTCATTAAAAACTTTTTTTCATCAATTTTTTTTTTACCGACAAACAAAACAAATAAATAAAAGTTAATGAACTTTTTCATTCAATTTTTGAGCTTTTTCAAAGTTGTTATGAAAAAATGGTAAATACTTCTTAAATTCCACATATAACGAATAATTCATAAATACTATGTAAAAGTTCAAATGTATTATGAAAAAATTATAAATTTTTTATGAATTTTTTCATAAATACTATGAATTTCGTTCATTGACAATTTTTTTTTTGTTTGTGTGCACAGACAGAACAGATAGATGGGAATCACTATAATGTCTTAGAAACCTTTACGGATCAATAATATATAAGGGGGTTTTCGTGTCAACTGACACAACTTTTGAAACCGATGTCTTCCGATCGGGAGACCAAGGTTAGTCCTATTGGATAGTAGTTCAGACACAATTTTTCAACGAGATCGGTCAAGAACTCTCCGAGTTAGAGGGGGTCGAAATTTTACATTTTGGCCAAATAGGTGTTGATTCTCATCCATGTAACTTCTTACCTATTGTTTTTTGCAAAATGTGTCCCAAAGAGTTTAGATAGCTATTTCTTCAGTCTTTCGAAAAAAAAATATAAAAAAAATATAAAAAAAATGTTTGATTTTTTTTCTTAAAAATCCAAAACTTTTTTGACTTTTTCCTCAAATTTGGCCCCACTAGGGGCACTTTAGGGTAAGTTAGAATGGTAGGATCAAATTTTTTAAAAATGGTTTGTATGGGAGCCCCCTTAGGAGGTGGAAACAGGGGTAAGGTATGTTCAAGAAAAATGTTGGGGGCAGAAAATTATTGGAGGTCGGTCTCACATTGCACCCCTCCAGGGGCGTTTCTAGGGGAGTTTTGGGGCTTTTTGAGGACTTTTACCTCTTTACGCCCAACTTTGACCCCAATGAGGGGCCATATGGCCCCTCCCCACTGCCCCCATTTTTTGGCTCGTGCTTTCTTTTTCGAACCTAAAAAAATTAGAGGGTATCGCGGATCGAAATCGAAAACTGGTTAGCTATACCACGCCTAATAGTACAAATTGAAGAACCGTTTTTTGTGTTCCAAAGTTAAAAAAAAAAAAATTTCATAGATATCCCACTCGCATCCCATTAAGCGACCCCATAGCTCTTAAAGGAAATCGCCTAAGCTTTCTTTTGAATCAAAAAAAAAGGGCCCAATTTGAGGAAAAAATCAAAAAAGTTTTGGATTTTTAAGAAAAAAAATCACAAATTTTTTTTTTACTTTTTTTATATTTTCTTTTCGAAAGACTGAAGAAATAGCTATATAAACTCCTTGGGACACATTTTGCTAAAAACAATAGGTAAGAAGTTACATGGATGAGAATCAACACCTCTTTGGCCAAAATGTCAAATTTCGACCCCCTCTAACTCAGAGAGTTCTTGACCGATCTCGTTGAAAAATTGTGTCTGAACTACTATCCAATAGGACTAACCTTGGTGCAAATTTCATCCCGATCGGAAGACATCGGTTTCAAAAGTTGTGTCAGTTGACACGAAAACCCTCATAAACATAATGGGGTCCTCGACTGATATTTCCATGCGTTTTGCATGGAACGACAAATAAATATAGAGTTATTTTTTTTAGAATTTTTTTTTTTTTTTCAAAGAACACCTATTTATACAGCAAAATATTAAATTTATCATGATTCAATTTAGGCAAGAGTACAAACTTCGAAGACAATTTTTAAATTATGCTATCATGTACAGATGAACAGAACAACTTTATATTAAATTTGATACCCGACCTGAAAGACGCCTGAACTCAAAATCTAGTCGCCGCCTCCTGTTTTTGGCATCAGCCATCCATCTCCGGAAAACGTAGTCGACTTTGAACTCTGTTGAATATTTAAAAAAAAACTACAATCCATTTAATACTGTATTACTTAATTCATGTAACTTTATTACCATATGTTGTTGCATGTTGTCATGATTCATATGCCTTTTTCTAACTTTATAGACCAATAAATTAAAAAAAAAAAAATAGAAAAAACCAAAATACAATCGTCTGCTGTAAATAAACTTTTACATTTTGCATTTTCTAATTTCTAACATGTACATTTTATTTGTAATTTTGTTTATTATCGCCTTTAAATCTTAACGTACATTAGATGATACGCCTCTGTTATTGTTTATGCGAGACGAATTAGCAAATCGTACAAAACAAGAGTTCAACCACTTGTTTTAATAATATTAGTGTTGCCTTTACCATGGGGATAACACTTTACGAAAAACATGGTTGCAATATTTGGACTGTTATTTTTTAATTTGTAATACAATACAATTCCAAGCCCACACTAGGACAAGAGGACTGTAGGCAAAAAAATTGGGAAAAATAAATAAAAGCTCAAAATAAAAGTTTGGAATGTTGGAATATCCTTGAAGAGATTTTGAGTTCAAAAGACATTTAAGAAACGTAATCTGGGATCAACATAATTAGTTTGACAGAGAAACTTTGCACACCATAAATGGAATACATTTGCCGAATCCTTAAAAAAAACTTTTCAAATAAATTTAAATTTTTGTATGACTCAAACTCCCAGTGGGAGTCTCCCACCCATAAGTTTTTCCTTTTTTGGAGTTTTTTCAAATCTTTCATTTTTTATCGCTTCAGTCCTCTGTAGCCTAACTAACATGCCATTTTAAATTGCATTGTTTCTGAATACTTTACAATAATTTTAATATTGCATGGTTTGTTTATGTTTTGTTCGTTTTCTTAAATGAACGTTTTCCTTGTTGGCTGATTGCAGGCCATAAAGGAAATATCATTTGTAAACTAAGTAAGTAAAAGGAAAATAAATAAAGCAAAAAATAAAATTTTGAAAATTAGAAAATTATAGTTCGTTTAAAACGTGAGAACGATTGTAAAGAATAAGATCCTTTTAAGACGGACCAAATTTTTAGGACTTTATTAAAGAACTAGTTCAAATTTAAAAATATTACAAGAAATATCTGTGAATTTTCAAAAAAAAAAAAAAAAATCCACACCACTTTATAGGAATTGTGCCATTAGAAGGTTGTGTTCTGGGAAACCGCTTTTGATAAACTCGAGCGGAATCTCTACCAACTCGGAATTAAAGCTGGGGTCCATTTTGATAACACAAATAACACTGCGCTGCAGTGGATTTTTGATGTGACCTAGTAAAGTTTGTTGATTTCTTTGAGTAGATCACAAAAATGCTCATTAAACTTACAACACAGAAAAAAAATAAAAAATTTCACTAAATTTTTAAAACTTTGGGCGTGTGTGAAACGGTAACAAAGTACTATGGTGAAAAATATTTTTCATATGGTGACAAAATTTTGTATTTCTGCTGTGTGAAATGATATCTTTTTTGACAACAGAAAATATTTGATAGTTGTCAATAAATGGAAAATAAAAACAAAGAATATCAGCCAATTCTGAATATTTTTGGAAAACAATAGTTTTCAATTCTCTAACAAATGTAATCGCTGCATTAAATGCATGTATGTTTTCTCTTTTATAAAAAGGTTTCATATTTTAAGACATTTTTCTACAGGAAAAATACAACAAGTCTCAAGCAATGTAGTTTTCTATTAAAAATGTCTCAATAAAAATAATAAAAATCTAACAATTCATATAAAAAACTATTTTATTTTGGATAAAAAATAAATCACTGAAATTTTGATGGACTCTATATAATCTAAACCGGAACACAGCAGTAAACCCCACACATACATACATATATTATTTATTTATTTATCATAAAATTTTAATGAGTTTGCTGTGCAAATTCTGAAAAAATGGCGAAGTTTTGTAATATTCTGTGCTTTTTGATTGAACAATGGGACAAATCGATCTATTTTTCGAACAAAATATTCAAACTTAAAATGTAATTTGGTTGGAATACGTGTTTTTTTTCGCAAATTCTATGTTCTGTATTCGCTAATTTATGTTGAAATATTGTATTGAAATTTTGATAAATAAAATACCTTTTTTTGTGAAATTTTTGAAATTATTATACTTTTTTTCAATTGTGGTACTATTGACCCAATGTGCTTTCAAAGAAATAAAAAAAATGAAATGTCAATTTCGAAAATTAGATATAGATTTTGTTCTTTTACTCATATGTATTTGTTTCGATCACACAGTTCTTGCTAAAAAAGACGAAAAAAAGTGTACATCATAACACCTTTAGCTTATGCCAAAATTTCTACATGATATAATATATAGTATTGAGTAAACTTTTAATAAAAATTTATTAAATGTATACCCAAAAATTTTAGTAAATTTTTAATTGACACAACTAAAACTTTACTCAAAATGTTTGTTTTTTTTTTTAACAAGATAATTTTTTTAGGCTGGTGTCTAATTTTAAAAAAGTTGTAGGACTCCACCTCAGTTTGACTATATAAGCTAACAATTAACGAACAAGAAAATAAGAATTACTAGTTTCATTATCTTAAAACCAAATATTTTAGTAACTTGGGTTTGTAATAAAAAGTAACATAATTATTTTTCAAAACAAAAAAATGTTTTTTTTTTATCAAATTTTTTTTGTCATCAAATTTTTTTTTTTTGCATCAAATTTTTTTTTTCCATAAATTTTTTTTTTTCATAAATTTTTTTCATATTTTTTTTTTTTTTGTTTTTTCATATACATGTTTTTTTAGCAAATTTTTTTTTTTATCTATTTTTTTTCATAATTTTTTTTTTCATTTTGTTTTTTCATATACATGTTTTTTTAGCAAATTTTTTTTTTATCTATTTTTTTTCATAATTTTTTTTTTCATAATTTTTTTTTTTTCATAATTATCATTAATTATCAATTTTTGTTCTCAACAAAATTTTTTTTTTTTATAAATTTATATTTTCATCAATTTTTTTTTACATTTTTGTATCAAAAAAATTCTTTTCGTCATAATTTTTTTTTTTTTGTAAATTTTTTTTTTCTTCATTAAAAACCTTTTTTCATCAAACATCTTTTTCACAAAAAATTTTCAAAAAATTTTTTTTATCATAATTTTATTTTTCGTGAAAAAAAATCCACAACTATTTTTTCACCAAGTCTAAGCTTTTTACGTAAAAATGTTACATTGCTTTATCAAATGTTTATCATTTACCAAGTGTACAGCTCTTTTGGTTTTTAATGGGGTCCTCGACTGATATTTTAATTCGCATGGAATAGCAAAGTAGTATAATATTATTTTTTCTAAAAAAAACTTTGCTTTGGCAAGTACACCCAAATCTTCCGCAAAACATTATCATGATTTAATGTTTTGGGCAAGAGTAAAAAATTCACAGGCATTATTAATTAAGTTCTTTATTTTGTCAAGTAAAAACTTACTCAAAATTCATCAATTAATTATTTTAAAAAGTTTAAACAATTCTAAATTTAAAAAAAAAAATTAAAAAACTTTTTTTTTAAACTTTACACAAAACATAACATGCTACCTCTTATTTTACAAGAATTCCTTGTAAAAAATACAAGATTCTTACCAATAAAAATGTAAATTTACAATTTTTTGGCGAAGTACTACTAGATTTTTTTGTAAAAAATCTTGAAAATTTGTAAAATTACAAAAAAAAATAAATTTCGATGGAAAATTATTTGTTTAAAAACAAGAATAACTGTCAAATATTGGTAAAATCGGATTACGAAACTTTTCATTGTAATTTGACAATGTTTTTTTTGAGTGTTTTCAACCTGAAAAACATGCAATGTATGAACCTAATGTTGAATCCGTTAGAAAGGTCTTCCAAGTACATTTAAAACAGTTACATTTGCGTGTTTTTACAAAATGCATTTTCGTTAAAATGTATGTAAGTTCTACAATTTTTGATGGATTTTATTAAAAACCCCCTAATTTTCTTCGTATTAAATCAGACTTGAACATTGCTTTCAGAAATTAAACTTAAAAAATTGTTAACTGAGTAAAATTTACAATGGATTATTGAAAAATATTGTATAAAGAATTAATAAAAAAATCAAATCCTCAAATTTTGTTCGGAGCTATTTTTATTTATGTCAAACCACTTTTAAAATATTGAAGTTGTAATATACAAAAAACTTTTCTGATTTTGAACTTTTTGACATAATTTTCGGATTCAGCGCGCGATTTTTAATTGAAAATAAATATTAAATATTTTAAAACGAACAATTTTTCAACATTTGTAAATTTGTGTTACTCTCAACAAACTAAAAATGCTGAAAACTGAATTTCTGCCTTTTTACTCAAATGTATATTATTTGTACAATTTTCAACGGATTTTTTTAAAAACCATCTTAATTTCTTTGTATTAGATCAGACTTAAACTGCAAAAAACAAATAAAATTTTTATTTTTCTTTGTTAAATTTACAATCAAATTTTAATTTTTTGCCAAATTTTGCCAAATTTTGGTAAAATTGAAGCAAAATTGTCGATGTATCGTTAAATCGCATCTAAGGCTATAATCAGATTAAAAAATGTTGTATATGATGTTGATAGATCATATAGGTTGATAGATCATAACATTACCTATAATTTAAAATTTAAAACAATAAAATCCTTTAGTTAGTTTCGGAGATAATTTACATAGTTTAAGTAAAGCCATTTTTTTTAAAAGATGCAAATTTTAAAAGTTGTCGATATTTCGAAAAATGTTTTTTGAAACTTTGGAGTCAATTTTCGAATTCAGCGTAAGATTTTACATAGAAAATGAATGTCGTGGATCAAAATCTCTGTAAACTAGTAATATCTCTGTTAAAATAAAGCTGACCCGTATTTTTGAAAAACCTAATTTTTTTATAAGATGGCAACCCTTTTTTAAATTTGAGATTGGTACTCCTATTTTCCTCCCCTTATTTCGATATTTAAGTTTCAGGATAATCGGTGGGTGCCTTCGAACGACCTTCCTTGTAAGTGCTACGTGTTAGTATTTTCCTTTATTAATGGCTCAACCAGCTTAGGCGTATACAATAAACATTAAAACTGGGAACCTTGGCTTCAAGTGCCAGTCAGGGCAGCAAATTTTTTTAGTATTTTTGTGTTTTTTGTATTTGTTTCTGTATTTTTATACACTCACTCCACTTAGTGATAGCGTGTATATATAAGTTTGTCATTCCGTTTGTAACTCATCTAAATATCGGTCTGGGACCCCATAAATTATATATATTCATGATCTCCGATCGATTTTAAGAGATTCTAGCGATGCCCGTCTGTACGTCTGTCTGTCTGTCTGTGGAAATGGTGATCACAACCAAAACATAACACGGAGATGACTGAATCTTAACAAATTTGTTGGAAGTTCTCCTGAGAAGTTTGGTATTCGTTCAAAAGTTTTGAACGAAAATGTAAGGACACCTCAAAAATTTTAGTACATTCAACATAACCTAAAAATACAAAATGCTTTAATTCGGCTTCTGGTTGACATATGTGAACATAATTGAACACCAAATGGTATTTAAACAAGTACGAACATATTTTTTGACAAAAAAAGAAAAAAATCGAGGATTTTTTTTACCAAAATTTTTTTTCGCGGAAATTTTTTTTTTAAAAATTTTTTTTTTTTCAAAAGTAATTTCCTTTTAAATAAAGTTTTTTGCAATAATCTTGTTGAAATTGTGGAGGGTATCACTACATTCGGCAAGGCCGAATATAACATTTTTACTTGTTTTTTAATATTTTTGTCCAATGTGTTAGTTATTTTGATATTATTTTAATTATTAAAAAACAAATTAAAAGTTGAAATGTGTCATCATTTGTTTCTTTAATTTTGATGACACGTTTCATCATATTGAAGAAACCCTTCATCAATACAATGAAATTTTTCATTAAAATTGAAGACAGCAAGTGGTGAAACCGTTTCAACAACATGATAAAATATTTTTCTTTGAGCGTGTGCAGAATAGAGGTGGTTCGTGAATGATTCCATCCATGAAAGCATCACCAAGGCTTACATTTTCAGTTGGCAATGGATTAATTGACATATTCTTCAATGTTATTATACAATATATATCATCCGAAAACCATCGATACCTTGAATCTGTGTCACAAACTATTATAAGTTTATTCAACTTTCTCTAGTATTTACTCCTAAATCCGGTAACTTACCTGCAGCACAGATTCTGTAGCTTAAAGCAATTATAGTTAACACATTTTTTATAAACATCCTTTTGTATTTTCACTACTCCTTTAAAACAAACTAAAATTTTTGAAAAAAAAATTATATTTATATATTTAACAATTAATTTTTATTTAACACAAAATACTAAAAACACCAGCACCAAAAGGACATTGTATAAAATTTTTCCTTTAATATAAACAGAATTTCTTAAACTTAAATTTAAACTGATAGGTCTCCATAGGACAACTAACGATTGATATAATGAAAGAAAATATTGTCAAAGAAAGCGGAAAGAACAAAAAAAACAAGTAAAAAATTAAACTCGGCCTTGCCGAATGCAGTGATACCCTCCACAATTTCAAAAATATTATTGCAAAAAACTTTATTTAAATGGAAATTACTTAAAAAAAAAAATTTGAAAAAAAAAATTTCCGCAAAAAAGAATTTTGGTAAAAAAAAATCCGCGATTCTTTATTTGTCAAAAAATAAGTTCGTACTTGTTTAAATACCATTTGGTGTTCAATTATGTTCACATATGTCAACCAGAAGCCGAATTAATGCATTTTGTATTTTTAGGTTATGTTGAATGTACTGAATGTAGGGTTGCCAGATACTAGAAGTCCAATAACTGGAATATGGAAAAAATTCAGCTGGATTTTCAGAAAATAACTGGACACATACATATTTTTTTTATAACTTAAAAAAAACAACCGATTTTCATATGTGAGATATCTTTATTTTGGACTACTTTTCAAATATAATATAATGGTCGCCAATATTTTCCACGGCAAAACGTGCACTTTTGTAAGCATATTCATTACTTTTGAGCATGTCGGAATGTTGATGTTGACCTCGTCAATAGTTTGAGGATTGCTGGCGTATATTTTTCTATTCAAATACCCCCACAAAAATAAGTCCGGAGTGGGAATCGGATCTGGAAATCTATGTGGCAAGTTAAAGTTCCCTGGACGTGAGATGTCAAAAAAGCGACAATAACTGGCCCCCATCAACAGATTTGACCTCTCCGGACTTATTTTTGTTGGGTTATTTGAAAAGAAAAATGTACGCCAACAATTATCAGAACATCTAAGAGGTGAAGGAAAACATTCGATACGAACTAGACAGCCGAAGTGCTCATAAGTAATGAGCAAAAGTACACTAAAAAAAACTTATTTTTTTGCTACCTCCTATTAAACGAAAATTCCTAGTAATTTTTTAAGATTTTCACCAATAATTTTGTAATTTAACAAGCTTTTTACTATTAATTTTGTGAATTTACAAATTTTTTGGCGCGATAAAACTTACAAGGAATTCTCGTGAATTTACTAGATTTTTTTGGTACCTTCTATTTTATGAGAATTCCTAGTAAAAATTACGAGCTTTTTACCAATAAAATTGTAAATTTACAATTTTTTTGGCAAAATAAAACTTGCAAGGAATTCTCCTTAATTTACTGCATTTTTTTTTTGTAAAATTGGCATAGAAATTTACAAAATTACAAAAAAATTTAATTTTCGATCGAAAATTGTTTGTTAAAAAACAAGGAAAACTGTCAAATATTAATAAAATGGGACTACGAGACTTTTTCTAGTAATTTGACAAGGTTTTTTTTTAGTGTAGTGAAAACGCAACAAAAAGTGCAAAGAGGCAGTTTTTTGATTTATGTTTTATTAAAAATAATTGTAAAATTTATTTAATAAAAAAAAATATTTTTAAAATTTAAGAAATCATTTTATAACTGGAAAAATTATACACTAACTGGAAACTGGACCAGACCCAAAATAACTGGAAAATCCAGGCCATTCCAGGCCGTCTGGCAACCCTAACTGAATGTGCTTACATTTTCGTTCATAACTTTTGAACCGCTGAACCGATATCGCTCAAAAGCAATACCAAACTTCTTGGCAGAACTTCCAACAAATATGTTAAGTTTCAGTAATCCCTGTGCAATATTTAGTCCGCGACAGCATTTTCCACAGACAGACACACGGACAGACGGACATCGCTAGAATGTCTTAAAATCGATCGGGCATCATGAATATATATCAAGAAATCTTTTTTAAATTTCAACTCAGTGAAACTGACATAAATGTTATAAAAAACCGGCAGTTTTTGGAATTAAGAAAAACTGTAAATGCAGTTGTGTAAACAAGACCTTGAACCATCACTGAGCAATGTTTAAGGATTACCCCACTTTATCCGTAAAAGTTACAGAGGGTTAAAGTTGAAAAATCGATAAAAATGGCTTGAAATAATCCATAGTTTTTACATTATTTCGCTTTTTTTTATGTTCTCCTTATATTTCAATCTTTTCCGGCATAACACAAAGTCAGTACATATAAGAGATTATTTTAATGTTGGTTTGATAGATGCTTCATCGCTTGGTAAGAAGTTATAAGACGGTTAAATTTTGAAACCAAAAATTAAGAGTTTTTAAAATTTCGAGGTTTTTTGATCAGGGATTTCGGCCCCCTCTATAAAATGAAAAAAGTTGAACTAGAGTTGGTAGCTGTTGTAATTCTTAACATTTTGGAATTAATCCCGTTAATGTGCCACGAATAGTTAAGGAGTTTCAGCAGATCAAAGTTCGCAAGAAAAAACGTAATTTTTTTAAAATACCAGTTTTTCGCGAGGCACATTCGCGGTTTCATTCGAAATTTGGTGGACTCTTGCGTAAACCGAGTTTTTTGTGAGTTTACATAAAAAAATCACTGGCGGGTTTATAAAAAATAAATTGCAAAAATTTTATGGCATTTTTGAAAATTGTGCGAAATTTGCAAATCTGTTTCCTATTTTTTTTAGTAGCAATTAATGCATCATGTTCATTTTAATACACCAAAAGACGTGCCTTAACGAGTAGAACTGATTTGCTTTTTGACTTTTTACTTTAAGCCATTCTGAGCGGAAAGCGCGATGATTTTATCTAAACCTGTTTTGATCTGGCACATCCAAGGCTTTACACGAAATCGGATGAAATTTTTTTTATATGAAAGCCCACTTGATGTGTCATCATAAAATCAGAGGCGGGTTAAAAAATTTTGATGATTATAGATTTTTTGGACCATATTAAATTTTCTTGTTATAAAAAAGCATCACCGATTTTTTTTAACTACTGGTACAATGATACGATTTTCCGTTATTTTCTTCAGTAATACCAACGCGTATTGCCTAAATATGTTATAAAAAATTGTGAAACTTTTCTTTTACCACGAATTAATCGCGATTTTAGGTACTTAGATATTTTTTTTTTAAATCGTTTGGTCATTAAAGGGTTAAATTTATATCATATATTTTAGAAGAAATTATATATCCTGGCATGTTTTAATAACGCATGCAACAAATGTGTAGAAAATAAAATCTTTAAAATATTTTTAAGATTTTTAAAACCGCTAAATCTTAAAACCGCCATAACTTTTGACCCCCTTGCGCGATTTAATTGACGCGAACAAATTTCTTATTCTTAAATAGCATCTAATATTTATGCCAACTTTCATCGATGTGCCATCAAAACAAAAATCACATCTTTTTTAACTCAAAATTTAAGTCTAAAACGGAACTCCTCATATACTTTATGGGGTCCCAGACCGATATTTCGATGAGTTACAAACGGAATGACAAACTTATATATACCCTCTATCACTAAGTGGAGGGTATAAAAAGAAACTGACAAAAAAAAACTTTAGTAATGGAGCATGGAAAAAATTCTAAGCTAAATTACAGCAACTCAGGGGAAATAATGGCGAAAAAAAAAGAAATTCTACCAAAAAAATGAGAATACGAAAAAACAAAACAGGTCACTTCTAATTGTAAGTGAAAGAATTTTGTTAAAAATAGACAATAAAATAAACAAAAAGGGGAAAGTAAACTTCTAAGGAAAAAAAGAAAATAGAACAAAATCAACAGCTAACAAGCGTAGGGAATATTAGTGATGATTTTTGTTCACATTTTTACAGTGATAACTATTTTTGTAACACAGGAGCGCAGATATTGAATATTGGCAATAATGATTTTTTGTAGCCTTTACATGAGAAATTGTAAGTAGAGTTTACCTTGTAATTTTTAAATTAATAAATATCCTTTTTCTTAAATAACACAATACCACGAAAATCAATTTCTGATGTTACCTTGATTTTCTTTGTAGTGCGAAAAGCTTTTAGCTTTCTCACATTAAGCTCACATGTAATCCTTTAGAGATTTAACATGTTTCCAAAGAAAAGAAAAATCCAAGATACCAACAATATTATTGTGAAAATATTATAACAAAGCAACAAATACACAGGCTTGTCATATTAGCACTTTGTGTGCTAGAAATAGTACCTTTTTTTGGGATTTGGCATCAACATTTTAAGAATGTATGTCAAGTCATAAGCACCTTTTTAAAATTCATTAAAATTAAAATAACTTTTTATATAAATCTGAAAAAATTTTATTAAAAAATAAAAATTATTTTATTCTACCTTTAAAATATTATATTTTGAGTACGTTTTTTCTAGCTCGAGGTCACTATTTTCTTTACTAAATAAAACCTTGTAAACTTATTGATTTATATTTAGTAACTTTAACTTCGATTGCATTAAGAATGGTACTTTTATAAAATGATACTTTTTAAAAAAGGACATTTTTGTAAAACTTTTTTTTTTTTGAAATGGTTCTTGTTTGGAATTCTTCTTTCAAAAAATATCATTCTATAAAATTTTACTTTAATCTTAAACATTTTGAAACTACTGGGAAATGAGAACCAAATACAATACAAATAAAACAATCCATCCAATTTTACGATTTAGCATCTTAGCAACCTTTACTCATGGCAACCCTGCAAATACTACAGAAAAATAAATAAAACTGTAAAAAAAACTATTAGCAAAACCAACAAAAATACTTATAGAGATGCAAAGAAAATGAAATTAAAAGGATTCTTGGAATGCTTAAAAAGCTAAGTAGAATAAAGAAGGAACAATGTCAGACTAGTTTACAAAGAAAATTTCTTATCGGTGGCAAAATTGTTTGAGTATGTGAAAAATAGTAAACACTGGGGAAAAATCTAAAAAATAAACAGTGAGAAAGAAAAATAAAGCAGATTTTTGTAATATTTTTCTATCAGAAAAATGTCTCTGAATCTGAGACTTTTTCTATAAGAAAAATGTCTCAGAATCTGAGACTTTTTCTATAAGAAAAATGTCTCAGAATCTGAGACTTTTTCTATAAGAAAAATGTCTCAGAATCTGAGACTTTTTTTGATAGAAATTGTCTCAGATTCTAAGACATTTTTTTATAGAAAAAGTCTAGCTCTATAAGAAAATTGTCTCAGAATCTGAGACTTTTTCTATAAGAAAAATATCTCAGATTCTGAGACTTTTTCTATAAGAAAAATGTCTCAGATTCTGAGACTTTTTCTATAAGAAAGTCTCAGAATCTGAGACTTTTTCTATAAGAAAAATGTCTCAGAATCTGAGACTTTTTCTATAAGAAAAATGTCTCAGAATCTGAGACTTTTTCTATAAGAAAAATGTCTCAGATTCTGAGACTTTTTCTATAAGAAAAATGTCTCAGATTCTGAGACTTTTTCTATAAGAAAAATGTCTCAGAATCTGAGACTTTTTCTATAAGAAAAATGTCTCAGAATCTGAGACTTTTTCTATAAGAAAAATGTCTCAGATTCTGAGACTTTTTCTATAAGAAAAATGTCTCAGATTCTGAGACTTTTTCTATAAGAAAAATGTCTCAGATTCTGAGACTTTTTCAGAAAAATGTCTCAGAATCTGAGACTTTTTCTATAAGAAAAATGTCTCAGAATCTGAGACTTTTTCTATAAGCAAAATGTCTCAGAATCTGAGACTTTTTCTATAAGAAAAATGTCTCAGAATCTGAGACTTTTTCTATAAGAAAAATGTCTCAGAATCTGAGACTTTTTCTATAAGAAAAATGTCTCAGAATCTGAGACTTTTTCTATAAGAAAAATGTCTCAGAATCTGAGACTTTTTCTATAAGAAAAATGTCTCAGAATCTGAGACTTTTTCTGTAAGAAAAATGTCTCAGAATCTGAGACTTTTTCTATAAGAAAAATGTCTCAGAATCTGAGACTTTTTCTATAAGAAAAATGTCTCAGAATCTGAGACTTTTTCTATAAGAAAAATGTCTCAGAATCTGAGACTTTTTCTATAAGAAAAATGTCTCAGAATCTGAGACTTTTTCTATAAGAAAAATGTCTCAGAATCTGAGACTTTTTCTATAAGAAAAATGTCTCAGAATCTGAGACTTTTTCTATAAGAAAAATGTCTCAGAATCTGAGACTTTTTCTATAAGAAAAATGTCTCAGAATCTGAGACTTTTTCTATAAGAAAAATGTCTCAGAATCTGAGACTTTTTCTATAAGAAAAATGTCTCAGAATCTGAGACTTTTTCTATAAGAAAAATGTCTCAGAATCTGATACTTTTTCTATAAGAAAAATGTCTCAGAATCTGAGACTTTTTCTATAAGAAAAATGTCTCAGAATCTGAGACTTTTTCTATAAGAAAAATGTCTCAGAATCTGAGACTTTTTCTATAAGAAAAATGTCTCAGAATCTGAGACTTTTTCTATAAGAAAAATGTCTCAGAATCTGAGACTTTTTCTATAAGAAAAATGTCTCAGAATCTGAGACTTTTTCTATAAGAAAAATGTCTCAGAATCTGAGACTTTTTCTATAAGAAAAATGTCTCAGAATCTGAGACTTTTTCTAGAAGAAAAATGTCTCAGAATCTGAGACTTTTTCTAGAAGAAAAATGTCTCAGAATCTGAGACTTTTTCTATAAGAAAAATGTCTCAGAATCTGAGACTTTTTCTATAAGAAAAATGTCTCAGAATCTGAGATTTTCTATAAGAAAAATATCTCAGAATCTGAGACTTTTTCTATAAGAAAAATGTCTCAGAATCTGAGACTTTTTTTATAAGAAAAAAGTCTCAGAATCTGTGACTTCTTTTATAAGAAAAAAGTCTCAGAATCTGAAACTTTTTCTATTAGAAAAATGTCTCAGAATCTGAGACTTTTTCTATAAGAAAAATATCTCTGAATCTGAGACTATTTCTATAATCTGAGACTTTTTCTTTAAGATAAATATCTCAGAATCTGAGAATTTTTCTTTAAGAAAAATATCTCAGAATCTGAGAATTTTTCTTTAAGAAAAATATCTCAGAATCTGAGACTTTTTCTATAAGAAAAATATCTCAGAATATGAGACTTTATCTATAAGAAAACTGTCTCAGAATCTGAGATTTTTTCTTTATTAAAAATGTCTCAGGATCTGAGACTTTTTCTAAATAAACTAATTGAAAAAATATACAAAATAATTTATTGTTGGCAACATATTGAAAAGATAAAAATAGGAATTTTTTCCTAATTTTACAATTTATTTGTTAAATCAATCATTATTTTAATTGACTTAAAATAAAAAATGTTATTAAATTTGTGATCAAAATCCAAAAATGTTTGATTGAAAAATATTCAATTAATCACCTATTAATTTAGTGATTGGTAAAACAATTTTCTTTACCGAAGCAGTTTCAATCAAAAAATTAATTGAAACCGCGTATTGCGTAATTGAAATTCTTTTTCAATTCTTTCTGTGTACATATTGTAACTCCAATTACGATCTATTAAATATTTCCATTGTAAATTATATTGTTTTTCTATGTTTTGTCTATTTTTTCACTCTGCTAAATAAAAATGCAAATTAAAAGGATTATACAAAATAGTTTTATTTACGTAGAATTTCACTTGTAATTCTTTTTAACGTAATTGAGGTTTTTTTAACTCTGTTCTGAAAGTAAATTAGCAATTGCATTATCTTCTGTTTAAGAATTTCTTTACCGAATTAAGGTGAAAACGTTTTATAAAAAAAAAACAAGTAGAAAAGTTAAATTCGACTTGTCCGAATCTATGAATACCCTCCACAATGCCCTTTTTAAAGGATAGTAAATTTTTTATTGTGAAAGAAAATTAACAATTTTGATTAGAAATATTTTATGTTGAGTAAAACAAAATTTTTTGTCATTTTTTGTAAAGAAAAGAAAAAATACTAATTATTTTTTTGAGTGTACAATTTTTTTCGAGTGTAAATTTTTTTTCAGTGTAAAAATATTTTTGAGTGACAAAAATACTTTGTAAGGTTATTTTGTGGCTTACCAATGTTTTTAAAGGTTGTTTTTTAAAGCTCGGTTTTTTCAACACGTAAATTTGTGTTAAACCAATCTGAAATTCACGGTTTTGCTAAAAACTTTTGAACCACTGGACCGATTTAACTGAAACTCAATACGAACCAGACCAGGGAATGACATATATACGTGCCAAGCTTCAGCTCCTTAGAACTGATTTTCGAAAGTAAGCTAAAAATCCCATGCCAAAATTCTCTCTTTTGTTTATAGATTTTGAACAACTGAACCGATTTCGCTGGAATGCAATACCAACCTGACTAGGTAAATGACCAACATATATGCCAGACTTCATGAGCCTTCGTAAAGTCTTTCAAAAGTTAATGTGTTTTCAACAGACAGACATACAGACGGACAGATCGCAAGATCGTCTTAAAATCGATCGAGGATCATGAATATATATACTTTATGTTGTCCTAGACCAATATTTCGAGGTGATACAAACGGAATGACAAACTTATATATACCCTCTATCACTATAGTAGGGGGTATAAAAATATATATTTTCTATTTAATTAATTTCCACTCTTTACAGTTGTATAGTTGAAATGCCCAAAGTTTCCCAGGTTTTTTTCTACCCTGCATTTATATGCATATGAGGCATTCCACACCAAATGTCCCGCTACAGAAAAACATGTGTCCCGTAAATTTCTGAATAGGTTGTTTGGATAACCCTATATGGAACTAAGAAAATTGCGTTTTTGGTTTTTCTAATTTTCAAAAACTGGGCTTAGAAGGCGTGGTCAAATATTGGAAAAATGGTAAAATTTGTGGCGAGTTGTCTTGATTAAATATTTATCACATTAAAACGGAATGCACCACAATCTCAAAAATTTACATTCTTATGTAGTTTTGTATGGGCTATATATTAATTTTTTTTTTTTTTTGAAAATTTTCAGAACCCGTTCTGAAATTTTCCATTTTTTAAAAATGTCAATTTATTAAAAAACATGCCATTTTTTTTTTCTTTTTAATTTTTTTTTTTAAGTTTAGATGTTTATCAATCCACACAAAAAAATTCAGAAACATGTTCTTCGTTTTTTTCGAGAAAATCGCATTTAAGCTTTAAATTTCATAACAATTTTGTAATTTGCTTGTATTTTCTTGATTTAACGTTGCGAATGAGTAATATTAATTGCATAAATATTACTCATTCGGAACTTAAAAACAAAGAAATACAAGCAAATTACAATTGTTATGAAATTTAAAGTTCAAATGCGATTTTCTCGAAAACAAACGAAGAACGTGTTTCTGAATTTTTTTGTGTGGATGGACAAACATCTAAACTTTAAAAAAAAAGTTTAAAAAAGAAAAAAAAAGTGTCATGTTTTTTAATAAATTAACATTTTTAAAAAATGGAAAATTTCAGAACGGGTTCTGAAAATTTTCCAAAAAAAAAAAATTTAATCGATAGCCCATACAAAACTATATAAGAATGTTAATTTTTGAGGTTGTGGTGCATTCCATTTTAATGTGATAAATATTTAATCAAGGCAACTCGCCACAAATTTTACAATTTTTCCAATATTTGGCCACGCCTCCTAAGCCCAGTTTTTGAAAAACTGAAAAACCAAAAAGGCAATTTTCTAAGTTCCATATAGGGCTATCCATACAACATATTCAGAAGTTTACGGTACAAGTGTTTTTGATAAATTGGCCGGATTTTTGATAAATTTACTATTTTTAAAAAAATGGAAAATTTCAGATCGGGTTCTGAAAATTGTCCAAAAAAAAAAATAATAATAATCGATAGCCCATACAAAACCATATAAGAATGTAAATTTGTGGTGCATTCTGTTTTAATTTGATAAATATTTAAACAAGTCAACTCGGCAAAAATTTGAAAATTTTTCCAATATTTGACCATGGAGGCGTGGTCCAGTTTTTGAAAAATTTAAAAACCAAAAACGCAATTTTCTAAGCTCCATATAGGGCTATTCATACAGGGGGGGGGGGGTGAAATAAAGCCATAGGTAATAAGGCCCATTTTCCCATTGAATTGAGAAATTTCCCATTTCCCATTGAATTGAGAAATAAGGCCATAAAGCTTTATTACCAACACGATTGAGCTATAAAGTCATATTGATTTTGCAACCAAAGTGGAAATAAAGCCATATCAGTTGAAAATGTGGAAATATATTTCCCCGTAAATGCTGCTACAAAAAAAAATATTTAGCGGAGCCGCTAAATTAATTTATGGAGTTTGTAATCTCTAAGCCCTGCAGGGTTTTTAATTTAAAGATTGTTTAACAAAAAAAGTTTTTCTGTATAACCGGCCTTCGGCCGTGCTTAGGGATTACAAAATCCACGCATTAAACCCACCCTCTCCGCAAAGGAAAGTTTTCTAGGGTAGCAGGCCTTTGCGCTATCAAATTTGTTATGCCTCAAAAAGGCCTGATAATCAAAATAGCTTTGGTTTGTAGTGAGGGTGGGTTAAATGCATGGAGTATGTAATCCCTAAGCCCGGCCAAAAGCCGGCTAGGCAGAAAACCTTTATTAAAAAAAAAAACAAATCATAGAAGTCGTAATTTCGTCATTTCGTAAAAAAAAAATATTTTGGATTTTTGACAATTTGGTTTTGGGAGAAATATCATTTTTAGACCTATCCTTTTGGGCTGTATGTCGCAGCTTGGGCGATATGACATTTACGGTTTTGGGCGATAAGACCTTGGGCGCTATGTCCGTACGCCATTTCAAACTTCGCTTAATATTTTTTTTTGGGAAGCAGGATTTACGTGGAAATATATTTCCACACTCTCCGCAAAATTTTTAAAAAATATTCAAATGAGTAACAAAGCCATATATAGCTTTATTTCCAACAGTGGTTGGTAATAACGCCATATGGCCTCATTTCTCAACTCTTTGGGAAATAAGGCCTTATGGCCTTATGGCCTATGGCTTTATTTCACTACCCCATTTATACAACCTATTCACAAATTCACGGGACACATGTTTTTTTCCCCTGGACGTTTGGTGTGGAATTCCTCATATATAAGTTGGTCATTTCTTTGTAACTTATCAAAATATCGCTCCAGAATGGCATAAAGTACATATATTTTGGATCCGTTATCTATGTCCGTTTTTCTGTCCGTCTAAATTTGACAAATTAGGAAAATCGATTTTAAGACATTCTACTTTTATGACTCTGGAAAGCATACAGCACAACAAACCAAACCGGGGAAAACGCATTTTTTTTTAGTTTTTTGAGAATTTTTCCCATTTCTTCAAAAAAAAACTATATGAACATTTGATACAGATTGAAAGCTTTTTTGAAGGCCTATCCAATGGGGTATCGGTCAAGTTCAAATTCTGTTAAGGGATAGAAATTTTGAGACGTTTTTAAAAAAAATCTTGAACGCAGGAAAAAAACATAATTTTTTACAAACTCCACAAAACAATTACTCGAAACCATTCGACCGATTGTATTTTTTTTTTTTTTTGATATTCGTTTTATTTTTTCCCCGAAAACTTCAAAGCGTGAAAAAGTACGAAAATTTTCAACCAAACGAGCTCATATTTTTTTCAAAAAGGTCCACCTTCGATCGAAAAAAAGACTAAAGACAAAAATTATTCCTCGGAAAATCACATTTTGCAATTGCAATGTTTTTATTGCCGAAAATTGCATTTATAAATTCCGAGCTAAAAACTTCACGTTTTCTGTAAGTACACTCAAAAAAATAAACTGGTAAAACGCCTGGTAAAATGCCTTGTAATCCCGTTCTACCACACTCAAAAAATTATGTAGGTAAATTCCAGTGAATATTCACTTAAAACAAATGAATTTTTATTTAAAAACCATTCCAGTATTTTTTCTTTTAAAATAAAAACACAATACAGTCAATTTTAAATGTTAATTTAATGACTAACCAAAACATTAAAAAACTAGTGAATATTCAGTTATTTTGTATTGAAAAACAGAAAAACTATAGAAGATTTTTTTTACTGCCGAAATTAAATGTAACAGAAAATTCGTTTTTAATACAGTAAATTATTTTTTTTAAACAACAGAAACAGTAGAAAATAAGAAGTCCATAATAAAATTAATGATTTTTCTTTTAAAATAACTTTACTGATTACTTTTTAAAATAACCTACAAACAGTTAATGACATAGTTTTCTTAGTGCAATATTTAACAATTTTCCTTGTTTTTTAACAAAAAATCTTGTACACTCAAAAAATTATATCATTAACTGTTTGTAGTTTATTTAAAAAGTTTTCCGTTTAGTCGTTTTTAAAAGCAAAAACATTTGTTTGATGTTCAGTTTTTATTAATGACTTCTTCTGTCCTTTGTTTCAAAAATAACACACTAAAAAATAAAGACTATCATTAACATTTAATCTTTAAAGTCATTTATTATTGTTCTGTAAGTAAAAACTACTGATTATTCTTTAAATTTTTAATGATTTGTGTAAGTAATTTTTTTTTAAATTGTTGGTATTTTTAATGAAATATCATTAGTTTTTACCTACACAAGTCAGTAAATTTTTTGTAGAAAAAAAAATCAAAAAATTATTTATAGAAATATAAAAACATGTTTGTATCAAGTGACTTTGGCACGATGGGTAGAGTGTCTGGCCAAAATGTAGTTGGTTGCGGGATCGATTCCCCAAAATTTTATTAAAAATTTTGAAAAAAATATTTCAATAGAAAATTGTATAAAATAACCTACGAAATCATTAATTTTTAATGTTTTCGTAGGTTATTTTTTTGGAATTTGTTGGTAAAAATAACAGAACTATCATTAATTTTTAATGTTTTCGTAGGTTATTTTTTTCGAATATGTTAGTAAAAATGAGTGAAAAAACCGTAATTTTTTAATGTTTAGTGTTATTTATTTTAGAAAATTTTGTCAACAGTAAAAAATAAATGTTGCTGTTTGTTAAAATAAATGAATAATTACTGGGATGGTTTTCCATTGTTTATTCACTTGTTTTAAGTGTGTTTTCTTTTGTTTTTGCCTACAAAATATTTTGAGTGTACTTTGCTTAAACGAGAACTACAGTTTTATTGGTAATTTTACAAGTTTATTTTCGTAATTGTATTCTACCATTTTAAAAGGTTATTTTACAAAAAAAAAAAAAAAACTGTAATTTTACAACAAAGTTTTTATAATGAGGATTCTAGTTGAATTACAAAAAACCTGTTATATTACAAAAATTAAATTATACGAGGATTTATGTTGTTTAACAAAAAAAAAATATTTTTTTTGTATTTTTTTTTTATGAAAAATATTTAAAAAAAAGTTGAAAAAATTTTGAAAAATTTATTACAATGATTCTAGTTAATTAACAAAAAAAAACAGTTATTTTACAAAAATTATTTTATTACAAGGATTTATGTTGTTTAACATTTTTTTTTTTTTTTGTAAATTTACAATTTTGGTTTGTAAATTTTCCATTTGTTTAAACATATTTACCATTTTTTCTTGTAAGCTTACCATTTTTTTTATTTTTCCGGTTTTAAAACAATATTTTTACCAATAAAATTAGTTATTTTACCAATTTAAAATTACGAGGAAATCCTCGTAATTTTACCTAACTCCTATTTTACGAGAATAGCCTCGTAAAATGACGAGATTTTTTGGTAACTTTATAAGGTTTTTTTTTTGAGTGTAAATAACGAATACCGCGATTAAAACTTCTTTATTTACTTACTTTATTTAAATTTAATATTTTTGCAATATGTTTTTTTATAAATGTTTACATGCTTTGTTAATAACTTACTTTTTGTTTTAATAACTCGAAAAGGAAGCGAGATATCAAAAAATGGCTCATGAACAAATTATTTCTTGCAAAAAATGCAATTAGATCACTCGATCTTAAATTTAAAAGTGCAATTTTTGGCAACAAAAACATTGCAAAATATGAATTTGCAGTTATTTTTGTATTTTTTTCGAGGAATAATTTTTGTCTTTTTGGCAATTTTTAGACGTTTGACCGCGATTAATTTAAAAACGGCTCTGGCGAAGATTTTTATTAAGGGTTAAAGTTGTTAGGGTTAAAGTTGTTTCGGCCGATCCGTGGTTCGAGTCTTCCTCTAAAAATTTTTTATTTACTTTTTTTGTCAGTATTGCCGAGCATCGGTATTGGTTGGTGTGCTGCTTTTAAATAAACAATATTTGTTTAACCTTTTTGCATAATGCATTAATCTAAAAAAGTTAACAAAAATATTAGTTTTTAAAAGTTTTCTGCATTTTTTATGGTTCCCTGTAAAATTCTCCAAATTTAATGTTCGCCCTTCTTCTCAACTGTTTATTTATTTTCAAATCGTTCCCAAAAAATTTCCCTGGGATATAATTTTATATTTATTTTTAAAATCATTTACAAACATAACATTTTATTTCAAATTGGTTGCGTTTGTTTATCTTTATCATGAAAATAACATAAAATGGTTTTAATCCCTGTTGTACAAACGTAACGTATGACCGACCTTTCCAAGAAATAAAACACAAAGCTAAAGATATTGAGTAACATAACCCATATTGACCACATTTATTGATGTTAACAGTTTTTAACGATATTTGGTCAATGGAAGGTTGGTACTTGTTCTTTTTTATGTTCTTTACTATCCTATGGCATGTGTTCTTATGGTTATCCTTAAAACGTAAATGTACTTAAGTTTTTTTTATGCACACAGAAAACTAATTTAACAATTTCCAACTGAAAGTCAGTTATTGCAACAAAAAATCGGTTGGAACTTTTGTATATAGGTCTTCATAGTTGAATATCGGTAGTCACAAATCATTTTCGGCGGCCATAACTGTATTTTAACTGGGGCAACTAAAAAATTTGGTTGTCAAAGATAAATATAGTAGCAGCAACCGAATTTTGAGTTGATACAACTGATAAATTCGATTAGAAACTTTTTTTTCTGTGTGTGTTGTTTAAGTACTGGTGTGTGGATGTCCTTCCGTTTCTTGTCTCTCCTTTCATTTTGCAAAATATTTTTACGATTTTTTGTTTGAAGTAATTGTGTGTGTTCTTGTTTTTTGATACTTTGGATCAAGTATTTTAACATTTTTAAGGAGTTGGTAACAAAATTAATGTAAACAAGTGAGAGTGTTACATTCGGCTGTGCCGAATATTTTATACCCTCCAAAATGTAAAAAAAAAAGAATATAAAAAAATCCAATGGCGTCTTTTTTTTTTTGGGGGGGGGGGTTAGTGGGAGACGTTAGGGAGAACCTTCCCCATGCGATTTTGAACTTCATCTGAGATAAGAATGTTGCATTTGCTTAGCAAAAGTACAAAAAAACCCTGCAAAACACCGTTTTTTCTTAGGTTGGTTTAGTTCTCCAAGGGGGAACTTTTTTCCCCTTGGTCCGATTTTGCCCATTTCCGAACTTAACCTGCCTAGAAATATAAGACATATTCGTGCAAAACTTCGGAAGTCTAGCTCTTTTATTTTGGACTGTATCGTGTCTTCTACAGACGGACATCGCTAGAATGTCTTAGAATCGATCACTGATCAATAAAATATATTCTTTATGGGGTCCTAGACCGATATTTCGATGCGTTACACACGAAATGACAAAGTGAGTATACCCCCATACTGTGGTTGGAGGGTATAAAAATTTATATTAATTTTCGGAAGTGACGGACGTGCCGAATCTTTAAGTACCCTCCACAATGTTAACCAAAGAAGATATTTAAAAAAATTAAAAAATTTTTCAGTCGTGGTAAATTAAAGGTGATTAAATGCCTTATTAATTCTACATACAAAATTTATTTTTTCATAAATTTTTCATTTCATAGAAATTTAGATTTTTCATTTAAATCATTTGTTTTAACAAAAATATTTGTTTCATAAAAAAAAAAAAAAAATTTTTTATCAATTTTTTTTTATACCCTCCAACTACAGTATGGGGGTATACTCACTTTTTTATTCCGTATGTAATGCATCGAAATATCGGTCTAGGACCCCATAAAGTGTATATGGGGCATTCCATGTGAAATCGAACACTTTGAAAAACTTTTTCTTTTAGATTTTTCCTATTTGTTTACAGTTTTTAGTACCCTTCGAAAACTCCTTCGTGGTAAATTTTCAGATTTTTTTGATGACCCGTTCAAAAGATATCGATTTTTTAAAAATTGGTAGTTTGTTCCTTTATTGAAACTTTTTTAATCATAACTTCTTCAATAATGGTCCAAATTTCAAATTTTTTTTTTTTTTCAAAATTTTCGTTTTTTTACGAAATTTCTAAAAAAAAATACCAAAAAATTCTTAAAAGCGCTCTAGTATGCGATTTTTAAGTTTTAAGATTTAAATCTCATTTTTGAAAATTGGTAGTTTGTTCCTTTTAATCATAACTTCTTCAATAATGGTCCAAATTTAAATTTTTTTTTTCAAAATTTTCGTTTTTTTACGTACTTTCTAAATAAAAATCCCAAAAAATTCTTAAAAGCGCTCTAATATGCGATTTTTAAGTTTTAAAATTTAAATGTCATTTTTGAAAATGTTTGTACTCTTCGATTTTTTTTAAATTTTTTTTGTAAAACTTCTATTAATTCTACAAATTTTTTGCCCAGGAAGATCGTGGAATAACGATTATTACTATTTTTGAAAATTTTTTGAAAAAATTTTATTGTAATTTTTCAATCTTAAAATCATTTCTACTGCTCCAATGGTGCGTCATAGAGGGGTCCTTTATAAGACCGACCCCAATTAATTTTTACGTCTTAACATTTCTTTGGAACAAACTAATACCCTATCTCCAATTTCTAAGGGGGCTCCCACACGAAACGACATTTCTTAAAATTTGTTCCAACCGCTCTAACTGCCCCAATAGTGCCTTAGAGCAACAAAATGTATGACCGACCCACAATATTTTTTTATTCCAAATATTTTCCCTGAACACACCTACCCTCTTTCTTTAACTGTTAAGGCGGTCCCCATACAATTTTTTTTCTTTTTTGTAAATTTGTTTTATTTAATAAGCTTCTACCGGTCCAATGGTGCGTACGAGAAGGGTCATTAGTGAGACCGACCCCCATTTATTTTTACCCTACAACATTTTTTCAAAATATACCTACGCCCTATCTCAACTCCCTAAGTAGGCTCCCATACAAAATTACATTTTTATAAAATTTGCTCAAACTGTTATTTGTATGGGAGCCTACTTAGGGAGTGGAAATAGGGCGTAGGTATGTTTTGAAAAAATGTTGTAGGGTAAATCATAATAAAAGTAGTAAAATTACATTTTTATTGGTAAAATTTTTTTTAAAAAAATCTAGTAAAGTCACTAGAATTCCTTGCAAATTTCGTAGCGTCAAAAAAATTTGTAAATTTACAATTTTATTGGGAAAAAGCTTGTAAAATTACAAAACTATTGGTTAAAATCTTGTTAAATTACTAGGAATTTTCCTGAAATTGAAGGTAGAAAATAAAACAACAAACTTTTTGTGTCATGTAAAATGTTTTTATTTTAGGTCTATATGTTGAGAAGATGTTTACTCGATTAATATATAAGAAATATTCATAAAAACTGATCCAGCAATTGAGCTAAAACACTTCAATTCAACCGACGAGTTGACCGCACCCCCTCCAAATTTAATGAAATTAAGTACTGGGGTTTACTTTAATAAAAAAATAGATTTTACCAATTTTTCAGGCTTCTGGTTTCGTATATATTTGACAAAAGTGTTCTGACATAAATAAAGACATCTCGAAAAGTAATAACAATACAGGTCTCACTTAGGTTTCAAAAAATAGGTAATGACGCAGCCTTCAAAATGGCTTTCCCAAAGATTTTTTTTAAAAAAGGTCAAAGGTCATTGGTTTTAACCTTAATTTTTGGAGAGCTATATCTCAAAAAATTATATTTTTAATATTTTGGAAAAAATATATGTTAAGATGCACCTATGCTACTTAAGTTTAAATTTTCAGGATGGAGACTTCATTGAAACTTTTAATATTAATAGAAACATTGTGATATGAAAGAAAAAGTGGTGTAATTTCCCTTAGAAATAAAAATATTTTTTTGTTTTTGAAATTCTGGTACCAAAATTAATTTTTCTGAATGCTTTTTAAGTGCTGAGTCCAAATATGACCTTTGAACTGGCCTATCGCTATTACTTTTCAAGATATATGCATCTAAAGCTTGATTTACACGTTAACTACCCTTGACTACCCTTATCTACTATTTCCCAGTATTGGAGGATAGCAATTGTCAAATTCAAATAATTTTTCATACAAAATTATTTAAACCCGGCAATTCGTATCACCAATACTGGGAAATAGTAGATAAGGGTGGTCAAGGGTAGTTAACGTGTAAACTGCCCTTAAATGTTCAAAAAACACAACAATAGCATTTTAGCAATTTTCACACATTTATGTGCAGATATCTCGAAAACTAATAGCGATAGGCCAGTTCAAAGGTCATATATGGACTCAGCACGTCAAAAACATTCAGAAAAGTGAATTTTGGTACCAGAATCTCAAAGACAAAAAAATATATTTTTTTTAACGGAAAATACTCCGCTTTTTCATTCCTGTCACTAGGTTTCTGTTAATATTAAAAGTTCCAATGAAGTCTCCATCCTGAAAATTTAATCTTAAGTACTATAGGTGACCCTTAATAACATATATTTTTTCCAAAATTTTAAAAATACCTTTTTTTGAGATATAGCTCTCAAAAAATTAAGGTTAAATCCAATGACCTTTGACCTTTTTCAAAAAAAAAATTGTGAAATGCCATTTTAAAGGCTGTATCATTACCTGATATTTGCGACCTGCCTGACCCCGGTATTATTATTACTTTGCGAGTTGTCTTTACTTATCTCAGAACACTTTTGTCAAATACATATAGAACAAGTGAGAGTGTTAAATTCGGCTGTACCGAATCTTTTATACCCTCCAAAATGTACAAAAAATTAAAAACAAAAATTTGGCAGGGGCGTTTCTTTTTTTTTTGGGGGTGGGGGGGGGGGGTTGATAGGGTCAGTGAGGGACGTTGAGAGCACCTTCCCATCGCGATAAATATACCAAATGTTTCATTTACTTAGCAAAAATACAAAAAAACATGTAAAAAAGTGAATTTTTTTAGAGGTTGGTTTAGTCAATTTCCGAACTTAACCTGCCTAGGAACACAAGACATATTTGTGCCAAACTTGAGGGATCTAGCTCTTTTACGGACGGACAGACAGACAGACGGACGGACGGACATCGGTAGAATGTCTTAGAATCGATCACTGATCAATAATATATATGGGGCATTCCATGCCAAATCACTCACTTTTAGGCCCGACCCCCTTCGATTAATTTTATTTTTGGATATGTTTTAGTACGTATTAAATGCAACTCGCAGCCAAATTTTCAGCCTTTTATACCAAGGTGGTGTTGAGTAATCAATTTTTCAAAATGGCGATTTTTTCCAAAAAATGAAAAAATTTAAATTTTCAATCAATTTTGACCAGTAAAAAATATAGATATTTTAAAAAAAGTTGGACAACGTTTTGTTGGTATTTAAATGTAGTTTTAGAAAAAAAATGTGAAAAAATTATTCGAAGTAATTATCACTTATTTTTTGACGTTTAAAAATTAAAATCGACTTTTTGAAAAAGTCCGAAACCTTCGATTTTTTTGTAAAAAACTAAAAGAATTCTACTCTAAATTATGCAACTTTTAAGCCATAACTCGAGATGTGATCACAATTCTTTCTATTTTTTTTTTAATTTTTAAAATTGCACCTTTTATGTTTTGGCTCTGATTTATTTTATATGGAGCTCAAAAAAAAAAAAAAAATGGTAGATACTGACCCTAACTTACCCTAAATATATTCATTTGGAGGTAAATATACGTCTCACAAAAATTTGGGACGATCGGACATGTGTAAGGCGCTTAGCATGGTCCTTGAAGTTTAAAAAACGGATTACAAGGAAAAATATGATTTTTTTTCTGTTTTCGCAATTTCTTTGGTATTTTAAGTTAAGTTTTAATTCAAGTGATTACAGAATTATGATGTGGAGTAAAATGCCTTTCTAATAAGGTACTAAAAACTAAAATCGGTTGAAAATCAGCCAAGTTATTACAACTTCCCCAGGCATCTAGCGTGTGCCATACAACTTGATTAGAAAATACGAGGCCCTTTTTTTAAATTTATTGAAATTTTCTACTGTAATAACATTTTTTCATTATTCATGTTTCAGTGTAATATTTTTTTGACTTTTCCAAATTTTAAAACAAAAAAAATATTTTTTTTTTTTAAATAAAGATTTCAAAAGGGTGTGGAAAATGCAGGCATTTTTAGCACTAATTTAAAAAATGTTAGCAAAACACAATATGAAAAATACTTGTCATCTAATAACATTTGAACTTGAAGAATAAAAAAATGTTATTACAGTAGAAAATTTCAATGAATTTCAAAAATCGGATTGTATTGATTAATCAAGTTGTCTGCCACACGTTAGATGCCTGGGGAAGTTGTAATAACTTGGCTGATTTTAAACCGATTTCGGTTTTTATGACCTTAATAGAGAGACATTTTACTCTACATTTCAATTCTGTAACCATTTGAATTCAAAATTAACTTAAAATACCAAAAAAATTAAGAAAACAGAAAAAAATGCATATTTTCCCTTGTAATCCGATTTTCAAACTTCAAAGCCGATGCGGCACGCCTTACCCATGTCCGATCATCCTAAAATTTTCTGAAACGTATTTTTACACCCAAGTTAATATATCTAGGGGAAGTTACGGTCAATATTTACCAAATTATTTTTTTTGGAGCACCATATAAAATAAATCAGAGTCAAAAAAAAAAAGTGCAATTTTCAAAATTTGAATAAAAATAGAACGAATTACGATCACATCTCGAATTATGACTTAAAAGTTGCGTAATTTAGAGAAAAATTTTTTGACATTTTTAAAAAAAAATCGAAGGTTTCGGACTTTTTCAAAAAGTCGATTTTAATTTTTATACGATAAAAAACAAGTGATAGTTACTTCGAATAATTTTTCATATTTTTTTTTTCTAAAACTACATTTAACTACCAACAAAATGTTGTCCATCTTTTTTTAATATATCTATATTTTTTACTGGTCAAAATTGATTGAAAATTTAAATTTTTTCATTTTTTGGAAAAAATCGCCATTTTGAAAAATTGATTACTCAACACCACCTTGGTATAAAAGGCTGAAAATTTGGCTGGAAGTTGCATTTAATACGTACTAAAACATATCCAAAAATAAAATTAATCGAAGGGGGTCGGGCCTAAAAGTGAGTGATTTGGCATGGAATGCCCCATATACTTTATGGGGTCCCCGACCGATATTTCGATGCGTTACACACGGAATGACAAAGTGAGTATACCCCCATACTGTAGTTGGAGGGTATAAAAATGTTTAGATATATTTTTATATATCACGTCTTATACGAGAATTAAAAGATCTTACTTGGATCAGTACTGATCCGAAATTTGAAAGATCAGTACTGATCCGAAAAATGGATCGCTAATATTAGATCAGTTTTAATTAGGGCTGTCAAACGGGATCGGTTTTTTAAAATCCCGGGATTCGGGATTTGAAAATCGAAATCCCGGAATCCCGGGATTTTTCGGGATTACGCGATTTTTCGGGATCCCGGGATTTTTCGGGATTCCGAGATTTTTTGGTATTAAATTTCTTTGATTATAAAAGCAAAAAAATAGTAGAATCTTTATGTTTTAATTTTATTGTGCATATTAATGAGGTTAGTTGGTAGCGTGCTAGCCTATTAAGCAGGGAGTCGTGGGTTTGGTTCCCACGAAAACCCTTGGATCGATTTCGCTACAACGAAATTATTTCTAATTATTCTGATTGTTATTTAAAGGCAATTACAAAATTAAGTATACGCCACTTATGCAGTTTTCAGGTAATTATTATTATATAAATATTTAGCAATGAACTAAAAAAAACTTAAAGGGGTTTGTTATGGAAAATGACAACTTTTATTTGCTTTTGGTTTCATCCCACTCCGATTTTGGTTGTTGCACTGTATAATTTTAAGACTAATTTAAAAAAAAAAAATTAAATAATAAAAACATTTAAAGTAGAAAAGTAATAATATAATACATTAGCCATGCATTTTTTTTATAAAAAAAGGTTTTCTTGCAATTTTGAACGTCCGGGAATATTTTTATTCTCCTACGCCTTAAGCTTATGTGGTACAAATTTGAGGCCAATCGGATTAAATTTACCCGTGGCGCCCTTCGATCAAAGTTTCGGTTTTTTAGAAAATGTTCGCCAAAACCAGCAAACTTTGGTCAAAGGGCTCCGTGACTGTGGCTTAATGGTGCTTTGGACTATTATTCAGCAAGCCTGGGTAGAATTCTCAGCTCATCCAAATTCGTGGCCAGCTACGTTGAAAATTAAAAAAGTTTTAGTTTTAAATTGTTTATGTAAATGTAACAATAATTAAAGAAAGTTCTATTTTTAAAAATAAATTCTAAAACATTTTTAATATTTCAAAAATCCCGGGATTTGAGCTTAAAAATCCCGGGATTCGGGATTCATTTTATGACAAAAATCCCGGGATTTCGGGATTCGGGATTTCGGGATTGACAGCCCTAGTTTTAACCAGACGGATACAATGTTATCCGAAAAATGGGTTTATATAATTAGATAAACCCATTTTTCGGATGAAATTGCATCCGTCTGATTAAAATTGATCTAATCTTAGCGATCCATTTTTCGGATTAGTACTGATCCTTCACATTTTTACTTGGGTATATATATACAATTTTGCCAATTTTCAAGACCCCATATCTCGAGAAGAAAAACTACCAGAAGTCCAAAATATTGGCACTATGATTTTTTTGTAAGAGCCCAACTATATTCCAAGTTTTATCAAATTCGAAAGGGGTAAGGTCAAAAATGCTACTTTTTTTTTTGTTGAATTGAGGTGTTTTAACATAATTGCAGTATTTTTAGCAAAATCAAAACTTTATAAGTATCTTCGAAAAATGTCAACTCAAAATAGACGCTTAAAAATACTCAGAAAGCGAATAGAAGTTATATAACCCAGCAAAAACATGGTAATGGGTTGTGAAAAGTAATCATTATCCAGCACATTATTTATAATGAGTACTCATTACCATTAACATTATTTTAAGCCCAAAAGTAACTACTTTTTAGTAATATGTTAACAAAGCATTAATAAGTAATAATATATTCTTGCACTTGCAGTTTTTAAACCTTTACAATTCAATTAACTTAAAAAGTAATTAAAAACTTAATAAAAATTACTTATTTTTTAAGTTTTAGTAAAAACAAGTTAAATTTTAAATGTTTTAGTTAATTAATTACTTTACTTCTTATTGGTAATGGGTTTTTACTCCTTATTAGTAATCCGAGTCAGTAACTACTTATTTATCTCCATACTCTTCACTACTTATTTTTGTCTCACGCCCTTGTTAAAATAATTAGTGTTTCATTCAATAAGTAACTACTTATTAACATCTGTTTCGGATTACAAAGCCCATTACTAGTAATGCCAAATTTTGCTGGGAAGCTTCCTGAAAAGCTTTTTGTGCAAGATTTTTATTTAACAAAATACATATAAAAATTTAAAATTTTGGTAAAATTTTACAAAGTTTAGAAGTTTTTATAAGGACTTGAAGAAAAAAAAAATAAGAAATTGACCTGGTCAAGTAAAGAAGGACGAATAAACCATTTGTAGAGTTTTATATGGGAAGAAAAAAATGCAGGAAACGGTTGATAAAAATTCTTTATCGCCCTCTGTAAAATTCTACATATAATACATTATATGTATTATATGTCGCCCTCTTTCGCATAAACTGTTGAATTGTTGTATTCACTCAAAAAAAAAAACCGTAATGCTAGCAAAAAAAGCTTGTAAACCTACAATAAAATTTGCTGATTTTGAACCCACAATTTTTTTGCTAAAGTTAGCAAAAATATTTTGCCAATAATTAGTTAACTAAATATTTTTTTTTTAACTTAGTTTATACACATCTGAGGACCCCATTGGGTTCGGACCCGATAGGTCCAGACCCCGATGGGCCTAGACCTAGAAAATAGTCATAGTTTTTGATCCAAAATTTGTGTCCGTTTCGCTCTACCTTGCATAGTTTTTGAGATACGTGATTATAGGGGACCACTGGGGTCTTGAGAAATAAAAAAACTCGATAACTTCAAAAATATTACTCGGAGAGCTTTTGATTATTTTGCGGTCTTGTTCTACGTGTTGAGAACTACAAAAACGCTTTTGGACTTTTTGTTGTGTCGGCAATATTTACCGAGATATGAGCAATTTAAAATTTTCGGGAATGCTAACTTTTTTGGATCCAAAGTTAGGGCCCATTAGGGTCCACACATGTGAAGAGGACCGGCGATACTATGGGGAGCTTTTGGTCTATCTGGCTTAGTTTCCGAGATAGCGCCATTTTAAGTTTTCTGAAAATAAAAAAAAATTTACCATTTGTTTTGCTAATATTAGCAAAAAATCTTGTAAAAATGTAGTCAACTCAATTTCAAATTTAGCTAAAGAAATTAGTTCAAAGTTTGTTTAAAATTGCTAATGTGCTAAATGAAGTTTACAAGAATTTTTTGCTAACATGCTAATCTCAACTAAAAATTTGCTAAAAGTTAGCATTAGCAAAAAAAAATTAGTAAATCTACTAACGTATTTTTTTGAGTGTAGAACAAACCAAAAATTTAATATCGAGTTTGTAGTTAACAACAAAGTCGACGTAGACTATTAAAAAAATTCCTAGCATGTTGTAACTTTTATCTTCTGATGGTAATAAATTAAAAATTAGCAATTTGATTTCAACAAAATACCAATCAAATTTTAAAGAGCAACACGCACTAAAAAATTATAAAAAAAAAATACTGTTAATCATATATTGGCGAATTTATTTTAAAATCTTCATTTTATGTTTAAATTTTTATTTATGTTCGCCTTTTTTATATTATCAAAAAAAAGCACCCAACTGCACAGTGGCCTTATTAATTCATCGAATTAATAAGGCCATCTTTTGTTATTTAATTTAAAAATTATAAAATAAAATATTTGCCGAATGGGCAAAAGTAACACAGAGGAACCAGATTCGTTGTGATAATTGATTGTCTTGCTAACTAACCCCCAGTTTCTGTAATACGAACGCCATTCGTTCGTGACGAATTTGTGTGTATTTTGTTATTGTAACAAAAACAAAATACATGCAAATTCGTCGCAGACGAATGGCGTTCGTATTAAAGAAACTGGGGGTAAATGTTTTGGTAGCAAAAAAAAGATCGGTAAAAGTGACAACTGAATTATTCGGTTACTGTAACCGAAATATTCATCTGAAAAAATATTCAGTTGTTATAATGAATCTGTTTTCTCTCTTCTGAAATAAGATATTTACTTTAAAACTTAATCTAAGTATTGAACGATTTATGTGAAGATTCATAATTTTATTTTGACTCTATTAAACATAAAAATTACTTCCAAAATATTTAAATCCCCCACTGTGCATTGGTAAATAAGTATTAAAAATGATTCCACAGCTGGTTAGGTAATAAATTTGTAGGTTATACAGACAATAAATTTATTGAACATGTTCTAGGATTTAACATGTTTATTGCAAATAATATCTAAAATATTTTTTTTTATGATTTGTATTTAAATGTTTGTATTTTAAATGTATTTTGAGAATACATAAATAATGTATATGTGGTTGTTACATTAAAATGATTACAATTTGAAATGATTTTTGGATTCGTTTAGTGGATTAATTTTAGCCTTATAGCTCGAAAGTATTTGTAGACGCTATACTAAGTGACTGACAAATCACAATCTTCGCCAAGTCCAGACAACTGAAACTACAAATTTAAATTTGGAATATTGGTTTCCCTCCCGATAAATCCACCAACTATATCTGGGACTTAAGAAATCCGATTTCATTTTATTTTCTTTACAATCTAAGTCAGGCGCGTATCCAGTGGGGGTGAGACGGGGGGAAATCCCCGATCCCAAATCGATTTCGAAAAAAAAAAGAAAAGGAAGAGCAGACAAAAGAAAAAGGAAGAGAAGAAAAGTAAAAAAGGAAGAGGAAAAAAAACAGAAGAAAAGGGGATTTTTTTCCTTATTTATATTTAAAATTTTACAGAATTTAAAAATTTTGTTAGAAACAAGTAGAAAAGTTAAATTCGACTTGGCCGAATCTATGAATACACTCCACAATGCTCATTTTAAGTGATAGTAAATTGTCTATTGTGAAAAAAATAACAGTTATGATTAGAAATATTTTATTTTGTGTAAAAAATTTTTTTTTAGTAATTTAAAAAAAAAAAAAAATAATTTTTTTGTGACTGTAAATTTTTTTTTGAGTGTAAAATTTTTTTCGAATTTTACATTCAAATTTTTGAAAAAAAAAATAATTTTTTTTTTTTGAGTGTAAATTTTTTTTTGAGTGTAAATTTTTTTTTTTAATTTTACATTAAAAAAAAAAAATACTAATTTTTTTTTTTGAGTGTAAAATTTTTTTTGAGTGTTACATTTTTTTCGAGTGTATTTTTTTTGTTTTGGTATAAAAATATTTTTGAGTGACAAAAATACGTTTTAAAATATTTTTGTGACTTACCATTGGTTGTAAAACAGGTTTACTGGGTTTTCACCACTTGAATTTAAGGTGAAGCTAATCTGATATTCACGGTTTTGCTAATAACTTTTGAACCATTGAACCGATTTGGGTGAAATTCAATAGGAACTAGGCTGGAGGAACGAGAAATATATATGCCAAGCTTCAGCATCTTCAGAATTGATTTTCGAAAGTTATAGTGCTTTTTATCTCATAAATTCACGAAAACCCCTTGCCGATATTCAGTCTTTTGCTCATAACTTTTGAACCACTCACCGATTTCGCTGGATTGCAATACCAACCTGACCAGGTAAATGCCCAATATATATGCCAAACTTCAGGAGCCTCCGTAAAGTCTTTCAAAAGTTAGCGTGAAAACAAGGCAAAACACATCTCGGACGGACATCGCTAGATCGTCTTAAAATCGATCGAGGATTATGAATATATATACTTTATGGGGTCCTAGACCAATATTTCGAGGTGTTACAAACGGAGTGACAAACTTATGTATACCCTCTATCACTAGAGTGGAGGGTATAAAAATGTTTAGGTGTGGAAAATGCCTTGTTGTCCGAAAATTATTGCAAGAGATATGCATTGAATCAAACACTTATTTAGAACTGAACATTTTTTCTGTAAAATAATATCTTAAAGAGGAAAGCATTTTAAGAATTTCTTTTGTATCAGAAAAGCATCCCGATTTACATAAAATTTTTCATAAAAAACACGATCGAAATCTGAAAAGATCTAAAAAAATCCCTGCGAATTTTGCAATCTAGCCCAAAACATTAAATCATGACAATGTTTTGCTGAAGACTTTGGTGTTTTTTTAGAAAAAAAATGTTATTTGCCATTCCATGCAGAACGAATTGAAATATCGAACGAGGACCCCATCAAGTATTTATACTAATGATTCATTTCTAAGACAATCTAGCTTTATACATCCGTGCATCTGTCTGTGGAAAGCAGGATGTAGTCTAAACCAATAGAGCTACAAATTTTGGAAATGAGTGTATTACTTAAGTGCAAAAAAGGTTTTTACATTTTTGAGTATTAATGATTCGGCACAGAAGAATTAAACACTCTCACTTGTTTTTTGTACAATTGTTAAACAAATGGAACATCTTAATGTCAGAATTTTAGGATTGATAAAAAAAATAATATAAAATGAAGTGACAAATTTTTTGATGAAAAAAAAAGTTTTGATGAAAAAAAAAATTTTTTTTGAGAATATAAGTTTTAAATAAAGAAAAAAAAAAATTGTGAAAAAAAGAAAATTTTTGATGAAAAAAAAACAGTTTTTGATGAAAAAAAAATTGACGAGAAAAGTTTTTAACATGGTTGGCAATCGAAACGAATAACGGTATCGATATCGGTATTGGTATCGTTTTTTTATTTATTTCGGTATCGGTATCGGTTACGGTATTTGAATTGAATCGGTTACGGTATTACCGATACCGAAACGTCAATACCGGTACGTACCGGTATTATCGAAAAAATGCTAAATATATAAAAAAACGTATAAAAACTTAAAAAAAAATTGTAAAAACAAGAAGAAAAGTTAAATTCGACTTGGACGAATCCCTCAATACCCTCCACAATGCCCTTCTAAAGTGATAGTTAATTTGCTAACGTGAATCAAATTTAACAATTTTGATTAGAAATATTTTATTTTGAGTAAAAAACTTCTTTTAGTCATTTTTGAAAAAAAAAATTGACGACATTTTTTTTTTGAGTGTAAATTTTTTTTTCGAGTGTAAGTTTTTTTTTTGTTTTAGTATTAAAATGTTTGTGAGTGACAAGAATACTTTGTAACATATTTTCCTGACTCATCAGTTTTATTAAAGATGGTTTCACAGTACATGAGTAGTAGGTTCACAGAGTTGCATTTGGTGTGTGTAAGTATTAGTGACAGCACACGGTGTAACTTTTGACGTTTCATACAAAACGTAAACAAACTACATAAATACATACACAAAAGCTCAAACGTACAGGCACACTTACACTAGGCAGCGATGATAATTCTGTACTAAAAACCATACCACCATATTGGAAAGTACGCAATTAGCACCATTGTTTGCATACTAGTCTGTACTGTGGCTGGTTTAATGGTTTTTTCAACAAGTGAATTTAAGGTGAAGCCAATCTGAAATTCACGGTTTTCGTAATAACTTTTGAACCACCTAACCGATTTGGCTGAAATTCAATACGAACCAGGCCAGGGGAACGGCACATATATACGCCAAGCTTCAGCATCCTCAGGATTGCCTTTCGAAAGTAAGCGTGTTTTTTTATCTCGAAAATTCACGAATGGCCTAAATTCAGTCTTTTGCTCATAACTTTTGAAGCACTGGACCGCTTTTGCTGGACATTTTCCTATGTCTATATTGTTACCTTTCTTTTTTGTTTGAGCTAAAAAGGGTCCAATAAGTTTCTATTGGAATATTTCTATAATTTATTTCCCTCCTGCATCGCGGTTAAAGTAAAAACCCCAAAGATTGAAAAACAAATTACATATTTTATCTTATTTCTAGGCAACCAAGTTTTTTTGTTGGTGTTATCTATTTGGAATAATAGGTATCCCCTGTCTAGACAAGATCACATTCAAAAATATTGCAAACAATTTTTTTCGCGAATTATGGGACTTTTATGGACGATTTCTACGAGTTAAGCTGCTTCAAAAAATTATACCATGATGGAAAACCTCCTGCTAGTATTCCAAATGCCTTTCCCGAAGTAATATAAATATCAAAAAAAACCTTGAACACCCACATAATGGATTAAATAAAAATCCCCAAAAAACTATACTCTACAGAAAGGGTCCAGAAAGTTTCTATTGAGAGTCAAAATGAATTCATAAAAATTTCGTGAAAATCAATAATTTTTTTTGCTCTCGCATTGCGGTTGAAGTATGGCTTTTTTGAAATTTTTATTTAATTCACGATGTGGGTGCCAAAACATTTTTTTGATTTTTATGAGACTTCGATTGAACGATTCTTCATTTAGATAAAGCAAAAAATTTACAAACGTTCTATTATTTTTTTTTTTTTTGTAAAAAACATGGTTTTTACGAAAAACCGTTTCAATACCGGTACGTACCGATTCCGAAGGAAAAGGTTTTTGGATACCGGTATCCGATACCAAAACTGAGTTTCGGTATTGTTATTGGTACCGGTATTCAATTTAAAGGGTTTTGAAACGGATAACGGTATTGAAAAGGTATCGATTGCCAAAATTGGTTTTTAATGCAAAAAATTATGAAAAACAAGTGAGAGTGATAAATTCAGATGTGCCGAATTTTTAATACCCTCCAACATATATGAAAAAAAAAAAATTGCAGGGCTTTTTTTTTTGGTAGGGGTGTTTTTAAATTCATTAATTACGCTTTTTAAACTTAAGTAATACAATTTTATCATTAATTAATACATTTTTAATATCCACTCCCTCAAAAGTGGGCGGGCAAAAAAAACGATTTTTTTTATTTCCTGGATCAAGTGCAGGACCTTGAACTATTTCTGACATCAAATTGCTTCACAAAAATATAAAAATACCTGCGAAAATACGGGGTTTTTCAAATGCTAATTAAGTTCTTCAAGGGGGAACTTTTTCCCCCTTTTCCGATTTTTACAATTTACGAACTTAAACTGCCTAGGATCAAAAGACATATTCCTGCCAAACTTGGCGAGTCTAGCTCTCTTATTTTGGACTGCATCGTGTCTTGTACAGACGGCCGGACGGACGAACATACGGGCATTCTACACCATTTACAGATGTAATTCGAAAAAGATCAATTGTAATTCGAAGATTCTATTTGTAATTTGAAGATTCCATTTGTTCGAAGATTCCATTTGTAATTCGAAGATTCCATTTGTAATTCGAATACTCCAATTGTAATTCGAAGATTCCATTTGTAATTCGAAGATTCCAATTGTAATTCGAAAAAGATCAATTGTAATTCGAAAAAGGTCAATTGTAATCCGAAAAAGATCAATTGTAATTCGAAAAAGATCAATTGTAATTCGTAAAACATCAATTGTAATTCGTAAAAGATCAATTGTAATTCGAAAAAGATCAATTGTAATTCGAAAAAGATCAATTGTAATTCGAAAAAGATCAATTGTAATTCGTAAAAGATCAATTGTAATTCGTAAAAGATCAATTGTAATTCGAAAAAGATACTCAGGCCAAAAAGTTTGATATTTTCAATATTTGACCACGCCTACAAAGCCCACTTTTTGAAAAAACTTAAATTTTTTTTTTGTTATTTAATAGTACCCTAAGAGCGAATACTTTGCAAATGATATCCCATTGAAACCACTATGGTTTTTCTGTAGTGGAACAGTTGGTGTGGAATGCCTCATATATTATTGATACTACGCTAATTTTATACAATAATGGTGTATAAAACGTGTGCGTATGAGTAATTTCAATACTTAAAAAATATTTTAAGAGGCGATGGGAGCGTGAGTGAGTTTTTATTTACGATCACGCACACTAATGAAAGAAAAAAAAAATATTCAAGCACGATATTTTATTTTACTCACGCTCACGTGAACATCGTGACCGTGACTTATTTTTTTGCACTCACGTGTGCGTGAATGAGCGTTAGCAAAATAAAATATCGTTCGTGACTAAATTGTTTCTTTCATTAGCGTGCGTAATCGTTATTAAAAACTCACTCACGCTACCATCGCCTCTAAAAATATTTTTTAAGTATTGATATTACTCATACGCACACGTTTTATATACCATTATTGTATAAAATTAGCGTATTGCAATCTTTGACATTTGATTTCTCGAAAACAAGGCAAAACACATCTCTGAAAATTTCAGAACAGAGAGAAAAGTCCTTTATCTTGGGGCCCCTGTAGGTTAATTGGTAGCGTGCTAGCCTATGAAGCAGGAGGTCGTGGGTTCGATTCCCACAAAAACCCTTGGTCGATTTCGCTACAACGAGACGACGGTCATTGTTACCAGTTCTCGTTTAGGTTTAAATTATTAAAAATGATGTGTAATTAAAATTGGAAAAATAAATAAAAACTGATCATTGGATCAAATTATTATTATTATTATATATTATAAGTCCTTTAACTTTTTTTTAAAAAAATAAAAAAAAAATAAATTGCGGCATGTTTTTTGATAAATAAAGTTTAAGTTTAAATGTTGTTTTTTATTTTTAGTACCAAAAAGGTACATAAAAATAAAATGTATTTATTCGGCCTTTATATATGTATATTAGAGTGTCCCTTATTTTGGAAATGTTGGAAATCTTGAGACGGTACCCGCTCATTTTTTTCCTTTTGACTTAAAAATAACTCAGGAAAAATTTTACGCCCCTAGGACCACGCCTTCCCTACGCGACGGGCCCTTAAAGAGCGGGGCCTAAAAAATCATTTTTCCATACAAACCAAAAAAATTTTTTTTTGATTTTTAATTTTTTTGTTATTATTTATTATATTACTTGGTTTGCTTATTCACAACAAAAAATTTGATTTTGGTGGGATAAGTCTTTCAGCGCTAAAAAATTTTTCGCAAAAAAAAATTTTGAGCCGCCGGGGTCCTACAGTAAAAAATTTTTAAAAAATATTTTTTTTTAGTTTTGACCAGCAACGGTTTTAGCTGCTATGTTGCTTTAAATGATATATATTCATAAAAAAATATTTTTTGTATCTGTGACATCTTAATCGTGTTCTAAAAAAGGGTAAAAAATGCATTGATGATTTTTTTCGATACACGATAAAAATGTCACAAATATGAATAATATTTTTTTGGAATATATATCATTAAAAACAACATAAAAACTAAAACCATTGCTTTTCAAAACTAAAAAAAAAATATTTTTTAAAAATTTTTTACCGTAGGATTCCTACGGCTCAAAATTTTTTTTTTCGAAAAAGATAAAGATGTCACAGATATGAATAATTTTTTTTTTGGAATATATATCATTTAAAGCAACATAGCAACTAAAACCGTTGCTGGTCAAAACTAAAAAAAAATATTTTTTAAAAATTTTTTACTGTAGGACCCCGGCCGCCCAAATTTTTTTTTTGCGAAAAATTTTTTAGCGCTGAAAGACTTATCCCTCCAAAATCAAATTTTTTGTCGTGAATAAGCAAACCAAGTAATATAATAATTAATAACAAAAAAATTAAAAATAAAAAAAAAATTTTTTTGGTTTGTATGGAAAAATGATTTTTTAGGCCCCGCTCTTTAAGGCCCCGTCGCGTAGGGAAGGCGTGGTCCTAGGGGCGTAAAATTTTTCCTGAGTTATTTTTAAGTCAAAAGGAAAAAAATGAGCGGGTACCGTCTCAAGATTTCCAACATTTCCAAAATAAGGGACACTCTAATGTATATATATTCGATTAGAGTTTTATTCTAGTTCGAGGCCCAAATATATATCATATATAGAAATATTTTTGGGCCTCGAACTAGAATAAAACTCTAATCGTTTAAGTTTAAATTTAAAAAATTCAGAACTTCTTCTGAAAATTTTCCAATTTTTATTTTTTTTAATCGATAGCCCATACAAAAATCTATAAAAAAACTTTTGTCTTTAAGACTGTACTGTGTTTCATTTAATTTCCATAAATATTGAAATAAAGATGCTCAGGCAAAAAAGTTAGGCATTTTCAATATTTGACCACGCCTACAATGCCCACTTTAAAAAAAAAAAAAAAATTTTATTTTTGTTATTTAATAGTACCCTAAGAGCGAATAATTTGCAAATGATTTCATATTGACACGACACAACTTTTTTTTTGCTGAACATTTGTTGTGGAATGCCTCATATATACTTTATGAGGTCCCCGACCGTTATTTCGATGCGTTACAAACGGAATGACAAAGTGAGTATACCCCCATACTGTAGTTGGTATAATAATATTGATGAAAAAAAAATTATGAAAAAAATAAAATTTGATGAAAAACTATTTTTTTTTTTTTGATTAAAATACAATTTTGATGAAAAAAAAAAATATTTTTGTTGACAAATAATTATGTTACGTTTTATTCACCATCTGGTGAAAAACGCTTTTATTCACCAGCAGGTGAGTAATTATCCAAGTTACATATGAGGCATTCCACACCAAATGTCCCGCTACAGAAAAACATGTGTCCCGTAAATTTCTGAATAGGTTGTTTGGATAGCCCTATATGTAACTAAGAAAATTGCGTTTTTGGTTTTTCAAATTTTCGAAAACTGGGCTTAGGAGGCGTGGTCAAATATTGGAAAAATGGTAAAATTTGTGGCGAGTTGCCTTGATTAAATATTTATCACATTAAAACGGAATGCACCACAATGTCAAAAATTTACGTTCTTATATAGTTTTGTATGGGCTATCGATTAAAAATTTTTTTTTTTGGAAAATTTTCAGAACCCGTTCTGAAATTTTCTATTTTTTAAAAAAGTCAATTTATCAAAAATCCGGCCACTTTTTTTTTCTTTTTTATTTATTTTTTTAAAAGTTTAGATGTTTGTCCATCCACACAAAAAAAATCAGAAACACGTTCATCTTTTTTTCGAGCAAATCGCATTTGAACTTTAAATTTCATAACAATTTTGTTATTTGCTTATATTTCTTTGTTTTAAAGTTGCGAATGAGTAATATTAATTGCATAAATATTCGTCATACGCTCCGTTGACACAAGAAAATACAAGCAAATTACTAAATTGTTATGAAATTTAAAGTTCAAATGCGATTTTCTCGAAAAAAAAGATGAATGTGTTTCTGATTTTTTTTGTGTGGATGGACAAACATCTAAACTTTTAAAAAAATAAATAAAAAAGAAAAAAAAAGTGGCCGGATTTTTGATAAATTGACTTTTTTAAAAAATGAAAAATTTCAGAAAGGGTTCTGAAAATTTTCCAAAAAAAAAATTTTTAATCGATAGCCCATACAAAACTATATAAGAACGTAAATTTTTAACATTGTGGTGCATTCCGTTTTAATGTGATAAATATTTAATCAAGGCAACTCGCCACAAATTTGACCATTTTTCCAATATTTGACCACGCCTCCTAAGCCCAGTTTTTGAAAAATTGAAAAACCAAAAACGCAATTTTCTAAGTTCCATATAGGGCTATCCATATCACCTATTCAGAAGTTTACGGTACACATGTTTTTTTTCGCTGGACATTTGGTGTGGAATGCCTCATATCGAAGTTGCAAAAAAGTTTTTGATGAAAAAAAATTATCAAAAAAAAATTATGAACAAAAAATTATTGACAAAAAAAAATTTATGAAAAAATTAAAATTTGATGAAAAAAAAAATTTTTTTTTGATAAAAAAAATTTTTCAAAATTGTTAAATTTTATCAAGTTAGAAAATTTAATATCACTCAATTTTTGTTAATTAAAATTTTTTCTTTATCTAGTAACAGTTAAACTAAAGTATCTATTTCCAATTAATTGTTCTAGACTGTAAACAACAAAATTTAAATAATTTATGGTAAGGGCTATAGCAGTATAATATTCTTAAATTTTCCTCTAAAAACCAATTTCAATATTTACCATCCTCATGATACAGCAACAAAGTTTAGAAAACATCATTATCATTATTTGATAGCAAAGTAAAAATTATAAACTGAAAGTGAAAGAGTTTTGCTAATTTTCAATTGCTTTATGCTTTACTATGTCCTTGTAAAGGAATGTGGTATGAAATGAAATGCAAATTTAAAGTACCAATGAATTGGAAAATTTTGTTAAATACAAATGACTGAACAAACGCTAACTAAGGCATTTCTGTTTTCGATTTTCGTTATTTTCTTTTTTGCTTTACAACAACATTGCGAATACCCAACATTTCATAGTCATAGCCATCATCAATAGCATCAGCATCATCAACATCATTATCATCATTGGCAATTGCCATCATCACCAAGAAAGAAACAAACGTTCATTTTCTAACAATTTAAAAAAGTTTCAAGTGTGGTGGTTGAAGGAAAAGTGTAACAAAAAAAACATTAGAGGGGTTTGGATATTTTAAAATTTTATATTAAAAGCTCAATAATTTTGTGAGGGGTTTAGCTGGAAGACACTACTTTTCAAACTTTGAGTGTGTGGAGTCCTTAGCTCAATTTTTCAACAATTTTTCATTTTTGACGAAGAAGATCGAAAAAGTACCTAGGTTAGGTTAGGGGTGGCGGAGCTCAAAACTCCTCGCGTTAGTCCATGTTGCAAAAAATTTAACGCGCATAAGGTCCATAACTGCGATTTCACGAGTTCAGCTTTGCCTAAAATTTGTTTGCGATGCCTGGCCAATGCGGGGCATTTGCACAGAATATATTCAACTGTTTCATCCGTATTCGGTTCATCACATCTTCTACAATTGGAATCAGAGATTAGTCCAATTGTTCTTGCATGGAAAGCAATTAGGCAGTGTCCCGTGACCACTCCCGTGAGTAAACGACATTCTCTTCTGTTGAGAGAAAGTAGGTAGCGAGTTCTTTTGAGGTCGTAACGCGGCCAGATTATTCAGGTAATTCTGCTTGTACTTAACTCTCGCCATTTCCTGTTCGCCATGGAAATACACTGACAATCACTTCTGGATCTGTAGTACTGCATTGGGGGATCAATATGAACAAAGTCCCCTACCCCATCTGCACCCAGCTTTGCAAGCTCATCAGCCTTCTCGTTCCCTTCTCCTCCCTTATGCTCTGGAACCCATATTAGAGAGACGAGGTTATTGCTGGATAGTTTTTAAAGATTCTCGTAGCACTCAAAGACGACTTTTGATTTAATACAAAAGCCTCTTAGAGCTTTTAGTGCAGCTTGGCTGTCGACGCAAAAGTTTATTACTCTCCGATTCTCCAAGAAACTGTAAGGCTGCCTTATTAATAGCAACTATTTCAGCCTGGAATATGCTACAGCTCAAAGGTAAATTAAAAGATTTTCGTATATCACAGACGTCCGTAGTAAATCCCACTCCCACTCCCGTCGATTGTTTGGAGCCGTCTGTGAAAATATTTAAAGCGTCATTTGGAATGCAACGCCAGTTCGACCAAAATTCTCGAGTCGGAAATTCAACTTTAAATTTCCGATCGAAAAGTAGTTTGAGCACCCTGTAGTCAGTGACAACGTTATCCAAATTGTCTATGCTACTGTGCCCAAAGTTTCGGCGTCTGAGCCAATTTGACTCTTTGAGTCTGAGGCATGCCTTATAAGCCTCACCTTCAGCAAAGACATCAATTGGCAGCAGATGCAATATCGTGTCGATGGGTGCAGCCGATGTTGTTCTTAGGGCACCAGTGATACTCAGACCCATAAGCCGTTGGGCTTTTTGGAACTTACTAAAAAAAGTACCTAACTACATTGTTTTACCATCTTAGAATCGAAACCTACTAAGTTTTTAGAACCATTATACCAGGAGATCAAAAATGTACAAAAGTTAAATTTTTCCCATTTTATCTCATTAAAATGAGAATTTTTAACAGATCCTTTTCGGAATGTTTTTATCTGTAGAAGGAAGTTATATTTAAGTTTTTAGGAATGTAACTGTAGGATTTATAAAAAGTAAAAAATTTCACTTTACTGAAGCCTTTTTTTGCCATCAGAAAACTTATGACTTTGTAAGGGAATCGGAATGTATTTTCAGGAGGATCTTATATTAAAAATATCAAGCTTGTTGGACCAATATTAAAGGAAATCAAAAGAAGTTCCCAACTTCCACTTTTAGAATCAAAAATTCTAAAAGTGTGCAATCCAAAAATTCATTATTTCGGAAGATCGAAAAAGTACACTTTTTAATTATGTTCTAATCGAGACTTTCTAAACAAGTACTCTTGTGAGAATACCTTTTTTCGCGGGATTTTAAATTTCAAATTTCTAGAACCACTATTTTAGAAGATGGAAAAGGTACCAAAGTTAATCTTTTACCCTGTTTATCCTTTTTAAAAGATACTTTTTCAAATTTCAGGAGGATCCCACATTTTATTCTCATTTTTTTCAGAATTCCGAGAATTAGGTATTACTGACCATTATTTTGGGATACCAAAAATGTTCCAAGTTATAGTTTTTTATCAGATTTTTTTCAGAAAAAGTACCAAAGTACAACTTTTTGCTCTATTTACCCTAGTTCAATCGGAATTTCTAAATGGTTCTTTTTCAGATTTCATTTTTTTTTTTGACACAAGGATCCTTCATTTTAATTTTCAAGTTGATGTGAGAATTATTTCAGGAAGTGGCACTTTTTTAAAATGTTTTATTTTTCGACACAAGGATTCTTCATATGAATTGTCAAGTTTCTGCTAGTATTATTTCAGAAAATGGATTTAAGTTCGTGAAATTATTTCTATTTAAAAAGTTTTAGCTAGATTCGGAATTCAAGTTTATAGCAACAATAATTCAGGGGATATAAAATGCATCAAAAAACAACTTTTTATTCTTTTTATCACACTAAAATCCATTATTTTCTACAGAAGAATCCTTCATTTCAATTTTAACCCTCCCAATCGAAAAATTCTATAAGCTTTTGTATAATAATGATTGTTCAGAAATCATGTTTTGATGACCACTATTTAAGGAGATGAAAAAAGTACCCAGTTGGCAACGTTTTCGAGCCATCCTTAGTGACAGCGCACAGTGGTGCGAGATGCAATTATTTTTTCAGAATTACTCTACAGTAATAACATACTTCTTTTGTTGCAAAAATTAAGTTAATTTATGGCAATATTGAATAGCTATACACTCGAAAAAATACGTTAGTAGATTTACTAATTTTATTTTGCTAACGCTAGTTAGCTAACTTTTAGCAAATTTTTAGTTGAGATTAGCATGTTAGCAAAAAATGCTTGTAAACTTCATTTAGCACATTAGCAATTTTAAACAAACTTTGAACTAATTTCTTTTGCTAAATTTTAAATTGATTCTTAGAATCTCCATAGTATCGCCGGTCCTCTTCACATGTGTGGACCCTAATGGGCCCTAACTTTGGATCCAAAAAAGTTAGCATTCCCGAAAATTTTAAAATGCTCATATCTCGGTAAATATTGCCGACACAACAAAAGGTCCAAAAGCATTTTTGTAGCTCTCAACACGTAGAACAAGACCGCAAAATAGTCAAAAGCTCTCCAAGTAATATTTTTGAAGTTATCGAGTTTTTTAAATCTCAAGACCCCAGTGGTGCCCTATAATCACGTATCTCAAAAACTAAGCACGGTAGAGCGAAACGGACACAAATTTTGGATCAAAAACTATAAATATTTTTAAGGAACCCAACTAGGTCTAGTCCCATCGGGGTCTGGACCTGTCGGGTCCGAACCCAATGGGGTCCTCAGATGTGTATAAACTAAGTTCAAAAAAAAAAAATATTTAGTTAACTAATTATTTGCAAAACATTTTTGCTAACTTTTGCAAAAAAATTGTGGGTTCAAAATCAGCAAATTTTCTTGTAGGTTTACAAGCTTTTTTTGCTAACATTACAGTTTTTTTTTTTTTGAGTGTACCTCCCTCGAATGAATCCTGTAGGATTAAAGTTCAACGGAGCAATAAATGACTAAACCCGCAAGAGAAAATCGAAGTTCGATGCCAAAACATGATTTCGCTTTTTAAACACCAATGTTTAAACGAAGTTTAAAGGTTGCCACATGAAACCTGCGTCAAATTTGATGTTAGAAATCACCTGGAGTAAAAAATGAGTTTTGCCTTCAATTTTAACTAATCGAAAAAAATTTGCCAAATGTAAAAAATATAAATTGGAGGAGAGTATAAAGAAGCAAAAAATGTATAAAACTGTTAAATTTAATGTTAAGTTTGATGCAGTGGTAGCACCGAAGGATGTGCAAAATTTCTTCATTTTTTTTTCGTTTAATGGCGTCTGTAGTAAAGAATATTTAACCTACAAACTTGAAACCTGTACCAAAAAAAGTGGAAAAATTTCCTTTAAAGCTTTCCGAGTAATATTTTTGAAGTTATAGAGTTTTTTAATTCTCAAACCCCCAGTGGTCCCCAAAAATCACGTATCTCAAAAACTAAGCAAGGTAGAGCGAAACGGACACAAATTTTGGATCAATAACTATGACGATTTTTAAGGAACCCAAATAGGTGTTGGCCCATCGGGGTCTGGACCTATCGGGTCCAAACTCGATGGGGTCCTCAAATGTGTATGAACTAAGTTGAAATAAAAAAAATTTCAGTTAACTAATTTTTGGCAAAACATTTTTGCTAACTTTACCGAAAAAAATTGTTGGTTCAAAAACAGCAAATTTTTCGTGTAGGTTTACAAGCTTTTTTTCTAACATTGCAGTTTTTTAGTGTAAATTTACAATTTTATGGATAAAAAACTTGTAAATTTACAAAAACGCTCATAATTTTTACTATAACTTCTAGTAAAGTAGGAGGTATCACAAAATCTAGTTAAGTCACAAGGAGTCCATGTAATTTTTATCGAGCCAAAAAAGTTGTATGTGTACAATTTTATTGGTAAAAAGCTTAAAATTGTTTGTAACTTTACAGTATTTTTACAAAAAAAAATGTTATTTTTACTAGGAACTCTCAAAAAATAGGAGGTAGCAAACAATTATTTTATGGGGATTTTTTTTTTTTTTGGTAATTTTACAAGATTTTTTTTTTTTTTTAGTGTAGAAGTTTTATTTCAGAAAACATAAAAATATTTTCTTAAAAAGGGGGGAGGGCCCTTTTTAACCCCTTTAAATCTTTGTTTGCAAATATTATTTTTTCCCTTACGTTTAAAATTTTGAATTCTTGTTTTTCTTCCTACTCTAAAAAAAAAAAACTCATGCATACCATACACTTTGATGTTTGCTGGTGTTGCTGTTTTTTTTTTTTTTTTAATTCAGGGCCTTTTTTGTTGTGTGCTTGTGATCTGGTACAAAAAAGCAAATGACCTACTTAAATATAAAATGCCAAAGAAACAAACAAAAAAAGGGTTAAAAACAAAATGTTTGTTAAGCTATTTGGTTGAAAGTATTTGAAATTTGTTGCTCCCATAGCTAACTATGTAGTTTGTATGTATGAAATTTACTACTTTTTACATCATATCCAATTTTGATCTTAAAGTGACTAAATGGAATTGATGGGGCATGTCACAGACTCACTTACGTTCGGAAGTGGAATAAGTGCTTTATTCGTAAAATGCAAAGCAAATATTTTTTTCGGAATGAAATCACTTTTTTGCAATTCAATTCCACTTTGATTTGTGAAAGTGATTGCATTCCGAAAAAAATAATATTCGTTTTGCGTTTTACGAGAAAACCACTTTTTCGAAATCCAAACGGAATTGAGTCTGTGACATGCCCAGATATTCAAATTCCGAAATTGGCCAAATGTTTTAAAGTTAATTGAGATTCTATGACTGCGAGTTTTTTTTTTATAAAAAAAGCTTTTATTTCTGAGTCATTTTTGCCTGAGAAAGGTCTGAGATTCTAAAAATTTTTTTTTCAGATTTTGAGATATTTTTTGCCATCTGAAAATTGCCAATTGAAAATTGTCCCAAAGAAAGTCTAAGATTCCGAGAAATTTTTTGTATGTTTTTCTCTACCGAAAAGCATCAGATGAAAAAATTTTATCCATAGAAAGTCTTTGATAGTGAGATATTTTTCTTAACATAAAAATTCTTCGATTCAGTGAAATTTTTGTCCTAGAAAAACTTTTAGATTCAGAGATTTTTTTTAGTTTCCAAAAAATGTTTTGTTTCGAAAAACTTTTACATTCTAAAAAATTTTTCCAAATGATATAAGTATATAAGTCGATCTAACATCTTTTTCTTATACGAAAAGTTCTCAAATTCTAATGCATTTTCTACTAGAAATATGTCTCAAATTCCTTCTAATATAAATTTTTCCTGCAGAAAAAGTCTCACAATTCAGTTTTATTTATTTATTTAAGTCTTTGGAATTACATCCTTACAGACTAGATAACAAACTTACAACTAAAACTTATAACTAAAAATTTACATGTTCTAAACAGTTTTTAAAAACATAATTAGTAAATTAAAGTTGTTATTATTCGACCTTTCCAATTTTAAATAAATAAAAATTCTTCGAACTCTGGCCTCGAGCTCGATGAATTTTTATTTATTTATAATTAGTTAAACTAAAATCAATTGAAGAATTATCATTTAAACTATTAAACAATCTTAAAGCTCTATCAATTGGCTCATATAAACCGTATTCGGTTCTATGAGCAGATATATAGAAATATAGATTTTGTCTAAGTGACCTAGTTGGAGCCGGAAAATTAATAAGAGACAGCAGCATTTGACAATCTATGGATCCATTTATTAGACCATGAATAAATAATAGTGAAGAAATATTTCTACGAACTTCTAAAGCTTGTAGATCAATTAACTTACAACGAGCCAAATAACTAGGAATAGGATCAGTGAAATGAATTGTAGAAAGAGCAAATTTTAAAAAACTTTTTTGAACTTTTTCAACACGATTAATATGAACGGAAACATATGGACTCCATATAAATGAAGCATATTCCAATTTCGGACGGACAAAAGCATTATATAAAAATTTCTTTGTATACGGATCATTAAACTCTCGAGTATTTCGCCGAATAAATGCTAAGACTGTATAAGATTTCGGAATGATATAATTAATATGATTAATAAACGTTAATTGTTAATCAAAAACGATTCCCAAATCCTTATGTTCATCAACCTTGTTAAGGACAAGGTTTTCAAGAACATAAGGGTAAAAAATTATGGTATGACACCTATGATATATCATATGATAACATTTTCCAATATTAAAAGGTAAACAATTACACTGTGCTACAAATGAGCAAAAATAAAATATGCAGGGGTTCTCATATGAAAATTCGGGTTGGTTGGAGTCCATAGAGTACTGATATACTCATAGTTTTTCTGGATCACTTCGTTAAGTACGTTTTTTATTGGCAAATGTGTTGAAAAACGGCAATTCCTTAATTACAACTTTAAAAAATTATTTCTTTGTTAGTTTGCAACCGATTTTCGATTTTATAGATTTTTTTGAAAGGTATAAGTCTTACCTTTTAAACAAAACAAAAATATTAAAAATCGATCAAGAATTGGCTGAGCTACGATCGTTTAAGTTAAAAAAAAATCCAATTTTTTGAAAAATTTGTCATGTTCTTTATACTCTAAGTTGAAAGTGCATCATTAAACATTTTTTTTTTTTTAATTTTTGTATAAAAGCATAGTAAAGTAGCTTTCCAAAACACCAAAAAACATAACAATCGGTTAAAAAATAATGAGTTACGCTAAGTTTCGTGATAGGACATTTTTAATTTTTTTCAGAAATGCTTGTAATTCAGGTATTATTCATAAATCTTATTGCTAGTAGAAATTTTATGTGCCTATGCATATAAACAAGAGATGGTAACATAATTAGATTTGTGCGTGATTGACACATGATCACAAGTGAGCGTGATTGAAAATCAATTTTACTCACGTCGTTGTAAGTGAGTGTCAGTGGAATAAAAAAGTGTGAGTGAAATAAAAAAAATTTCAGAACCCGTTCTGAAATTTTCCATTTTTTAAAAAAGTCAATTTATAAAAAATCCGGCCACATTTGACTTTTTAACTTTCATAATAATTTTTCTTCTAACACTCACTCACAATCACGTGTGTAAATTTAATACAACTCACACTCACGTACGCCGATGCAAGAGTCACTCACGCTAACTAAATCGCATTTGAATATTAATTTTCATAACAATTTTGTAATTTGCTTGTATTTTCTTGTTTCAACGAAGTGAATGACTACTAAATATTTGCATTAGTCACACGCTTCGTTGAACCAAGCAAATTACCAAATTGTCATGAAATTCAAATGCGATTTCTCGAAAATAACGAAAAAAACACATTACAATTTTTTTGTGTGGATAGACAAACTAGAGATGGGAACATGAGCAGATAAGAGCGTGAGTATGACTGAATTCAATTTTACTCACGTGATTGTGAGTGAGTGTGAGAAAGATTATTGCGTGAAAGAGTGAGCGTGAGTTGATTTTTTTGCGTGAGTTTGCGTGATTTATTTTCTCTTCATATTTCCTTTCATTCCAAAAAAAGCAACAAAAAAAATGTAAAATTTAGCTTAACTTCAGATTTCGTCCCGAAAAAATCAAAACAAATGTATAATTTTAGACTTTGCTGAAAATTTTGAAAGATTTTTGAAATTATTTTTAGTATAAATACGAATATCGTGAGTGTGAGTCAACGTTAGCGTGAGTGACTCTTGCATCGGCGTACGTGAGTGTGAGTTGTATTAAATTTACACACGTGATTGTGAGTGAGTGTTAGAAGAAAAATTATTATGAAAGTTAAAATTCACTCACGTGACCATCTCTTAGACAAACATCTAATCTTTAAAAAAAAATTTACAAAAAAAAAACAAATGTGGCCGGATTTTTTATAAATTGACTTTTTTAAAAAATAGAAAATTTCAGAACGGGTTCTGAAATTTTTTTTATTTCACTGACACTCACTCACAACGACGTGAGTAAAATTGATTTTCAATCACGCTCACTTGTGATCATGTGTCAATCACGCACAAATCTAATTATGTTACCATCTCTTGTTGATATGCATAGGCACATAAAATTACTACTAGCAATAAGAATTATGAATAATACCTGAATTACAAGCATTTCTGAAAAAAATTAAAAATGTCCTATCACAAAACTTAGCATAACTCATTCATTTTTTAACCGATTGTTATGTTTTTTGGTGTTTTGGAAAGCTACTTTACTATACTTTTATAAAAAAATAAAAAAAAAATTGTTTTTTGATGCACTTTCAACTTAGAGTATAAAGAACATAACAAATTTTTAAAAAAATTGGATTTTTTTTAACTTAAACGATCATAGCTCAGCCAATTCTTAATCGATTTTTAATATTTTTATTTTGTTTAAAAGGTAAGACTTATGCCTTTCAAAAAAATCTATAAAATCGAAAATCGGTTGCAAACTAACAAAGTAATAATTTTTTAAAGTTGTAATTTAAGAATTGCCGTTTTTCGACACATTTGCCAATAAAAAACGTGCTTAACGAAGTGATCCAGAAAAACTATGAGTATATCAGTACTCTATGGACTCCAACCAACCCGAATTTTCATATGAGAACCCCTGCATTTTTTTGGTGTAGCACAGTGTTATTAACCGACCAAGCAAACACCCTATCTATGTCGGATTGTAATTGTCTTGAATGAATGAAGTTTGAAATTTTATGGTAAATTTTCAAATCATCTGCATATAGCAGAAATTCGGAGTAATGAAAACAATGTTGAATATCATTTATAAAAAGTATAAAGAATAATGGCCCTAAAACACTACCCTGTGGGACACCAGAAGTAGGAGAATACGAATAGGATCTAACACCATCAATACAAACAAAAGAAACTCTTTTTGTTAAATATGACAAAATCCAGTTAAGAAAATTAGAATGTATACCCATACACTGCAACTTTGCAATTAAAAGTGAATGAGACACTCTATCAAAAGCCTTTTTAAAATCCATATAAATTTTCAATAAATTTGTCAATGGTGTTGTAGACTTTTCACATTTGATTGGCAGTTAACATATATTTGTAATTCATTGCTATTTCTAAAGGGAAGAAGAATTTTTCGTTATAGACCTTTTAAATTGTTAGCTGTTTAAAATTTACTATGGGTTCAGTTCTTATTTGTGCTCGTTCAATTCCTGCAATGACTAATTTTAGTTTCATTTGTCTTGTTTTTTTTAGAGTCTTTATTTTTGTCTTTACTTGTTTAAAATCCCTTTTTGATTAGTTCAATGGTTTTTTTGTTTGCGCTATTTATCTATTTAGTGGTGTATTGAGTTTGTCTTTTAGTTTGTGAATGCCAAATTTAAGAATTACTTGGAATATCATCAATGAAAATATATTTATGAAAGCATGTAAATTCAAATCGTATAGGTCTAACATTTGAATGTTAGCATATAAAACCATAGCGGCATTTTTTCCAACATTTTATTTACCCAAATGTCCGTTCATATTTGTATTCTCCTATCGGATAACATTAACCCGAGGCATCCGGTCATCTAAGTTTGTGATTTTTAAAAGTATTTGAAAAAAATTAAAATATGTCGCACTGAACGCGAATATCAAAAATTGAAGGCGAATGGTTTTCGATATATTGCTATTTGAAATTTTATTTTAAAAATTACGATATTTTCCTCAAAGATAAAATTTCTCCACCATCTCAAATAGATGAAGATGGGTACAGGTTTGGGATGGCTCGAAATCGGGGAATCATTGAGACTTCCGGATAAGTGTAGTGCTGAATTACTTGCAATTGATAAAGCTGCGCAGATGATTATGACAAGGGACCTTCGTCCTTTCGTCGTTAACATTTTCGTGGATAGTCTCGCAGCTCTGAAGGCCGTAGAATCAAATACTGTAAAATCGGGAATAGTTAGAAATTGTATACAATCCCTTCGTCGAATCAGTCAGCACACAATCAAGCTAATCTAGGTCCCTGGACGAAGTGTGGTCGCTGGGAACGAATTGGTTGATGAATGTGCGAGAAATGGCTCTGAATCGGTGGGAGAACGTGAAGAACCTGACGTCTCGGTTCCTATAGTGGAATTGATGAACGAAATTGATACGATATCTGAGAACAGAATGAAGGATTTTTTTTATTATTATTCAAGGGGTGATCTAGCCCTAACGGCCGGCACTGCGACCCTTATGATTCTTTTGTGCCAAGATCCATTAATCTAATTCAAACTCTGTTCAATGTTCCTAAAGGCCCATTTAGATTAGCAGACTTGTAAAAAGACCTGTCAAAAATTCATGCGGAGAGAATTTTTTTCATCGTCTAAACACTCAACATACAAATACGGACAGACTTTTTTTCAATACGGAGAGAAAAATGTTGACATACGGATGTAATTTTTGTGCTTTGAAAAATTTAAAAAAATTACTATTTTCATTAGATCAGGGATGTTTTTTATGTAAACAAAAATACAAATAATAATAACAGCTGTTGTGAAGTGGTGGTAAAAATAAATAAAATTTTATATGGGCTTAATTTTCGGAACAAGTCTAGTTGGCAGACATTGGTCCGATTTATTTTTTTCTATTTTTTGAAATAGGAATAATTTAGGTGAGTTCAACAAAGAAAAAAAAATTTCGACGGCCCGTGGTTCCCGAGTTATGGGCCTCCAAAGATCGGATATCGAATTTAATATATCTTCTTCAATAATGGTCCGATCACACCAAGATTGGTTTCATTCGAAAGCTTATTCAAATACATTTAATTTGACATTTTAAAAAATTTGGATTCATTAACCCATTGTGAAACAACTCTAAATTTTAGATTTTTCACCCCACGTTTTTGAAGAAATGGGGTAAAATTTTAAAATTATGCACTATTAAGGTATTTATTTTTATAACTAGGCTTATAGCTTAGATATTAAGCTTTGATTTGAGCTTTCATTTGACCTTTTAACCCTTATAGAATCGGAGTTATTTACGTTTAAACATTAGAAAATATATTTGAATATATATACCAGACCTCTATGTAGTTTATTTTTTTTTTGCCTTAAAAGGTTTTCTGGGTTGCCGGCCTTCGGACGGGCTTAGGGATTTCAATTTTTATATATTAATTAAGCGGCTTCGCTAAATAAAGTTTTTTTTTGTTTAAATATAAGCGGGGTCAATGGTTATGAGTCAATAACTCCGGTTCTATAAGGGTTAAAAGGTCCATTAAAAGCTCAAATGAAAGCTTAATATCTAAGCTTTAAGTATCGTCGTATAAATACATGCCTTAATAACAAATAATTTTGAAATATAACGCATTTTTTCTAAAAACTTTGGTTTAAAAATCTAAAATTTGGTTTTGTGCCACAATGGGTTAATGGAACCAAATTTTTTTTTAAATTTCAAAATAAAGGTATTTGATTAAGCTTTGAAATGAAACCAATCTTGGTCTTATCGGACAATTATTGGAGAAGATATATCAAATTCGATATCCGAACTATGGAGGCCCATAACTCGAAAACCATGGACCACCGACAATTTTTTTTTTCTTTTTTGGACATAGCACTAACAGTTTTAGGTGTGATATTTTTTTTTTTGGATCAGAGAAATGTCTACCAACTAGACTGTAGCCAAACTTTCTGCGAAACAAGGAATATGGAGTCAGTGGAGATGTAGGAATTAGAGATGTCGGAATCAGTGGAGATTTAGATTTATGCATCTTTTGGTTAAGGAACGCGAATTGAAGAGAATATTTTACCTCAATTCTATGGTTGATTTGTAAATTTTACAATTGCAAAATTTTGTTTGGGTGTGTGTTTGTAATGAACAGCTTTTTTTTTCTACAATTTAATTTACCCGTATACGTCTAAAGACACAAAAGACATTCAAGAGAGTTTTTTATACTTTTTGACAAGCGGTTTAAAATGAAAAGACTTTTTCATCTTGATAATCTTTTCAAAAAGTCTGCTAATCTAAATGGGCCTTAATGAACAGTATAACAGAGGATGGAGAAGCTAGCTTTATATCTGCAGAATTAGGCAATTCTTTGTCTAAGAACCGTCTTCTGATCTTACCTATTTCGACGCACTCACATAATATGTGTTGCGTTGTTTCAACTTCCTCAAGACAAAGTCGACACAAAAACGATGCACAAAGGTTTAAATTATGCAAGTGATAATTTACCTTATAATGCCCGGTGAGAAAACCTGTCAGTAACCTAATGTCACTTGTGGTGTGATTAAGTATACTTCCATATGATAATGGCGCGATTAGTGCTTTGCTCCTGAATTTTCCCACGAGTTTGAGAAGTCGATTCTTTCCAAACCCTTAATGAACCCTTTCCAAACCCTTAATAAAACCTAGAATGAAGGATAAGTGGATATCACTGTCTACGTGCAGGATATTACGAATCATATGGCCACTGTCAAATCCTAAGAGGACAAAAAGTCTTCTTACTTTTGAAAAACGGATGGTAAGGCTATTAGTGGGAGTACTTGCAGGACACTGTTGGGACTATAGTAGGAGTTTCGAGAAAGTGGAGGAAGAGGAGTCAGTGAAGCACTTGTTATATGAATGTCTGATGAGAAGCCGGCTTGAGCATTTGGGGCAAAGATTTTTTGATAACCTAGATTGCCTAAACGCTGTCTCATTCACATATCATAGAAAATTTAAAGTTTTTTTATCACATGGCAGTACGGAAATGACAATTAAGCTAATAAGATTCTAAAGACCCTATCAGACCCCTAATTTTCGTATCTCAAAAACAAAGCAAGGTAGAGTGAACCGGGAAAAATTTTTGACTGAAATCTTTGGCGACCCTTAAATAACCAAATGGGGTCTCGAGCAAACAGGGTCTGACCCATAGGATCCGAACTCAATACGATCTAGACCCAATCTAGCGCTCAAATGTGTATGAACTAAAATATCGTAAAATATTTCCCATTTTCTAGTTAAAATTGTTTTCCTTATTATTATTATGAAAAATAAGTACTAAAACAAATGAAAACAAGTAAATTTGGCCTTGCGGAATGTATTGATACTCTCGAAAATGCAAAAAAAGTTTATTTGCAAAAAAAAACAACAAAAAAATTTGAAAAAAAAATTAGCGAAAAAAAAAAATTTGTGAAAAAAAATCGGCGAAATTTTTTATTTTTTTTTTAAATATTTTTGTAATTGTTCAAATGCCATTCGGTAATCAATTCTGTTCCCAGGTGGGAAGCAGCTGCTGAATTAAAGCATTTTTTTTATTTTTAGGTTATATTGAATGTACACTCAAAAAATTATGATGGTAGATTCCACTACAAAAGACAGTTAATACTACTGCATTTGTTGTTGTTAAGGCGTCCACTAGATTTTACGGTAAAATCAACCAAAAATTTTTGTTGTTTTTAACTATTGATTAACAACTACAAAAAACTGTAAAAACTACTTCAAATTACAGTTGTTTTTACTGTAACTCAAATTGTCTGATTTTTTTTATTAACAAAAAAAATTCTAAACGTCAAAAACGGTAAAAAAACTATTTGGAAATAATTCCTGGTGATTTTCTAAAAAATTTTATTATATATTCAAGCCTTTATTCATAATAAATATTAATCACTACAAAGAAATAAAAAAAGTAATGATAAAATTATTATACGAAAGTTCATTTTGTTGAACATAGGGCGTCAACGAATTCTTTCCATCTATTGCGATTTTCGGCAAGTGCTTTGGCTTGGTTCCATGTTATGTTGACTATATCACATTCACGTTGAGTAGTTCGTTGCCAGGTATTACGAGGTCGACCGACTCGGCGTTGACCTTGGGAATTCCAGTCTAGGGCAGATCTTGCAATATCATCTCTTTGTCTCCGAAGTATATGGCCTATCCAGGACCATTTACGTTTGCAAATTTCTGCTGCTACTGGTTGACAATTGGATAGCGTGAGTAGTTGCTCGTTTGTTACCTAGTTGGGCCAAAATATTCCAAGAATTTGCTTTAGACAACGGTTAACAAATGTTTGAAGTTTTCTTATTTGTTGTTGTGAAGTACCCCAAGTAGTACAGCCATACAATAATATTGACATAACACTGCATTGAAATATACGGATTTTAGTTTTTCTAGAAATATTTTTTGATCTCCATACTTTAAATAGACTATGAAGTGCAACTCTAGCTTTATTAATTCTATTATTGATATCATTTTCTGAACCACCGTCGCTTGTAAGAATGCTTCCGAGGTAGCAGAAGGACTCAACATCTTCGATATTTTCACCATTGTTAAGTGCGTATTTAAAGTGTTACCAATCCTTAGCAGTTTTGTCTTTTTGACATTGATTCTTAAACCAACCGCATTTGCATTTTGTGTGAGAACTTTGAGTTTGTCTTCTATATCAGAAAAACGGTGTGCCATTAAACACAAATCATCGGCATAGTTAATATCATTAAGGAATTCGTTTAAGTTCCAACGGATACCACGCGGTGGGAAAATTATAGAAAATTATAAATTTTTTTTTAGACAAAAACAACTACATAAAACAACTGTTACTACAATGTAGTAATTTTTTGTAATTGTTTTTTAAAACGACTACAAAAAACAGTTGTTTGAGATTTTACATACAAAAACAACTGAAATTGTAGTTGAAAACAACAACTACTACTAACTACAAAAATGACCGTCATGTAGTAACTGCAATAATTTTGTAAGTGTACCAATATTTTCGAGGTGTTTTAACATTTTCTTTCATAACTTTTGAACCGCTCAACCGATTTGGCTCAAATGCATTACCAAACTGCTTAGGGCAACAACTAGTAAATGTACTTAGTATTGGTGATATCTGTTTAATACTTTGGCCGTGATCACCATTCCCACAGACGGACAGACGGACGGACATCGCTAGAATGTCTTATAACACCGTCCGACAAAAATGAAAAAAGTCGTTGAACACGAACTTCATAGTATACGTTTCAAACTAGAGATTAAATGTAGTAAAACTGCATTTACAATTTTTCTATTTTTGATAACGTTTCATTTTAAAAGAACTTCAAAGTTTAAGAGGACTTAATTCTATAAAATATTTTTTTAATATTTGTATTTGCCCTAGGGTGCCATAAGGGATAGAATATGAAAGAGGAGGATCTCTCCTAATTTTCCTATTTTATTATTTTTATATGCCAGGAAAAAGAAGGTATGTTACGTTCTTTCAAAAATGTATCCTTCAATATCATTCAAATTTTCAACAAAATTTTTGATAAAGTTTTCAAATGACTTTATTCACATCCTTTTATCCCGAAATAGCAAAATAAAAAAAAGGAAAAATTAGGGAAGATCCTTGTCTTCCATTTGCCATCAACAGTGTCATCCTAGGATAAGTACAAATATTTCAAAAATATTTTACAAAAAGTATCCTTCAAAACTTTGAAGTTTTTTAAAAAGGAAACAGGATCACGAAATGAAAAACTGTTAATGCATTTTTTTTTCATTTGATCTCTTCTTTCAGACCTATATTATTCGGTTCATGTTTAATATTGGCTGTCGGACGGTGTAATCGATAACCAATCAATAATATATACACTCAAAAACTTATGTCATTAACTGTTTGTAGTTTATTTAAAAAGTTTTACAATTTGTCGTTTTTAAAAACAACAAGTAAAAAAATTATAGTCAGTCAAAACCGACCATATATTGCCCTACACCAGAGTTTTCCGGAAAATGTGCCCGATGCTCTGTGGCCGAAATCACAGATCTAGCGGCGCTTAAGTCAAAATTAAAAAATTAAGATCGGTAAATGTTTTTGCACTGCATCGTTTACCTATACTTTACAGAAAAAATTAACGTTTTTACTTTTGTTTTGCTTTCAATATTCGCACAGCTGTAAGCTGTCAAATATGCATTTTCTGCAGCAAGTGTATTAAAGGAATTTGGGACCTAATTACTCAGTGAGTTTTTCTTGACACTTTTAAGTCAATTGTTTATACATTTTGAGGCAAAAAGTTTTAATTGAAAGTAAAAGGTATGTTTTAACTCAAAAATAAATGTTTGTGGCCTTTGTGTATCTGGTTTATTATTAGTGCATTATAGAAGTTGACATTTGTGATATTAACTATAGTTTCATGGACTGCTACTTTTGAAATTCGATCGTATTCGGTCCAATTCCTGTTTTGTTTATTATTTTGGGTTATTTTTGTTGTGACGTTTCAGTACGGCGTGCTAGTTCGCGCAAGTTGTTCGGTTTTTGAGGGTCCATCTGCCTGTCTAAATAAACAGTATAAACGCGATACAGACCACAATTTTCGATCGATTTGGCTAAAATTTGAAATTTAAGATTTTTTATCGAAAGAACAAAACCTATTAAATTTTTAACAAAATCGGTCCATGTTATCCCATAGCCCCCATGTTAATTTGCCCTTTCAGCTTTTCTAAAAAGCCCTAACAATGATATTTTCACAAATATCCTCTTGAAATTCGACTGGTAAATGTTTTTGTATCCATAAATAATCACTTTAAATTTGAACGGAATCGAAACATTTTAACTTCTAGTCCTCATAGAGACCACCCTCCCGATATTCACATAAATTTCCCAAAATACATACAAACAATGAAATAAATAAATATGGTTAAAAATTAAATTCTTTATAACTTTTATAATCACAAATATGCATTGGGCTTTATTATTTTACATTTCCGAATTAAGCGCCGCTAGATTGAATGTTTCGGCCACTGTGCGATGGACCGATTAGATCTATCTTTTGTCAAACCTGTATTAAGTGTAATAAACACTCCCAAATCAAATTTGAGTGAAATATTTGTTGACAATAAACCGCTTTAACTGAATATCGGGCGAAATTTTCACAAGGGGGCTGAGTCCAAAACTGGTCCGATGATTATCAGATTTGATAAGGTTATTTAAGTACGCGTTTAACATACACAAACAAACTTTTGATTGTATATTTTCTATTTTCATGAAATTTGAGAGATTTATGTGAAAATCGGGAAGGTGGTTTGTATGGGGGCTACAGGAAGAACTGGTCCGATTTCTTTAAAGTTCGGAATAGTGATTTGTGAAGACAAAACACATTTACCTGCCAAATTTCGAAAATATACCTATTTTAACACGGTTATTATAGTCATTTGAGCCAAAACTAAAGGGGGCCTTTGTATGGGGGCAAGGTCTAAATATCAACTGATTTTTTTTTTTTTTTTTTTTTTAAAAAAGAGAGGCAACACTCAGGAAATACTTCCTATATTTTAGTGTGTTGCTTTCTTTGGAAAGGGATAGTAGAGAGATGAAAGGCGGGGAAAGATGAAGGGCTTCAGACATGGCAACACTGTAATTGCGCGAGATGATAAGTCTTAGAACAGTTGTTGCTCGCCACTTGATGTAGAGTTGGCGAACTTATTGAAGCTTTTTGGTTCATAGCCCTGATTCATTATTTTACTTCGGTGGGGTTAATTGCTATGGGAACACCGAAGGCGGACGTTGCGATACGTATGAGGGATAGAAAAAACTCATACATATATTTTTTGATGTTGCCGGCACCGGGGATCGAACCCGGGACCTTCTGTGTAATAGTCCAACGCGCTAACCATTACACCACAACGCCCACATTCAATTTCAAAAGGCTTCGACATTGGGCCAAAAGAGGTTTAAGTTTAAAGTTTCAAGTCAATTGATTAAAAATTGCGACCTGTATCGTGTTTACACCGTTTACATGGACAGACAGACAGACAGACGGACGGACGGACGGACGGCATCGCTAAATCGACTCAAAAAGTGATTCTAAGTCGATCGGAATACTTAAAGGTGGGTCTAGGACCAATATTTCGGGTAGTTACAAACATCAGCACAAACTCATACCCTGTAACACAGTGTGGTGTAGGGTATAAAAACATTTGTTCAATGTTCAGTTTTATTAAAAGACTTTCATTAGCATTCAATTATTAAAGTCATTTATTTTTGTTTTCTTAGTAAAAATAAGTGATTCTTCTTTAATTTTTAATGATTTGTGTACGTTATTTTTATTTTTTTTTAATTGTTGGTATTTTTTAAAGAGAAGTCATTAGTTTTTACCTACTTGTCTTGGTTATTTTTTTTTTTTTGTAGACAAAAAATTCAAAAAATTATTTAAAAAAAAATTAAAGTGACGTTTTTTTTTAAGCTCAATGTTATTTATTTTATAAAATTTTATTGACAGTAAAAAATAAATGTTATATATCGTCGAACTATATTCAATAAATGCCAACTCGAAAAAGCTTACTGTTCAGGAGAGCTAAAAAACTAGTTATTTCGCATATTATTGCAAAAATAAACAATGTTCCTTCCATAAAATGGTTTAAATATTCTAAACAATTTATACCGATGCAAAAAATTTCATATTTTGCACTGGTTTGCGTATTTTTTTGAGATGGCATTTATTACTATATCAAAAAACAAATATTTTTTTAGAGTTGGCATATTTTGTCGGAAAATAAAAATACAATTTTTTTGGAAAAATTTAAAAATTTTTTTTTTTTTTGGTTTTTGTTATCCTTAGTACGGTAATTGCAAAAACTGAACAAAAAATTAAAAATCTTTGCATATTTTTAAAAGTTACTAGCTCCGAAAGCCTTTTAATCTCAGGGTGGTCAACTTTGGCTCTCTGTAACTCACGCTGTATTGCAATAGGGTCACTCCAAACTAGCTATTTTGAAAGCTTATATCATTGACTTTATTTGCCCCATTCATAATGTTTCAATCTGATAAATAGTTTGAAAGTTACATAAATATAAGCAATTTTTTTTTTTGCAAACACTATTTACCGATATTTTCAAGATGGCAATATCTCGAGAACCAGTCATTAGATATCAAAATCTTTACAAGATTCGTGTTTAGCATGGCAAATGCAATAAGATATGTGATCTAATTTTTTTTAAAAAATTTTTTGAAAAATTTTTGGAAATTTACAATGGGAGTTGGCATTTATTTCCACCAAAAAAATATGTACTTTGAGTTAGCAGAATAACAAAAATGGATGTAAAACGACAACAAATTATTTTTTTGCTCTGAAATTTTTATGGCAGATAGGTATTACATAGGGGAGCTATTTGCCATCGGAAACTCATTTTCGTCAAATTTGAGTTGGCATATTTTGAATATAGGTTCACGATATATATGTCCTTTATTTAATTAAATATAATATAAATACAAATTGTAGCAAAATAAATGTTGCTGTTTGTTAAAACAAATGAATAATTACTGGGATGGTTTTCAAATGTTTTATCACTTGTTTTAAAAATGTTTTTATTTTTTTTTCCCTACAAAATATTTTGATTGTAGAAAAGTCCCGTCCCGAAATAACAGTTTTCTTTGTTTACTTACAAAAAATGTTCGATTGAAATAAATGTAAATATCTAAATTTCCAAAGTTAAGACACAAGAATTCCTTGTAAGTATTATACTGTAAGTACGTGAAATTGACACACCAAAACGCCGAGACACGTGAACTAAATTTTGGGTCGTAGAACAATATTAAGGGAAATTTAATTTTTAAATTTGTGATTTTCATGCAATTTTTTATTGTTTTTTAAGAAAATTGAACAATTGAAGGAAACGATTTTATTTTACTAAACTCATTGTTAGAGTAAAGTTGCGACTATGAAATACTAAATAAAGTAATTTTAAAAGATTTTTTGATGGAAAAATTATTAAAAACTCTTGGAAAATTTATTAAAAACTCGTTGAAAATCGCAAAACTTTAAAACGTAATATCTTTTGATTTTGACCTGACCTTGTAAAATGGGAAATTCCACTGGATTCTTTGATCCAAAATTAAACCATTTCGATCCTCTGTTCGATTTTTCGAACAGTAGAGAACACCTTTTTCAAAAAATATTTATGTATGAAAAAGGTGGAATTTCGGGTAAATATGGTTACGTATGATAATTCTCATCTTCCTGCAATTAAAAAAAAATATACCCACTTGACCACCGCAATTTATATGTCCATGAAATGCAATGCAAATCAGCACAGAAATTGTTTCAAGCAAAAACAAAAATTTAGCATTTTTTGATTTTCTGCTTTTAATTTTTTTGATTAATTTTAATTTTTTTTTAGATTTAATTTATTATCAAAATCCACTATTTTGAATCATTTTGAAACTATTTATTTTGAAAATAATGAAATAAATTAATAAAATAGCAAATAAATCAAAACATTAAAAATGCATATAAACCCAGCAAAAAAAAAAACATTACTTAGAACAATGATAAAAAGGACTTCTACTGCTTCTGGAGTAGTGAATATCTACTGAATATCTCATTACATTTTCATATAGTTGTCGCAGCAAGTAAGTAGTTGTTTCAACTCGTTTTTCAGTACATATGAAGTGGTCTTCATACTATTCTATAACTTTGAACTTTTGAGTATACTTATTAACCACTTCATTGCGAATGCATAATCACAGACTAAATACAGACTCGACAGTAGAGTTTTATAAGAAAAAAGGGGGAAAAACTAAGCGATTTTAGGAGAAAACACAGCGGTTTTTAGTCCGTTTTACGCTAAAATGGCAACACTTTCTACGACTTAGGAGTGAGCGAAACAACAAAAACCGATCTGGCATCCATTTTTCTTATGGCGCGTTATATCAGTTTTCTCTTTCTAACCTAATTCGTAGAATAGTTCGAAAATATTAACCATATGGTTAAAGAATACTTTTTTGACACCTGTCACTTATGTCGAGTCTGTATTAGTCTGTGGCATAATATTGTATATTTAAGAAGTGATTAAACACTACACTCAAAAAATTATGTTAGTAAAATCAACTGAAAATGTCAGTTAAAATAACTACTTTGTTTTGGGGTCAACTACTTTTTCAGTTAAATCAACTAACAATGTTAGTTATTTTAACTGACACAAAACTACTGACTTATGTAGTAAAAACTACTAACATTTGTAGTCAAAACAATAAAAATGTAGTAAAAATAAAATAACAAGCGCGGGTACAAGGGTGGGGGAAAGGGGAAATTACCCCCCCCCAGACCAAATTTCAAAAAGAAAAAAAAAGAAAAAAGAAAGAAAAAGGAAGGAAAAGAAAAAAAGGAGGAATCGCATACGACTCGTTTTAAATTAAACGACTCGTTTTAGCTCATCATTCTATTACCATATAGTGTCATTTCGTTGTAATGGAATAAATACTAAACGAGTCGTTTAATTTAAAATTAAAAGACGTGTATGAGAATACGGGATTATATCACATTCGCATTGCTATGGTAAAACACGGTTTAGTTGAAACATTGTTTTATGATTCGTTTAACCATATATTTTGATAGCAAGAAACATTAGCCCTGTTTTCGCGTAACCGTTTATATTTTAACATTAAAATTTAAAATTTTTTTGGCACCACTTTTGTTGAATGTCAAAGTTTATTTAAGCAAACACGGAAAAAAACATTTTATTTTCAAATGCGAACTTGGCTTCACTTTTTATCGAAACTTAAATTTAATGCCAATAATTATACAAGTTAAAAATAAGCGTGGATAGTTTAAAATTTGTATAGGTAAGCGTATATACGGTTATGCGAAAACAGTGCTATTGCTAAAACCGAGTTTATAATAGTCATAAACTTGGATATTACCAAAAAAAAGCTGTAGGAAAAAGCTATAGAAAACAAAAATCAAACCCAATATTCTGAATTTTCATGATATTTCTTTACTATACGTAAGAAGCTTAATATAATTTACAAATACATTCCTTAATTGAATTATTTCATGTAATTTTTAAATATAAACCATTTGTAAAATAACCAATATTTATTAAATAATTATTGATAATTTCCAAATTTTTTAATGAAGTTTTATAGTGGAGATTTCTTTAGTGAGGAAGTGCATATTAATGTCTATATTTGGAAGTGGTGCAAGCCATAATTTATGACATTATATATCAATTTTTGGAAGTTGTTTAAAAGTATCTCCATTTGAATAATAAATCAGGGGTTAACTGCTTTTTTTGGAGTACTTCAGAAGTGGTTTGATTTGGACTACTTCCCTTATTTTTTGCTGGGAAGTTGAAATGCAGACTTTTCTGGGATAACGGCACATTGAAAATTTTTTTGGAGAATATTTTTGAGATCAGCGGGTGCTAATTACCCTAAAAATTACCTTTTTCCAAAAAAAAGAAAAATAAAATTGAATCTTCGTTCAAAATGGGTTAAGTTTACGTGTCTCGGCGTTTTCATGTGTCATTTCAACAGTTAAAATTATACTTACAGTGTTATCGGATCAAAAAAGTTGTAAATTTACAATTTTATTCGTAAAAATCTTATAAAATTTTTACGAGCTTTAAATTTTCGATTTTTTTTTTTTTTTTGTAGTTTTACAATATTTTTGGTAAATGTCCAAATTTTCCAGGTAATTTTACAAAAAAAAAAATACTAAAGTCACAAGAATTCCTTGTAATTATTATCACATCAAAAAATATCTAAATTTACAATTTATTGGTAAAAAGCTTTTTATTGTTTAATTTTACAAGCTTTTTAATAATAAAATTGTAATTTTTACTAGGAATTCTCGTAAAATAGGTTGAGCAAATAATTATTTTTCAAGGGTTATTTGTAATTCTACAAACTTTTTTTTGAGTGTAGGGTTTATAAAAGTCGTCATACTCAAACTTATAACTTTTTAACATATTTTATGTTTCAATGCACCACCTCTCTGTATCCACAAATGTTAACGCTTGCTTTTGTTACGGAGGCTTAATGTTAGAAATGTTATAAAGACTGGATAAAAAAAATATAAAGCACTGGCACCCGATAACAAAGTTTATTGTAAGCTTATTTTAAAGTGTTAAACGATTAAATTGAAAATTCCTTTCTGTTACTTTTTTTTCTTTTTTTTTTGCATGCCAGCACCCCAAAATGCAAAAGAAAATATATGTAAACGACAGAGGGAAAAACTGTTGAAATTCCATTTTCTTTTTCGTTTGCCAAATGTTTAAGTGATTCAAGCATACCAAAGGAAGCAAAAAAAAAATAAGCAGAACCCTAAAGTACAAAGTTGTAATCTTGGGGATTTTTATTAATGGTTTTTAAGTATAACATAAGAAATAAAGTAATAAAATTTAAAATGACAAAAAGAATATTGAAATAATTTTATTTTTTTAGCAAAAAAAATGTTTAAAAAAAGTAAGAAAATTGATTTAGTTTTACAATTCAAATTTGCACAAAAATTTTTTACAGATAGGGACATTTTCGTATTAAAAAATTTAAAGACGGAGAGAAATTTTTCGTCTGGAAATATTTTTAGATTTAAAGACATTTTTCTTATACACAACACAAACTTCTGCCTTTGCGTACAATGTACGAAAATCTTTTTTAAAATTAACCAAAATTTTTTGGTATTTTACGAACTATTTTCGTAATAAACTAAATAAAGTGTTAGGTTTTACGAAAATGTTTTTAAAATAAGCGAATTTTTTTTTTTTTTGCTTTACGAAATTATTTTGTAAAATACACGATAAATTTTTTTTTGTTTTACAAAAATTTTTCGTAAAATAAATTTTTATGTAAATAAAGTAATTGAGCTCGAGTTCTGTAGATTTATATAATTTTTATTTAATTTCTCCGATATTTCGAAATTCATCGAATTTCATCCTCAGGGACACTTGTAAAAATTAAACAAACAAAATAAACTTTAAGCTATAGTTGTTTTAACATCGTCATATGGTATCGTAAGAAGTGCAATACCATACTACGGTGTTTTAACAACTATAGCTTAAAGTTTATTTTGTTTGTATAAATTTAACAAGTGTCCCTGAAGATGAAATTCGATGAATGTCGAAATCTCGGAGACATAAAATAAAAATTATTTAAAACTACAGACCTCGAGCTCAATTATTTCATTTAAATTACAAATTAAATTTAAATAAAGGTCAAATAATTACAACATTAGATTTATATATATAATTTCCCTATGTGTGTGGTCCTCTTTTTTTGTCTATCCAGAGCTTTTTGAAGCCTACTGATGAGCTAGGAAGCTAAAGATTGGCATGCATATAGTAAAACACCAGGGGCAGATCCTAACATAGCCGGATTTTTGATTTTTTTGCCTGTGGGCGGAGAAATAAGAGGAAAAGTGGGCGTGGCAAAATTCAATTTTTTTTACATTTTTGCTTAATTTAAAGCCCCCTAATGACATAGGAAGCTGAAAATTTCCTAGAATATAGGCCTTACGATGAAGCATATCCTGGATTAGTCAGATTTTGAATTATTGGTCTATGGACGAAAATTAAGAGGGAAAAGGGCGTGGAAAGTTTGGATTTTTTTAACATTTTAACTTGTTTTGAAGCAACGAAATGACTTAGGAAGCGAAAAGTTGCAGAATATATAGTCCTAATGATGACGAATAACCTTAAGTAGTCGGACGCAGAATTAAGAGTAAAAGGAGCGTTATTTTTAAATATTTGGACTTATTTGAAGACCACCAATGACTTAGAAAGATAAAAATTGGCATATATAGTAGGGTTCATGGGGAAGATTAACACGGATGTGGAGTTTTGATATCCGGTGTAAGGGCAGAGAATCATATGGAAAAAGGGCCGTGATAAATTTGTTTCTATCTATCATTTTTTTTAATATATATAATATAATTTTTTTACGTTTCTCTTTTTTTTTTTCTATCCAGAGCTTTTTGAAAGCTCATTGATGAGCTAAAAAGCTTAAAATTTGCAGTCATACAGTAAAACACCAGGAACAGATCCTAACGTAGCCGGATTTTTTAATTGTTTGGCTGTGGGCGGAGAAAGAAGAGGAAAGAGGGGCGTGGCAAAATTCATTTTTTTTTCTTCATTTTAGCGCATTTTTAAGCTGAAAATGGCTTCGCATATAGTCCTAACTATGAAGCATATCGTAAAGTAATTGGATTTAGTGTGGACGGAGAATTGAGAGGAAAAAGGGGAGAGGCAAAATTATGATTTTTTTATATTTCAGCTAACTTTGAAGTAGGGCGTAGCGAGAAGTGCATTTTCGCAAATTTCGATTGAGCGCTATGCGGGATTGGTAAAAATAAATGCCAAAACGATGTAGTTAAAATTTCAGAAAGATCGCACTTCATATTGGGGTCCCCCTTCAACGCTGAAATTTCAACTTTTCTAAGCCAAATAGCATTTTTTAAAAAAATTGTCAAAAATTTAAATTTAATCAGATCTTCTATATTATGGATTGTATTAGGTAAAGATAATCACATCTATTCAGTTTTTAAATAACAGCTTTATAGAATGCAGCTTACCTCCAAAAACCGGAGGTGGAAAAATATGCATTCATTTTGGGGACACCCGAAAATCAACTTTTTGCAATAATAGCTTTAGCCATGAAACTTGACATTGACATTTATACTAATGATGGATTTTTGGACTGGGGACGGAAAATTAAGAGGAAAAGGGGCGGGGAAAAATTATGTTTTTACATTTTGACGAATTTTGAAGACCCCTAATAACCTATTATGATGAAAATTGGCATGTATACAGTACGTACTATTGGCAAAATTTAGTTTTTTTTAACATTTAAACAATTTATGAAACCCCTAATGACTAAGAATGTTAAAAATTGCGAAGCATATAGAACTGACTGAATAAATCATATTCTGAAGCGTCACGTTTAATTTTTGGACTGTAGACGGAGAATTATAAGGAAAAATTGCAGTGAAAAAACTCTGTTTCTTTAAAATTTCAGCTAATTTTAAAACCCCTTATGACTAAGGAAGCCAAAAACTGCCGTGTATAAAAACTCAAAATAAATTCTCTGTCCAATTAGTAGAGCCATTTTGAGCCATATGACAAATCTGCTGAATTTAGCAGACGCGGTTTGTTAAATATCTGTCTTGATTATCTAAGTCAGTCTAGACAGCAAAAAAATCTGAGTAATCTGTGAAATTTAAAAAAAATTTGCTGAAATTACATCGAGTTTGAGTCATATGATAAATCTGCTGATTTAAGCAAACCCAGTTTGCTAAAACTTTGTATGAAAAATTTAAGAAAATTTTCAAAGTTTTTTTTTAAGTGTTATTTTTTTTTTTTTTTAAATTATACTGTTTCGCAAGAATAAAATTTCCCAATTTTTTTTAAGTTCAAATTTTGAAAAAAAAAATATAATTTTTTTTTCAAAACGGAACAACTAAATATTTCTGTAATATTAACAAAATAATCTGCTGTTTTTTTCTTTTAATTTTGATCGTTTTTAGTTTAAAGGTTTTTAAATTTCACAAAAATCAAAAAAAAAATCTATCTTAAAAAACTGAAACAAATTTTGGAGAAAAAAAAAATAAAACAAACTATTTCTGTAAAATACTAAAATAATATGCAAAAAATCTGCACAAAATTATTTTGAGATTCAGCAAACAAAATCTATGAAATTGCTGAAAAATTTCTGTTATTTTCTATAACTAAATGCTAGAGAATTTAAATAAAATATCCATTTCAGCAAAAAAATGTGTTTGCTAATTCAAGTTGAGAGTCATTTTGCAGCTTTTTTGACAAAGTTTTTGTTTTGAGTGTAGGAGTGACCATAAAGGCCTGGGAATTCTCAACGTACTGTACTGTAACTGCTCTGTAGCGTACTGTTGTATTTTTTCTGGCAGTTAGTCACATTTGTAAATACGTAACTATTATTTGTTAATTTTATTGTAGATAAAGTTATTATATTGCAATAAAAGTATCAATTGTTCGTTATCCATACTATTTTTTTAAATTAATAAAATTTTATACACCGAAAATATTTTCTAATGTTTATTTTTTAATTAACAAAATCAGCTGTCACGTATTTACGTAGAGAAATTCTGTTTTCTACAGAACTTTCCGTCAGCTGCCGTTACGATACAGAAAAACTAACTACTTACTATGTCTACTAGGGTGGTTCTTAAAAACAAAAAAGTTGGATTTCTGCACGGGACGCCCCCACAGTTTATTAAGATTCATGAAAAAGTTATACCAAAATTTTTTCAAAAATTTCGAAAATGTTCTTAAGGTCGCACCGGGCTCTTGAAGTTCGGGCCCTGGAGCAAAATATACTTTTTTGAAAAAAAAAAAATTTTTTGTATAAAATAAATTTAAATAAATCACTATGGAACCGGGTTTGTTTAACAATTGACCCTTAGTATTTAATTAAAAATTTGTAAATTTTTCGGACATAGTTAAACCTTTACTAGGAGAGGCCAAAAAAAATGTCCTTTTTTTAAGATCATGCCCAAAGACACAATTTCATGGTTTTACAAATTTTTTATACCTACATTAGAGTGTCCCTTATTTTGGAAATGTTGGAAATCTTGAGACGGTACCCGCTCATTTTTTTCCTTTTGACTTAAAAATAACTCAGGAAAAATTTTACGCCCCTAGGACCACGCCTTCCCTACGCGACGGGCCCTTAAAGAGCGGGGCCTAAAAAATCATTTTTCCATACAAACCAAAAAATTTTTTTTTTGATTTTTAATTTTTTTGTTATTATTTATTATATTACTTGGTTTGCTTATTCACAACAAAAAATTTGATTTTGGTGGGATAAGTCTTTCAGCGCTAAAAAATTTTTCGCAAAAAAAAATTTTGAGCCGCCGGGGTCCTACAGTAAAAAATTTTTAAAAAATATTTTTTTTTAGTTTTGACCAGCAACGGTTTTAGCTGCTATGTTGCTTTAAATGATATATATTCATAAAAAAATATTTTTTGTATCTGTGACATCTTAATCGTGTTCTAAAAAAGGGTAAAAAATGCATTGATGATTTTTTTCGATACACGATAAAAATGTCACAAATATGAATAATATTTTTTTTGGAATATATATCATTAAAAACAACATAAAAACTAAAACCATTGCTTTTCAAAACTAAAAAAAAATATTTTTTAAAAATTTTTTACCGTAGGATTCCTACGGCTCAAAATTTTTTTTTTCGAAAAAGATAAAGATGTCACAGATATGAATAATTTTTTTTTTGGAATATATATCATTTAAAGCAACATAGCAGCTAAAACCGTTGCTGGTCAAAACTAAAAAAAAATATTTTTTAAAAATTTTTTACTGTAGGACCCCGGCCGCCCAAATTTTTTTTTTGCGAAAAATTTTTTAGCGCTGAAAGACTTATCCCTCCAAAATCAAATTTTTTGTCGTGAATAAGCAAACCAAGTAATATAATAATTAATAACAAAAAAATTAAAAATCAAAAAAAAATTTTTTTGGTTTGTATGGAAAAATGATTTTTTAGGCCCCGCTCTTTAAGGCCCCGTCGCGTAGGGAAGGCGTGGTCCTAGGGGCGTAAAATTTTTCCTGAGTTATTTTTAAGTCAAAAGGAAAAAAATGAGCGGGTACCGTCTCAAGATTTCCAACATTTCCAAAATAAGGGACACTCTAACCTACATATATACATGGCAATTTTTATACCCTCCAACTACAGTATGGGGGTATACTCACTTTGTCATTCCGTTTGTAACGCATAGAAATATCGGTCTGGGACCCCATAAAGTATATATATTATTGATCTATGATCGATTCTAAGACTTTTCTAGAATGTCCGTATGTCCGTCCGTCCGTCCGTCCGTCTGTATAAGACACGATGCAGTCCAAAATTAAAGAGATAGACTCGTTAAGTTTGGCAGGAATATGTCTTTTGGTCCTAGGCAGTATAAGTTCGTAAATTGGCAAAATCGGACCAGGAGGAAAAAAGTTCCCCCTTGAAGAACTTAACTAACCTCTAAAAAACGACATATTTTTACAGTTTTTTTTGTATTTTTGTTAAGCAAATGAAACAATTTGATGTCAGAAAAAGTTTAAGGTCCTGCACTTGGACTTAGGAAATAAAAAAATCGTTTTTTTTTGTCCGCCCCTTTTTGTGGGCGTGGATATTAAAAAGTTTTTAAATAATGATAAGATTGTATACTTAAGCTCAAAAAGCATAATAAATGAATTTTTAAACGTTTGCCGCATGGGTTTATTTGTCCCCCAATGACCCCTACTGACCCCCCCCCAAAACAAACGCCCCTGCATTTTTTTAAATTTTTTTTTACATGTCGGAGGGTATTATATAGGGTGTTCAATTAATCGGGTTTTTTTATTGTTCGATTAAACGATTAATCGACATTTGACGTTTTTGAATTATTCGATTAATTGAATAAAATTTTAAAATTGATCGATTAATCGAATAATTTAAAATTCAGAAATTTTCTAAATTACAAGATTTATTTCGACAATTTTAGAATAAATTGGTACTTGAATAAATAAACAATATTTATTAAAAGTATTTTAATTAAATTAACAACAAAACAATACAAACAAAATGTATCAAAATTTAAGTTTTCTGCAATTTTTTTTTTAGAAAATTAAAAAAAAATAATTTTGCAGATTTGAAAAATGTTTAGAATTCAAATTTTTGCCAAATTTATATGGATTGCCGATATCACAAAAATTTTGTATTAATTATCTGACTACATTTGGGAATATGTTAAACAAAAAATATGCATTTTTTCAACTCGATCTGAAAAAATCAAATAAAAAATATTTTGTTTTGAGTATATTCATAAAATTTCTAATTTATTTTTTTTATGATTTCGGCCGAAATTTTATTTTGTACTTGTTTTAGGTCGTTTAAAAAATCCAAGCTTCAGGAGCAGCGAAAATCCGAAAAAATTTAAAAAAAGAACCACTCTAGTAAACATGACTGTTTTGTTATTAATTCCAACAGTCACATACATTTGGTTTGTTTATTTGACTTAAAAATTTAAAAAAAAATATGAATATTTCTTGAAAAACCATGTATAAATAATTATTCGATTAATCGGCATAAATTCTTCGATTAATCCTTTAATCGAAATTAGCGATTTTAAATTAATCGAACAATTATTCGTCTAAAATTGTTCGATTAATCGAACAAAAATTAATCGACTGAACACCCTAGTATTATAGATTCGGCACAGCCGAATTTAACACTCTCACTTGTTATCTTTCTTTTTATCATGAAGGGTTTTAAAATTAGTTAAAATGTTAAAAAACACAAACATTTTTCCACTTAAATTTTTCCTTACAATTCTCCGTACACAGTTTAAATATTAAATCTGACTTCATAAGGATATGATCCATTGTCAATACTTTATGCTTTACAATTTTCAGCTTCCTTAGTCATTAGGGGTTTCAGAAGTAGTTTAAATATTTAAAAACTAAAATTCGCCGTCTTCTGCCACTCCCCTGACTTAAAGGCCGAAAATCCGGCTAGGTTACAGATTATATAGATCAATTGCCGGCAAGAGCGAAAGACATCTTGTAGGTACGTGTCGGAGAAGATTTTTGTACTCAATAGAACCGAATTCAAAACATTGTTTCAACTTTTCAGTTGACTGAGCAGATGAGCTAAATTCATTGATTTCTATATCGACGGATAATACATTTAAAGCGTATTTAATGCAATTATTTATGATATGACAATTGCGCCTTAACTATTTGCTCATTTTCATTTGTTAATTTTTGAAAAACTGAATTGCGAACTCCGTAATTAACGGCTGTATTGTCAGCACTATCTATCTTCTATATATATAATTTCCCTATTTGTGTGTTTCTCTTTTTTTGTCTATCCAGAGCTTTTTGAAGCCCACTGATGAGCTCCAAAGCTGAAAATTGGCATGCATATAGTAAAACACCTGGGGAAGATCCTAACGTAGCCAGATTTTGGAGTTTTTTTCCTGTGGGCGGAGAAATAAGAGGAACAGTGGGCGTGGCAAAATTCAATTTTTTGGCATTTTTGCTTGATTTAAAGCCCCCTAATGACTTAGGAAGCTGAAAATTTCCTAGAATATAGTCCTTACGATGGCACATACCCTCAAGTAGTCGAATTTAAGATTTTCATTTAAATTTAAGATAATTTAAGATAACATTTTTACTTCTTTTGAAGCCCCCAAATGACTTAGGAAGCGGAAAATTGCATAGCATTTAGTTCTAACAATTAAGCATACCCTGAAGTAATCGGATTTATATTTTTTAGACTGTGGCAGGAGAATTAAGAGAAAAATGGGGCGTTGCAAAATTGTGTTTTTTAATATTTTAACTAATTTGAAGACACCCAATGACCTATGAAGATGAAAATTGACATTTTTGCTTATTTTAAAGTCTTCTAATGACTTGGGAAGCTGAAAATTTCCTAGTATATAGTCCTATCGATGAAGCATATCCTGAAGTCGCCGAATTTTAAATTTTTGGACTGTGGGCTTAGAATTGAAAGGAAAATATGGAGTGACAAAAATGAAAAATATTCGGCTGGCACAATTAAACTGTTTTTTCTGTGTATTCCAAAATTTTTAAATCTGACTACTTTATGATAAGCTCCATCGTTAGTACTATAGTCGTATCCACGCCCCTTTTCCCTCTCAATTCTCCGTCCACACTCCAAAAATTTTAAGTCTGACTACTTAAGGATATGCTCCAGTGTCAGGACAATATGCTTGCAATTTTCGGCTGCGTAGGTCGTAAGGGCTTTAAAGTTAGTCAAATAAAAAAAATAAAACACAATATTGCCTTGCCCCTTTTTCCTCTCAACTCTCCAACAACATTCCAAAAATGTTAAATCGGACTACTTTAGAATATACTTCATAGTTAGGACTACATGTTAGGGATTTTCAGCTTCCGTATTCATTGGGGCGGAGCTTAAAAATACTCTAAAATGTTAAAAAAAAAATAATTTTGCCAAGTCCCCTTTTTCTCGCAGGCGCAGGATACACAAAAAAATAAGAGAAACACAAAAAAAATATATATATTCAGAAAATAGATGGAAATAAATTTACCACGCCCTTTGCCTTTCTTATTCTCCACCCATACACTGGATATCAAAAATCCAGGCTCGTGTTGATCTTCCACATGAAACCTTCTATATACATGCCAATTATGTGCATTTTCCTCTTCCTTTGGGGGCTTCAAAAGAAGTTAAAATGTTAAAAATCTCAATTTTGTCACTCCCCATTTTCCTTTCAATTCTCCGCCCACAGTCCAAAAATTTAAAATTTGACTACTTCAGGATATGCTTCATCGATAGAACTATACGCTAGAAAATTTTCAGCTTCCCAAGTCATTAGAGGACTTTAAAATAAGCAAAAATTCCATTTTCTTCTTCATAGTTCATTGGGGGTCTTCAAATTAAATATTAAAAAACACAATTTTGCCACGCCCCATTTTTCTCTTAATTCTCCTTCCACAGTTTAAAAAATTTAAATCCGATTACTTCAGGATATGCTTAATTGTTAGAATTAAATGCTATGCAATTTTCCGCTTCCTAAAAAAAAAAAAAAGAAGTAAAAATTTAAAAAAATCCCAATTTTGCCACGCCACTTTTCCCTCAATTCTCCGCCCGCATTGCGAAAATTTTGAATCCGACTACTTGGGGATATGCGCCATCGTTAGGACTATATTCTAGGAAATTTTCAGCTTCCTAAGTCATTTGGGGGCTTCAAAAGATGTAAAAATGTTAAAAAAATCTAAATTTTGCCACTCCACTTTTCCCCGCAATTCTCCGCCCACATTGCGAAAATTTTAAATCCGACAACTTGGGGATATTCGGCATCGTTAGGACTATATTCTAGGAAATTTTCAGATTCCTAAGTCAATTCGGGGCTTTAAATTAAGCAAAAACGTAAAAAAATTGCATTTTGCCACGCCCACTTTCCCGCTTTTTTCTCCGCCCACAGGCAAAAAATCGAAAATCCGGCTACGTTAGGATCTGCTCCAGGTGTTTTACTATAAGCATGCCAATTTTCAGCTTTGTAGCTCATCAGTGGGCTTCAAAAAGCTCTGGATAGACAAAAAAAGAGGAACACACAAATATGGAAATTATATATATAGATTTTATTAAATACATCTTGGAGAATCAATGCTTAATTTTGGGTATTTTTCGCTCTTTCCATTTAGCACATGTAGCGATTTAATTTTAGCGATTTTCAAGAAAATGCGTTTTTGTAACCATTACGGTTTATTTTTTTGCTTTGACCAACATTTTGGGGGGGTAACTAAAGTTCAAGTGAATATTGTTCCATTTAACCTCTATTACAAATGCTACTAGTCCAGGACATTATTAACCCATGTTGACCGACGGCCAAGTGGCTAAAAACCGAAATTTGACCATATTACAAAAAATTACTGAAAGTATTTAATGCAAAGTTTTATTTAATCATAAAAGCTGAGTAATTAATTATTTTTACTAATGATATCATTAACCTTTATTTACCAAAGGATGAAATACCCATTTTTTTGTCTGAGCGACAATAGACGGCATTTGGCCTGGCGACTAAATAAGTCTTTTTGGTCTTTGGTAGACACGGATATATGATTTTCTGTGTAAAAATAATTCAATACTAAGCTTTTATCACTAAATAAAGCTTTGTATTAATTACTTTCAATAATTTTTTGTAATAAAGTCAAATTTCGTTTTTTAGCGTCTTTGCCGTCGGCAAACATGGGTTAAAAATGTCCTGGACAAGTAAAATTGCAAAACTGTGCAATAAAGGTCAATGTGAACAATATTCAATTGAACTTTAGTTAATTTTTCTCAAAATGTTGGTCAAAGCAAAAGAATACACAATAATGGTTGAAAAAACGCATTTTCTTGAAAATCGCTCAAAATTAAATCGCTGCATCTGCTAAATGGAAAGAGCGAAAAATACCCAAAATTAATCATGGATTCTTCAAGATGTATTTAATAAAATTGTGCAATAAAACTGGAAGATTTTTAAATTTATGTTAATAAAATTTTAAAATCCATGAAATTGTGTTTTTGGGCGTGATCTCAAAAAAACGACATTTTTTTTTTGACCTTGCATAGTAAAGGGTTAACTATGTCCGAAAAATCTATAAATCTTTAATTAAGTACTAAGGGTCAATTGTTAAACAAAACCGGTTTCATAATGATTTATTTAATTTTGTTTTTACAAAATTTTTTTTTTTTTCAAAAATGTCTACTGTGCTCCAGGGCCCGAACTTCAAGAGCCCGGTGCGACCTTAAGACCCTTTTCGAAAATTTTGAAAAAATTTTGGTATTACTTTTTTATGAATCTTAATAAACTGTGGGGGCGTCCCGTGCAGAAATCCAACTCTTGATTTTTAAGAACCACCCTAATGTCTACCCATAAGATTGAAAATAAAAAGCTGACACGCTACGCAACGATACCTAGAATATAATCCAGCCTTAAGGACAGAGAGACGAAATGAGCGTAGGTACTAAATTTAGTTCTATAATAAGTATATCAATAAAACCATTTAAACTTATTAAATTTTTCCAGTTTGGGCAATGTACTGATGTTACTCAACTTAGCAATTTAAAATTTTTAATGCACAAACATAATTTTTTATAAATTTTGGTGAAAAATTAGTAAATAAATAAAATTTCTGTAAATGTAAATATTCAAATAGATTAAGCATAATGTAGATTGATTTATGGAACTTTGTTCTGTAGACTTTAAGAAAATTATTAAAATCCAGCATAAATGATATCAGTTGATATCTGAATAGAGAAAAGTGACTTGGAGTCCCGCCTGGCAGGGGCAGATTGTTCAACTAGTTCAAAATATATTTTTTTACAAAAATCTTTCGTAAAATCTCCCGGGTCGAAGCGCAGTATTCAAAATTTTTCTGTCATATAAAATTTTTCTGTTTATTTTTTTTTGTTTAAATTTTTCTGTTAAACAAAAATATTAAATTGGGTTTTTCAAAGGTAAGTTTATTTCTCCATGGGGAAACAAAGATGCAAAGATGCAAACAACATGTGCATTAGGGGTCCCAAAAAAAAAAAAGTCGATGTTCATGGGTGCTCAAGCATAATATGAAAGCTTATAGGTTAAAGTGCTATTGACATTTTTTTTCAGATTTTCCGGAAAATGTTAAGAAGTCGCGTAATTAAAATTTTTGCTAAAAATAGTGTTTGCTGGCCATTTTTGTAATTTTCCTCAAAAATTTATAAAATTTTTGTCACGTGATTTAATTTTTTGATTTTCCCAATTTTTTTTTTTCATTTCTTGCAAAAAAATATTTTTTTGGAGTTTTTTTTTTTTTTTTTGCAAGAAAATTTTATTGCTTGAGTAGAAGCGTGATTGAATCTGGCGTGAGTCACGCGTGAGTAATTTTTTATTACTCACGTGAATAGTGAGTGAGCAAGAGTATAAAAAAAAAATTGCGTGAGTGATTAGAGATTATTGTTTGCGTGAGCTTATTGTTTGCGTGAGATTATTGTTTGATTCACACAGAGTGTGAATCAAAATCCACTCACACGCCCATCGCTTCCGCCAATATTTCGTTATTCATTGAAGAACATCATCAGGGACAGTCCCTGATGATGTTATTGCACTGTCCCTGATGATGTTATTCAATGAATTCAATGAAATTTAAAAATATTCTTTATTTCATTCCTCTAATATTTCGTTATTCATTGAATAACATTTAATGTTGAATTTGTCGGATCCTTTTAAAAATTTAAAGAATTTTAACACAATCTCTTTCCACTGTTAGTTTCATATTGCTAAATTTTAAACCCTTTTAATACATTTTCGTAACCACACACATCCCTTAGTCGGTTTGTGTTTCAATCAATCAATAAATACTAGATTATTCACAGAAATTTAAAATTCAAATTACAAACGACCATGAAACAATTTCAATTAAAACGATTGAATTAGAATTTCCCCTGAAAGAAAATTTACTTATTATTAATGTACCAAATGCAAAGTAATCAATATGTTGCAAACATTTTAGTAGACTGTACAGATTCAAGGTAGTACATGCTAAATATTTTGTTGAATAAAAAAGATGATATTATTTTTTTTTACATAAAATAACATTTTACATTCATATGAAATATTATCGATTTTAAAATCAGTTCCTAATTACATCTATCAGAAATAAGTTCTTTTTCAGAATTTTTTTATACAAAAATTCTTGGACGTTGAAAGAAACGGTCATTTTTGAAAATTTCTTGATAAATTTGAAATGGTGATATCTTGAAAACCACTAGGTAAGGTTTTTCAAAAAAAGAACTTTTAAAATTACTTAAAATTTTAGAAGTTCACTCAATTTTTTGCATGCTTCAGGTGAATACTTACAGGGTTTTCAGAAAACCGCGAGCCTCGAAAAAAACCTCAAAAAATAAATCTGATTTAAAGGTTTTTATTTTGCTTAATTATATATTAGCCACATTTTGGCAGATATTTGGCTACTTTAGTTGGGTAGCTAACTAACAAAATTCAACAATTTGTATAAGATGGTCAATTTAAACCTTTATATATATCTCAGATTTTAATGGTAATTTGTGGAATGCCGTAAATGTGTATAATTTTGTATACCATTGCTTTAACAAATTCCCATGTTAATATTTTATCAGCATTCTGAGGTAATCAGGTCATCGTTGTTAATATGTACTTATATAACCATTATTATGTTACCGATGTACAGATCTATGATTCTATGTGTGCTGCTAGCTATAACTGTTTTGATTTTTCTTTTTTTTTAATTTAAATAATTAACAAAATTTGAGAAAAAGTTTTAATATCTTTGTCATATCATCTCTTGGTTAAACAAACAGTTGGCAAAACAATAAAAAATACTAGTTATGTGAATGAAATCCATTCATTTATGATGTCCTTTAGGTAACATTGATTAAAAGGTTAATAATTTTTTTAAAATTTTATAAAACAAAGAATTAATAGAATTTAAGAATATTTTAAGTGACAAATGTTTTTGGTAATGGATGTCCAAGGGTTAAACTAAAATCAAGTAATGCAGTGTTTGAAATTTGATTAAAATGAAAATCACATACTTACACATGATTCAAGTGAGTCATGGTAATCAGGTGACTAGCTCCTATCTTAAGTCAGAGCCTTTTTTTGGAAAAGTTTGAATATGTTGCGCTGAGTAATTTTTTGCGTTAAGTCTTACAATTTTTTGAGGAATCCATGAATACACTCCAAAACTCCAAAAATAAGGGATTCAAAATATTAATTTTAATTAAAAAAATTAACAAAACTTTTGACTTAAAAATTTTCGTTTTTATTGTTTTTGTCAAAAAAAAAAATTCAGTGTTAAATTTTTTTTGAAGTGAAAAAAACTTTGCATTTTTAAATTTTCAGCACCAAGTTTTATAGCCGCCATTGAAAATCCTTGATATAATTATATGCTTAAAGATTTTGCAACAATTTTTCTATGTATTTGAAGTATTCTTGCATATCACAATTATATTTACAAAGTTTTTTTTGTACCCTACGATGAGTGATGAGAACACATATGAGGCATTCCACACCAAATGTCCCGCTACAGAAAAACATGTGTTCCGTAAATTTCTGAATAGGTTGTTAAAAAAACTGCGTTTTTGGTTTTTCTAATTTTCAAAAACTAGGCTTAGAAGGCGTGGTCAAATATTGGAAATATCACATTAAAACGGAATGCACCAAAATCTCAAAAATTTACATTCTTTTACAGTTTTGTATGAGCTATCGATTAATTTTTTTGTTTTTTGGAAATTTTCAGAACCCGTTCTGAAATTTTCAATTTTTTAAAAAAGTCATTTTATCAAAAATCCGGCCACTTTTTTATACCCTCCACTCTAGTGATAGAGGGTATATATAAGTTTGTCATTCCGTATGTAACACATTGAAATATTGGTTTAGGACCCCATAAAGTATATATATTCATGATCCTTGATCGATTCTAAGTCGATCTAGCGATGTCCGTCTGTCTGTCTGTCTGTCTTTCTGTCTGTCTGTCTGTCTGTCTGTCTGTCTGTCCGTCCGTCTGTCTGTCTGTCTGTTGAAATCACGTTTTTGGCTATAATCCAGAACCAATTTAAACGCTTGGGGTACCAAAAGTTGCGTAATTCTCCTAGGCAGAATCTGATTGTTTTTTTTTTTAAATCGGTTAAGTATTTTAAAAGTTATAAGTGAAAATGTAAATTTTGATGAGTGAAAATGTGAATTTTACACAAAATAAATGCTATAACTTGACACCTGTTGAATGAATGTAAACGAAACTTTGAATTTAATGTAACTTTATCATTCCTAACACTCAAAAAAAATTTGGGCCGAATCGCACAATGGGGCGAGGCACCAGCAATTTAACCCAAAATTTTAAAATGATTTATCTTGGCTCATGGTTGACATATTCAAATAAAATTTTAAATAGGTTCTTATTTTATTGTTTTCAACGTTTTTCTGGTTATTTTGGTACCAATTATGGCAAAATCAGTCTAGGGGTTAAGAAGCTATGAGCAATTGAGATGAGTTTCAATACAAACCTGCATGATATGGCGTGGCAGCGCGCCATTTGTATTAATAGAATTAAAAAAATACGTAGTATGTGTAATACACGTGGTTGCTTTTATACAATTTTCATAATTTTTATATAATTTTCATACATATTTATAAAATGTTTATTTTTTTTGTTTTTTAAATATTTACATTGCACTATGGTTCCGTTCAACACTTTTCTGGGCCAAAATTTCAAAAATGGAAAAACTTTTGGTTTGAAATAGGTTTTGTGTTAAAAATTTTTATAGTTTTTTTGTTTTCCATGTATAATATTATAAGAATTTTTTTGTATTTAAACTCAAAAAAATAATTGAAATTTAAAAAAATACTTTTTTATTTTTATCTAAATTTGTTTTTGAACGGTAAATGAGTATACAAAAACAAAATATGTTTTCTGTTGTTTGTAAGTCTTAACGATTTTCTATAAAATCAATTTTGAGAAAATTGAATTTTGGCCAAGAAAGGTCGTCTGCGAAACCATTGTGCATTAATTAACATTGTGGAGGGTATTTAAAGATTCGGCACAGCCGAATATAGCTTTCTTACTTGTTTTTAATTTTTTTTATTTAGATGTTTGTGCATCCACTCAAATTTTGCATTTTTTTGTGTGGATGGACAAACATCTAAACTTAAAAAAAAAAAGTGGCCGGCTGTTTAATAAATTGACTTTTTTAAAAAATTTTAAAAAAATTTCTGAAAATTTTCCATAAAAAAAAATTTTAATCGATAGGCCATACAAAACTATATAACAACGTAAATTTTTAAGTTTGTGGTGCATTCCGCTTTAATGTGATAAATATTTAATCAAGGCAACTCGCCAAAAATTTGACCATTTTTCCAATATTTGACCACGCCTCCTAAGCCCAGTTTTTAAAAAATTGAAAAACCAAAAACGCAATTTTCTAAGTTCCATATAGTGCTATCCATACAACCTATTCAGAAGTTAACGGTACACGTGTTTTTTTCGCTGGACATTTGGAGTGGAATGATTTTCAACTGCAACACATAATAATATGAGACCCCATTGAGTTAATAAATTCTTGGTCATCAATCGATTTTATGTCGATATATACATTTAAGTATAAGTATATTAAAAGTTTCAGTATTTATTGCTCAATATTTTAAACTAAAAAAACTTAGAAAATACAGACACATTGAGATCAAAAATGGCTTTTCCTATTCCACTTGAGGTTAAATATCTTCTGGCACTAACAATTTTAACTGTTAAAGCAAATGTATAAAAACTATTAAAAGTATCGAGATTTAGCTGTCAACTATGGTTTTTTCCAAAACTTTAAAACTGTTAGACTCAGACTTTGGGGTTTTATTTATAGCAAAGCTCTTAGATTCTGAGACATTTTTCCTTTATAAAAAGTCTTAGATTTTAAGGCATTTTTCCTACAGCAAAAGTCTAAAATTCTAAAATATATTTTTCCAATAGAAAAAGTCTGAGATTCTGAGTCATTTTTCCTGTAAAAAAATTTTCAGATTCTGAGATCTCTTTTCTTTAGAAAAAGTATCAGATTCTGATATATATTTTCTTTAGAAAAATTCTCTAACTCTTAGACAATTTCCATTTAGAAAAAGTTTCAGATTTTAACTCATTTTTCCTTAAAAATAAGTATCAAACTCTTAGACTTTTGCCTATAGAAAAAGTCTTTGATTCTGAGAAAGCTTTCCTGTAGAAAAAGTCTCAGACTCTGAAACATATTTTCTATAGAAAAAGTCTTAGACTTAAAAAATTTTTCCAATAGAAAACTTCTCAGATTCTGAGACATGTTTCCTTTAAAAAAAGTCTTAGATTTTAAGACATTTTCCCTATAGCAAAAGTCTAAAATTCCAAAATATTTTTCCAATAGAAAACGTCTTAGATTCTGAAATATTTTTCTAATAGAAAAAAATTCAGATTCAGAGACATTTTTCCTATAGAACAAGTTTCAGATTCTGATACATTTTTTCTTTGGCAAAAGTTTGATATTCTAAAATATTATTCCAATAGAAAAAGCATCAGATTCTGCGAAATTTTTTATTAAGAAAACGTATCAGATTCTGAGACAGTTTTCCTTTAGAAAAATTCCCAGAAGAAAAAGTCTCAAATTTTTAGACATTTTTCCTATGGAAAAACTTTTAGATTCTGAGGCATTTTTCCTATCGAAAAAGTGCCAAATTCGTAGACATTTTATACCCTCCACTCTAGCGATAGAGGGTACATATAAGTTTGTCATTCCGTTTGTAACACATCGAAATATTGGTCTAGGACCCCATAAAGTATATATATTAATGATCCTCGATTGATTTTAAGTCGATCTAGCGATATCCGTCCGTCCTTCCGTCTGTCTGTCTGTCCGTCCGTAGAAAACACGCTAAGTTTTGAAAGACTTTACAGAGGCTTCTGAAGTGTGGCATATATGTTGGTCATTTACCTGGTCAGGTTGGTATTGCAATCCAGCCCAATCGGTCAAGTGGTTCAAAAGTTTTGAGCAAAAGAGTAAATTTCGGCAGGGGGTTTTTGCGATTTTACGAGATATAGAACCAGATAACTTTTGAAAAACAATAATGAGACTTCTGAAACGTGGCGTGTATCTTTCCCGTTCCCCAGGTCTGTTTGGTATTGAATTTCAGCTCAAGCGGTCCAGTGGTTCAAAAGTTATAAGCAAAACCCCGAATTTCAGATTGGGTTCTTCTTAAATGCCACGTGGTAAACAAGTTTGAAAAGCATTGGTGGTAACTCATCAATGCTTTTCAAACTTGTTTAGTTTTAAAGCATTGGTTTTTTTAAATTTGCTTAATTTTAAAAGTATGGTAACTTAAATATTACACTCAAAAAAATTTTACACTCAAAAAAAATTTTACACTAAAAAAAAAATTTAGTTTTTTTTACAAAAATTTCAATATTTTGTGTACATACGTACGTGCATCCACTTACAAGGGAAGTATCTCAACCCTAATGAACCGATTTGCATGAAACGTAAAATATATATAAAAGAGACAATTCTAAGGTTGGGGTGTCTCGGCTTATCGGCCATATCGGGTATTAAGGGATTCAAAACATGGGTAAAAAAATGGGGAAAAAATCGTTTTTTGCATTGTTCAGCCATTTCTTCTTAAGAAACTATATGATGTTCATATATGAGAAGAAAGGATTTTTTTAATGCCTATCCAATAGTGGCATAACCTTGTAAAAGTTTGGCTTCGTTAAATACCTTTTTCATGAAAATGTGTAAATGTGTCCTACGATGTCCATATGAATACAGAATAATCTTTATTAAATTTAAGTCGACACGTATTTTTTCTCTAGGGGATATTCCTGTTAGTTCGGGAGTTATCGAAATTTACCCGGAGGTCCACATTGTTTCATAAGGGGACAACGAAATTTTGAAACACTGATATGTCCGATAAGCCGAGACACCCCAACCTTAAAATCGTCTCTTTAATATATATTTCAAGTTTCAGGCAAATCGGTTCATAATGGTTGAGATACTTCCCTTGTTAGAAATATTTTTACAGTAAAAAAACAAAACACTCGAAAAAAGTTTTACACTCACAAAAAAAATAAGTATTTTTATACCCTCCACTCTAGTGATAGAGGGTATATATAAGTTCGTCATTCCGTTTGTAACACCTCGAAATATTGGTCTAGGACCCCATAAAGTATATATATTTATGATCCTCGATCGATTTTAAGTCGATCTAGCGATGTCCGTCCGTCCGTCCGTCTGTCTGTCTGTCCGTAGAAAACACGCTAACCTTTGAAAGACTTTACAGAGGCTACTGAAGTTTGGCATATATGTTTGTCATTTACCTGGTCAGGTTGGTATTGCAATCCAGCCAAATCGGTCGAGTGGTTCAAAAGTTATGAGCAAAAGAGTAAATTTTGGCAAGGGTGTTTCGCGAATTTACGAGATAAAAAAACACGATAACTTTCGAAAGACAATAATGAGACTACTGAAGCTTGTCATGTATCTTTGCCGTTCCCCGGGTCTGTTTAGTATTGAATTTCAGCTCAAGCGGTCCAGTGGTTCAAAAGTTATAAGCAAAACCCCGAATTTCAGATTGGGTTCTTCTTAAATGCCACGTGGTAAACAAGTTTGAAAAGCATTGGTGGTAACTCATCAATGCTTTTCAAACTTGTTTAGTTTTAAAGCATTGGTTTTTTTAAATTTGCTTAATTTTAAAAGTATGGTAACTTAAATATTACACTCAAAAAAATTTTACACTCAAAAAAAATTTTACACTAAAAAAAAAATTTAGTTTTTTTTACAAAAATTTCAATATTTTGTGTACATACGTACGTGCATCCACTTACAAGGGAAGTATCTCAACCCTAATGAACCGATTTGCATGAAACGTAAAATATATATAAAAGAGACAATTCTAAGGTTGGGGTGTCTCGGCTTATCGGCCATATCGGGTATTAAGGGATTCAAAACATGGGTAAAAAAATGGGGAAAAAATCGTTTTTTGCATTGTTCAGCCATTTCTTCTTAAGAAACTATATGATGTTCATATATGAGAAGAAAGGATTTTTTTAATGCCTATCCAATAGTGGCATAACCTTGTAAAAGTTTGGCTTCGTTAAATACCTTTTTCATGAAAATGTGTAAATGTGTCCTACGATGTCCATATGAATACAGAATAATCTTTATTAAATTTAAGTCGACACGTATTTTTTCTCTAGGGGATATTCCTGTTAGTTCGGGAGTTATCGAAATTTACCCGGAGGTCCACATTGTTTCATAAGGGGACAACGAAATTTTGAAACACTGATATGTCCGATAAGCCGAGACACCCCAACCTTAAAATCGTCTCTTTAATATATATTTCAAGTTTCATGCAAATCGGTTCATAATGGTTGAGATACTTCCCTTGTTAGAAATATTTTTACAGTAAAAAAACAAAACACTCGAAAAAAGTTTTACACTCACAAAAAAAATAAGTATTTTTATACCCTCCACTCTAGTGATAGAGGGTATATATAAGTTCGTCATTCCGTTTGTAACACCTCGAAATATTGGTCTAGGACCCCATAAAGTATATATATTTATGATCCTCGATCGATTTTAAGTCGATCTAGCGATGTCCGTCCGTCCGTCCGTCTGTCTGTCTGTCCGTAGAAAACACGCTAACCTTTGAAAGACTTTACAGAGGCTACTGAAGTTTGGCATATATGTTTGTCATTTACCTGGTCAGGTTGGTATTGCAATCCAGCCAAATCGGTCGAGTGGTTCAAAAGTTATGAGCAAAAGAGTAAATTTTGGCAAGGGTGTTTCGCGAATTTACGAGATAAAAAACACGATAACTTTCGAAAGACAATAATGAGACTACTGAAGCTTGTCATGTATCTTTGCCGTTCCCCGGGTCTGTTTAGTTTTAAATTTCAGCTCAATCGGTCCAGTGGTTCAAAAGTTATAAGCAAAACCCTGAATTTCAAATTAGTTTCATCTAAAATGCCACGTGTTTTAACAAGTTTTAAAAGCATTGGTGGTAACTAAACAATGCTTTTCAAACTTGTTTAATTTTAAAGCAATGCTTTTTAAACTTGTTTAGTTCTAAAAGCATTGGTAACTTAAAAATTACACTCGAAAAAAATTTTACACTCAAAAAAAATTGTACACTCAAAAAAAAAAATTACACAAAAAAAAATTTAGTTTTTTTTTTACAAAAATGACAATATTTTGTGTACATACGTGCGTGCATTCACTCAGAAATATTTTTACAGTAAAAAAACATACACTCGAAAAAACTTTTACACTCAAAAAAAAAAAAAATTAGTAATTTTTCTTTTTTTTTTTAAAAAAAAGGCAAAAAAAGAGTTTTTTTTACATAAATAAAATATTTTACACTCAAAAAAAATTTTACACTCAAAAAAAAATTACACAAAAAAAATTTAGTTATTTTAATGACAATATTTTGTGTACATACGTACGTGCATTTATTTAGAAATATTTTTACAGTAAAAAAACATTACACTCGAAAAAAAATTTACACTCAAAAAAAAAAATTGGTAATTTTTCTTTTTTTTTTAAAAAAAAAGCAAAAAAAGAGTTTTTTACTCAAAATAAAATATTTCTAATCAAAATTGTTAATTTTTTCACGTTAAAAAATGTACTACCCTTTAAAAAAATGCATTGCGGAGGGTATTCATAGATTCGGCAAAGTCGAATTTAACTTTTCTACTTGTTTTTTTTAATAACAAAACAGAGTGATTTACTCAAAATAAAATATTTCTAGTCAAAATTGTTAATTTTTTTCCGTTAAAAATGTTCTTTCCTTTATTAAAGGCATTGTGGAGGGTATTAATAGATTCGGCATAGTCGAATTTAACTTTTCTACTTGTTTCGTGAAAAAGTCTTAGATTTTGCGCCATTTTTCCTATATAAAAAGCATCAGATATTGAAAAAATTTTCAAATAAAAATTCTGAATTTTTTGTGTCTGTATCTCTTTTATAATTCAAAAACAATTACGATAAAAATTTTTTTATATGGAATAATTGAATTAGTGAAATGCCTTAATTTCTGCAGTCCTGAAATTTGTGCTGGCCAGCAATTTGTGAAATCATTTTATTGAGGGTGGGGCGAGGGGGCAGGTACCCGGGGCCTGGCCCCTCGCTGTATACGCCACTGGTTGGACATTATATTTTATTCAGGAAATCATAATTAATCGCAGTTTTACGTTGCGTATTATTAATTTTTAATACACAAAATATTATTAATAATACGCACCGTAATAACAATAGATCTTGATATTGTAAATAGGGTTGCCAGAAATTCATTTTCAAAAAAAATGTTAAGGAAATGACGTGATTTTAAAATTTTTGGCGGGACAAAAACAATAAGTTTAAAACAATATTTCTTATGTATGAAATGGAAGAAAATTTTTAAGTTTTTTCGATTTTTTTTGGTGTGACAAAAAAATGGATTTATTAATTACACAGTGATACAAAATCGAACTTTTTGAATCGGAATGGGATGAAACCAGAAGCAAATGAAAGCTGACGTTTTCCATAACAAAACCCACAAGGCCTTTTTTTAGGTCAGAGCTAGATTTTATTTTACACGCATTTAAAGTTGGTGATTTTAAAGCATTTAAAGTTTGTGTGTACTAAACGTATCCTACTGTAAAGGCCCCTGGTTGTGCCCTTATTGAACATGTAGGGTCCAGTTTCCAAACTTAAGCTGAAAATTACTTCAGCTATGACTAGTATGAATTTTGCAGCAATCGGTCCAGTACCTATTTACTGAATAGCCAAATTATTCAAATAAACCACAAAACACCGTTGCGTATGATTGTTATTTAAAGGCAATTATTAACATAAAACACTGGACACCGTTGCGTATGATTGTTATTTAAAGGCAATTACAATATTAATCATTCGCCACTAATACAATTTTCATTATTATATTTATAATAAAAGTGCACTAACTTTAAATGCGTGTAAAAAAAAATCTAGCTCTGAACTGGAAAAAAGCCTTGAGGGGTTTGTTATGGAATATGTCATCTTTCATTTGCTTTTGGTTTCATTCCATTCCGATTTTGGGTGTTGCACAGTGTTATTGGTATTGATCAAAAACATCATAATTTTCCTAAATTTGTATTTTGCTCTTCAAAATATACGTTTGTTAACAAAAAAAAAACGCTCCGAATTTTTGTTTTTTATTTGGACTAAAGTTCGTAATTTTTCACGATGGTAAATAAGACCCCTTTAATAAGATAATTGCGACTGACCAAGTAAGTTCTGCGTCATAAATATTATTCCACTAGTTTTTTTTTTTAATTTTTTGATACTTACAAATTTATTTCATATTTTCAGAAAAACTACAAATAATAATTTCTAAAATATAATTTAAAATGGTATAGTTTTTGGAAAAACGTAGATTTTTTTACGAAATTTGTCAAATAACGTTTCAGAACATATGCATTGCAAATTGTGTAGTCTACACTAATTTTAATCTAATATAGTAATTCCAAGTTTAACCAAATTTTACCATTTTTATTTCTTTGTACACAAAAAAATAATCAATAGGTCTATTCGATTACCCAAATTTCTTATTATTTTTTACTACAACTGGAAAGTCTTGTTTACTTTTTTTATTGAAAATTTCCAGCTGTAGTAAAATGAGTAAAAAATAGTAGATTGTAGTAAGGTAATCGAATAGACCTAATATTTTAGTTTTTCTTAAAAAATATGAATAAAAAACTAAAAACAAAAATTGTAAGGGTTTAAGTTAAAAAAATGCCGAAGAAAATTTTAATTTCTAAAATTATAGACATTTTTGGTATTCCTATGCCGGTTTCAAACACTCCAGTTAGTGTGATCATCAGTAGGATTTTAAATGGTGATTTGTCTTGTTAATGGAAATTGTTTTTTTATATATGAGGCATTCCACACCAAATGTCCAGCGAAAAAAACAAGTGTACCGTAAACTTCTGAATAGGTTCTATGGATAGCCCTATATGGAACTTAGAAAATTGCGTTTTTGGTTTTTCAATTTTTCAACCACTGGGCTTAGGAGGCGTGGTCAAAAATTGGAAAAATGGTTAAATTTGTGGCGAGTTGCCTTGATTAAATATTTATCACATTAAACCGGAATGCACCACTATCTCAAAAATTTACATTCTTATGTAGTTTTGTATGGGCTATCGATTAAATTCTTTTTTTTTTTTTAATTTTCAGAACCCGTTTTGAAATCTTCCATTTTAAAAAAAGTCAATTTATCAAAAATCCGGCAACATTTTTTTTTTTTTTTTAAGTTAAGATGTTTGTCCATCTACACAAAAAAATTCAGAAACACATTTTTCGTTTTTTTTTTCGAGAATATCGCATTTGAATTTTAAATTTCATAACAATTTAGTAATTTGCATATTGTTTTAACGTTGCGACCACGTGTTTCTGATTTTTTTTGTGTGGATGGACAAACATCTAAACTTTAAAAAAATAAAAAATTAAAAAAAAAATAAAGTGGCCGGATTTTTGATAAATTGACTCATTTAAAAGATGGAAATTTTCAGAACGGGTTCTGAAAATTTAAAAAAAAAAAAAAAATTAATTGATATCAGAATGTAAATTTTTGAGATTGTGGTGCATTCCATTTTAATATGATAAATATTTAATCAAGGCAACTCGCCACAAATTTGACCATTTTTTGACCACGCCTCCTAAGCCCAGTTTTTGAAAAATTGAAAAACCAAAAACGCAATTTTCTAAGCTCCATGCAGGGCTGTCCATACAACCTATTCAGAAGTTTACGGTACACATGTTTTTTTTTTCGCTGGACATTTGGTGTGGAATGCCTCATATATGTTCACATATTTTTCATATGTGATCACTAGGGATGAGATTTCCATGAAAATGCATGTTTTTTGTCGATAGTCTAAAATCGATATCGACCAATTATCTTTCCGAATCAACAAATTTGCGTTAAAATGGCATCGATTTGATATTGCATTATTTTGCATATTTTGGTGAAAATGCATATTTTTGCATATTTTGGTTTTAAATGCATATTTTGTGCATATTTTCAACTTTTAAGTGCATATTTTTGCATATTTTGGCATAAATTAGCAAAAACACAAATTAAAATTTGTTCGTTTCAAAAACTTTTTCAAATTTTAAAAATTTATTATGAAAATAAGAAATTTATTTTTTTTTTTGTTTTATAATTTTTTGTGAAGATATTCTTAATTTTTAAAAAAATATTGTTTATAAAATTTTTTAAATGTTTCAATTTAAACACAGCGTTATTTTTTGCTTTTTAAAAAGTTTTTCCTATAAAAACAAGATTTTTCTTGCACACATTTTGTTTTTTAATGCATATTTTTAGGTTTTTTAGTGCATATTTTGAATTTTTTAGCGCATATTTTAAGCGCATATTTTCGATTTTTTAGTGCATGAAAATCTCATCCCTGTGATCACAAATGAAACATGTATGTGCATATATGAACATTTTTCATCGGGTCCTGAAATATATAAAAAAAAATTACCCAAAATATAAAAAATAATATGTTATAAAAATGCCTGTAGCGAAATTCACTAACTTTTTAACGATAAAAACCGGTCATAAGGTTGTACAAAATCGTTAATTATCGACAATTGTCTTTAAAAGCGATTCTATAACATGTTTCTACCGAATATTGTCGTTATTGAAAATTGTTAACTTATCAACAAAAAATTTTATGAAGTTGAAATTAACGAAATTTTTCGATTCTCAATACAATTTCAAAATAAACAAATTTCAAATTAACTATTTTTGTCTTAAATTCTTGTTGTTAATTGAAAAATTTATAGAATCCTATATTCGTTAAAGCAACCGACAATTTTCGTTAGTTAACAATATCGATAATTTCGGTAAAAAAGCTACTGAATCGCTCTAATGAAACTTAAAATAAATATAAAAGGGAAGTTTTTTAGATTGTGGTGTTTCAGCTTATTGGCCATATCAATGTTTAAAAAATTTCGTTGTCCCCTTATGAAACAATGTGGAACTTTCGGAAAATTTAGATAACTCCCGAACTAACATAAATATCGTCTAGAGCAAAAAGACGTGTTGATTTAAATTTAATAAAGATTATTTCGTATTCATATGAATATCGTTGGTCTATGTCTTTATATACTTAAATATCACCTAAAATTTACACATTTTCATGAAAAAAAGTATTGAAAGATGCCGAATTTTTAAATGGTTGTGTCATCGTTAGAAAGACATTAAAAAAATCTGTCTTCTCATATGAAAACATCATACAGTTTCTCAGAAAGAAATGGCTAAAAATTCCAAAAAAAATTTTTGCCATTTTTGTACCCATTGTTTGAACCCCTAAATCACCGATATGGCCAATACGCCGAGGAACCCCAACCTAACAATTGTCTCTTTTATATATATTTTAAGTTTCATGCAAATCGGTTCTTAGGGGTTAAAATAATTACCTTGTCAGTGCCCACATAAAAAATTTTACCGGTTTTTATTTAAATCGGTCTTTAACAACAAAAATAACACTGTAAGTAAAATTTTAACTTTTGAAATGACACACAAAAACGCCGAGACACCCCAACTTATTTTTGGGTCATAGAATCCAGTGGTATACTCCGTTTTAAAAAGTTAGCTCAAAATAACGAGATATTTCGATTTTAAATTTGCAAATGTAAGAGTAAAAATTGAATAAATCCAAAAAAAATTATAAAATTCATCAACATAAGAGCAAGTATTGCTGCATGTCCGATTGAAAATGGAAGTCCATTATTTCCTAGATATTAATTTTGATAAATAACAAGTTTTTAACAATTTTTTTAAGTTTTTTCATTCAAATAAAATGAAAAATCGCCTTAAATCTACTACAAATTTTAAATCGAAATATCTCGGGATTTTGAGCTAACTTTTCAAAACGGGGTACAGAACTGGATTCTACGGCCCAAAATTAGGTTGACGTGTCTCGGCGTTTTGGTGTGTTATTTTCACCTACTTACAGTGTAATTTAATTTCGCTCAAATTTGGTTAGTATGAGATTTCTACACTAATTAATGATCTAGTAAAAGATAGATCTAATAGGTCAATGCTAGGACTTGGTATCCATTTTCCGAAAAACACTGGTGTAGCGTATTATATATTCGATCTGGACCAACTTTAATATTCTAACTTTGTGGGACTCCAGTATTTATGAAGTCCCATCTCTGTAAAATTATATAATACTTTGTTTTAGAATATTTTAATTTTGAAATAACAACTATTCAATGGTTTTAATTTTGTTTGTAATTTGAAATATTGAAAATAAAATAAATCAGAATACTTAAAAATTTCTAAAGACACACATAGTCTTATTACTTGTTTTTTTTTTTTCATTTTTGTTAAACACATATACATATGAGGCATTCTACACCAAATGTCCAGCAAAAAAAAAAATCATGTGTCCCATGAATTTTTGAATATGTTTTTTTAAAAGCCCTATATGGCTACACTCAAAATAAATTCTCTGTCCAATCAGCAGAAAAATCTGCTGAAATTACACCCATTTTGAGCCATATGAGAAATCTGCTGATTTTAGCAGACACGGTTTGCTAAATATCTGTCATAAGAGGTGAATAAATATAACAATAAAAAAAAAAAAAAAAACATACGGCGCCAGCCAGCATCGAACTCGCCATCTTCCGATTTGAAAGCACACTTCTTAACCACTACGCTACGGAAGCTTATACTTTTATCTGACGTTTTAGTTATTAAACATGTGTGACATTTTACTATGTTTATACTGATTTTGTTTGCTGAATTTCATTATTTTGTTAAGAAATTTTTTTATATAAAAAAAAGCAGAACAGATTGTCAGCATATTGCTCTGCTGAAATCAGCAGATTGATCTGCTGAAATCAGCAGATTGATCTGCTGAAATCAGCAGAAATATCTGCTGATTTTAGCAGAAAAATCGGCTGATTTTAGCAGAAAAAATCTGCTGATTTCAGCAGAATAATCTGCTGATTTCAGTAGAACAATCTGCTGATTTCAGCAGAACAATCTGCTGATTTCAGCAGAGCAATCTGCTGACAATCTGTTCTGCTTTTTTTTTATATAAAAAAATTTCTTGAAAAAATAATGAAATTCAGCAAACAAAATCAGTATAAACATAGTAAAATGTCTGTTATTTTCTGAAACTAAATGACAGAGATTTTACTAAAAATATCCTTCTCAGCAGAACAATCTGCTAAAAGACTGCTAATTCAAATTGAAAGTCGTTTTACAGATTTTTTGACAGAGTTTTTCTTTTGAGTGTAAATATAGAAAAAATTTTCATATTTGTATCAAGTTGACTTAATTAAATATTTATCAAATTAAAGCGGACCCAGGAAAATTTTTTGGAACAAATTCCTGGTTCAATAGATTCTTGAATACGGTAATCACAACAACATTTTCTGTGTAAAATTATTTTTCAAAAAAACTACTTGCTCTAAAAAACGATTGCTTTCGGGACAATTTCAAACAAAAATCATTGATTCTGGAATGTTAAGTAAAACCGGTTGCAGGGTAATTTGATGCGTTCTGAAACCGATTATTTGGAACAGAAAATTTTGCTAGGGAATGCACCACAATCTCAAAAATTTACTTTTTATACCCTCCAACTACAGTATGAGGGTATACTCACTTTGTCATTCCGTGTGTAACGCATCAAAATATCGGTCTAGGACCCCATAAAGTATATATATTTATGATCAGTGATCGATTCTAAGACATTCTAGCGATGTCCGTCCGTCCGTCTGTCCGTCCGTCTGTCCGTCTGTAGTTAACACGATGCAGTCCAAAATAAAAGAGCTAGACTCCCGACATTTGGAACAAATATGTCTAATGTTCCTAGGCAGGTTAAGTTCGTAAAGGAGCAAAATCGAACCAGGGGGAAAAAGTTCCCCCTTGAAGAACTCAAATACAACATTTTTATGCTACAAGAAGTTCAAAGTCCTGCATTTGGACCCACAGAATTAGAAAATGACGTTTTTTCGGTCCGCCCCCCTTTTATGGGCGTGGAATACTTTTTTTTTAAATAATGATAAACTTGTATTTCTTTAGAGCAAAAAGTGTGTTCTTAAACACATATTCGAGAAGAAATGCCCCCCCCAATTACCACTACCGACCCCCCCCCCCCCCCCCCAAAAAATATAAAACGCCACTGCAATTTTTTTTATTTATTTGCATGTTGGAGGGTATAACAGATTCGGCACGGCCGAATTTAACACTCTCACTTGTTTTGTATAGTTTTGTATGGTGGATTAAATTTTTTTTTTTTGGAAAATGTTTTGAAAATTGCATTTGAATTTTGAATTTCATAACAATTTAGTAATTTGCTTGTATTTTCTTGTTTCATCATAGCGTATGAGTAACATTTATGCAAAGAATTAATAATTATACGCAATGTTAAAACAAGAAAATACAAGAAAATTGCAAAATTGTTATGAAATTTAAAATTCAAATGCGATTTTCTCAAAAAAAAAAAACGAAAAACACGAGTCTGAATTTTTTTGGGATAGGCAAGCATCTAAACTTAAAAAAATAAAAAAGCAAAAAAAAAGTAGCCGGATTTTGTATAAATTGCCTTTTTTAAAAAATGGGGAATTTCAGAACGGAGTTTGAAAATTTTCAAAATAAAAATTTTTAGTCAATAGCCCATAAAAAAATATATAAAAATTTAAATTTTTGAGATTGTGGTGAATTTCGTTTTAATTTGATAAATATTTAACCAAGGCAACTCGACACAAATTTTACCATTTTTTCAATATTTATCCAAGCCTGCTAAACCCAGTTTTTGAAAAATTGAAAAACAAAAAAAGAAATTTTCTAAGATCCATATAGGGCTATCAATACAACCTTATCAGAATTTGATTTTCTGTAGCGGTACATTTGCTGTGGAATGCCTCATATGTACGTTGAAAAAGTTTTCATTTCTTTGTTCATTTTTTTGCACCCTCAACAAAACAAAGAGTGTTATTATTTGTTTTCTTTTATTCTTTAGTTTTCTCCTTGCCATGCACATGCACATTTGAACAAGACGTTGCAGGAGGAGCAACAAAAAAAAAAATCAAGAAAATAAACCCTTTGGCAAGTGTTGTTGTAGCTGTTGTTGTTTGAAGTACAAACACGAGTATGTTTGTTACATTCAAATAAACTCGGTACTTGGAAACTAAAATGTTCAAATGTTTGTTTAAACTTTTTTGTTGTTGTTTTTTGTTTTAACATGTGGTTTTAACTAAAAGATCTACATGTAAGTAGTGGTAGTAGTAGTAGTTGTAGTAGTAGTAGTTGTAGTAGTAGTAGTTATAGTAAAAGTTGTTGGAATGCAGTATGTGTGTTTACAAATATACATAGAAAAACATATCAATAAACAAATATGATATTGCAGTAAAAAAGGTTTTGGTAGAATAAAAGATGCCCTCGGAATCTGAGATTTTTTCTATAAGACAAATGTCTCAGATCTGAGAGTTTTTCTATAAGAAAAATATCTTAGAATATGAGACTTTTTCTGTAAGAAAAATGTCTCATAATATGAGACTTTTTCTGCAAGAAAAATATCTCATAATATTAGACTTTTTCTGTAAGAAAAATGTCTCATGATATGAGACTTTTTCTCTAAGAAAAATGTCTCATAATATGAGACTTTTTCTAAAAGAAAAGTGTCTCATAATATGAGACTTTTTCTAAAAGTCTATAAGAAAAATGTCTCAGAATCTGAGACTTTTTTCTGTAAGAAAAATGTCTCAGAATCTGAGACTTTTTTCTATAAGGAAAATGTCTCAGAATCTGAGACTTTTTTCTATAAGAAAAATGTCTCAGAATCTGAGACTTTTTTCTATAAGAAAAATGTCTCAGAATCTGAGACTTTTTTCTATAAGAAAAATGTCTCAGAATCTGAGACTTTTTTCTATAAGAAAAATGTCTCAGAATCTAAGACTTTTTTCTATAAGAAAAATGTCTCAGAATCTGAGACTTTTTTCTATAAGAAAAATGTCTCAGAATCTGAGACTTTTTTCTATAAGAAAAATGTCTCAGAATCTGAGACTTTTTTCTATAAGAAAAATGTCTCAGAATCTGAGACTTTTTTCTATAAGAAAAATGTCTCAGAATCTGAGACTTTTTTCTATAAGAAAAATGTCTCAGAATCTGAGACTTTTTTCTATAAGAAAAATGTCTCAGAATCTGAGACTTTTTTCTATAAGAAAAATGTCTCAGAATCTGAGACTTTTTCTATAAGAAAAATGTCTCAGAATCTGAGACTTTTTCTATAAGAAAAATGTCTCAGAATCTGAGACTTTTTCTATAAGAAAAATGTCTCAGGATCTGAGACTTTTTCTATAAGAAAAATGTCTCAGAATATGAGACTTTTTCTATAAGAAAAATGTCTCAGAATCTGAGACTTTTTCTATAAGAAAAATGTCTCAGAATCTGAGACTTTTTCTATAAGAAAAATGTCTCAGAATCTGAGACTTTTTCTATAAGAAAAATGTCTCAGAATCTGAGACTTTTTCTATAAGAAAAATGTCTCAGAATCTGAGACTTTTTCTATAAGAAAAATGTCTTAGAATCTGAGACTTTTTCTATAAGAAAAATGTCTCAGAATCTGAGACTTTTTCTATAAGAAAAATGTCTCAGAATCTGAGACTTTTTCTATAAGAAAAATGTCTCAGAATCTGAGACTTTTTCTATAAGAAAAATGTCTCAGAATCTGAGACTTTTTCTATAAGAAAAATGTCTCAGAATCTGAGACTTTTTCTATAAGAAAAATGTCTCAGAATCTGAGACTTTTTCTATAAGAAAAATGTCTCAGAATCTGAGACTTTTTCTATAAGAAAAATGTCTCAGAATCTGAGACTTTTTCTATAAGAAAAATGTCTCAGAATCTGAGACTTTTTCTATAAGAAAAATGTCTCAGAATCTGAGACTTTTTCTATAAGAAAAATGTCTCAGAATCTGAGACTTTTTCCATAAGAAAAATGTCTCAGAATCTGAGACTTTTTCTATAAGAAAAATGTCTCAGAATCTGAGACTTTTTCTATAAGAAAAATGTCTCAGAATCTGAGACTTTTTCTATAAGAAAAATGTCTCAGAATCTGAGACTTTTTCTATAAGAAAAATGTCTCAGAATCTGAGACTTTTTCTATAAGAAAAATGTCTCAGAATCTGAGACTTTTTCTATAAGAAAAATGTCTCAGAATCTGAGACTTTTTCTATAAGAAAAATGTCTCAGAATCTGAGACTTTTTCTATAAGAAAAATGTCTCAGAATCTGAGACTTTTTCTATAAGAAAAATGTCTCAGAATCTGAGAGTTTTCTATAAGAAAAATGTCTCAGAATCTGAGACTTTTCTATAAGAAAAATGTCTCAGAATCTGAGACTTTTTCTATAAGAAAAATGTCTTAGAATCTGAGTCTTTTTCTATATGTCTCAGAATCTGAGAATCAGAATGGAAAAATTTAATTTTGAATTATTACCAAACACCTCGTTCAAAGTCTACCACATTACCCAAAAAAACCTGTAGGGTACAAAACCAAAAACATTAAGCAAATTGCAATGTTTCTTGGTAGCAAAAACAAAAAATAACAAATAAACAGACAGACTACCGACTAAATATTTTTAGGAATATGCAAATTCTTGAAAATTATATTTAAATTAATAGACAAAAAAACAAACAAAACCAACAATGAAATGAAATTGAAAAATGCAATAACAATTATAATAAAAAGGATTTAAATTCCACTTCAATTTAATTTACCATTTTATGAATTTTGAAAAACTTTTTAAACTTTTTACTTGTTTTTAAGTTTCAAAGTTTTTAATTCAATTATGAAAAAAAATTCTTAGTGTTCTTGTTGATTTTAATTCAATTTCAATTAATCAACACTAAAAAAATTTATTTTAAATTTTCTGATATACAACTGAGTCACGATATGCGGATTTATTTTGAGACATCAAACATTTTAGAACACAAAAAAAGCAGACACTGTTAAATTCGGCTAAACCGAATCTTTGATACCCTCTAAAATTTAACAAAAAATACAGTAGCGAAAAGATTAAGTTTTCTAGGGTAGTTGGTAGCGTGCTATCCTATAATTCTGGAGGTCGTGGGTTCGATTCCCACCAGAGGCCTTGGTCTGTTTCGCTACAACGAGACGAAGGTCATTGTTACCAGTTGTCGGTTAGGTAAAATTAGTATATTATTTGTAATTTTATGCACTTTAAAAATTATGTCATTAACTGACATAATTTATGTCATTAAACAGACTTTCATTAACATTTAATCTTTAAAGTCATTTATTTTTGTTCTGTAAGTAAAAACTACTGATTATTCTATAAATTTTTAATGATTTGTGTAAGTAATTTTTTTTTTTAATTGTTGGTATTTTTTAATGGTATATCAATAGTTTTTACCTACACAAGTAGGTTATTTTTTTTTTTTGGAAAAAAATTCAAAAAACTATTTATAGAAATATAAAAACATGTTTGTATCAAGTGACTTTGGCACGATGGGTAGAGTGTCTGGCAAGAATGTAGTTGATTGTGGGATCGATTCCCCAAAATTTTATTAAAAATTTGTAAAAAAATATTTCAATAGAAAATTGTAAAAAATAACATACGAAATCATTAATTTTTAACATTTTGGTAGGTTATTTTTTTGGAATTTGTTGGTAAAAATAACAGAACTATGATTAATTTTTAATGTTTTCGTAGGTTATTTTTTTCGAATTTGTTAGTAAAAAAGAATATAAAAAACCGTAATTCTTTAATGTTTAATGTTATTTATTTTAGAAAATTTTTTCATCAGTAAAAAATAAATGTTGATGTTTGTTAAAATAAATGAATAATTGAATAGTTCATGCGAATAAGGACGAATAGACCACTTTTTCGCAAACACGTTTTTTTGCATAAATGCATATTATTAGCAGAGCCCTACAATCCTATGCAGAAATTTTGGGGAAATTTTGACTTTTAAGGCTAAAAAAATGACTTTGAATGTGCAATAATTCGTATATTTTTATATTTTTGTTTAAATTGGGAGTGAACTAACGCACAATTTTGATTAAATACAACACAAAATCATACAAAAATTTTACTTTCAGTAACAATGTGTTAAAAGAACATTACGAAGAACAAACCACACTTATTATATTGGCAAACAATTTTACCCTTCTTGAGTTATAAGACTTTAAAGTGTGGAAAGAAAAAAGGGCGAATATCCATCCTTAACAAAATATTATATAAAAATTATTTAGCTGCGAGTTTAAAATTGATATTAGCTAAAATTTGAAATTGTACACAAAAAAAACAATCTTAGCACATACAAACATTTAGTGTTAATACTGCATCCAATGTCAGGAATAAAAAAAAAAAAATTTCATGTCCTTTTATTATACGTCGTAGTATGCAGTCAAGGGTTAATATTATAATTCCTAAAAATGTATTTAGTGTCATAAAGAATTACTACTGCATCAAATAGCAGGAATATTAAAAAAAAATTAACAAAAAAAAAATTTTTTCCATGTCCTGACAATCCTTAAAAAGTGTATCCTTGAAGTCCTTAAATTGTTACAAACAAATACCAACCATAGTTCGTCAAGTTTTGCAAGTCTCATGAAAATGTAGTCAAAATCTACTGCAAAATAACACATTTTTATTCAAATTTCAATACATTTTTTTGGATATTCGCCCTTTTTCCATTTAAGCAAAAATTTAAGTCCAATTTTTTGGCAAGTTCTCTTTCGAATACCTTACTAAAATTTTGTATATAGGTAGATGTGACCTAAATCTTTAAGCTAATACCAAAAAGTTGACAAAAATATTATTTTTTAAACGTTTCCTGCGTTTTTATTGTCCCCTGTAAAATTCTACAAATGGTCTATTCGTCTTTATTCGCATGAACTATTCAATTATAGGATGGTTTTCAATTGTTCTTGTTTTAAGTGTGTTTTTCATTTGTTTTTGCCTACAAAATATTTTGGGTGTGGTAATTCTTAATAAAATAAAATAAAATAAAATAAAATAAAAAAGTTTTCTACAAAATTGTAGTCTGAAGATTCTACCTTCTACATGTAATTTGACGACTCTTTTTGTAATTCGAAGATTCCATTTGTTATACGAAGATTCTACTTATAGTTTTAATACTTTATTTCCAATTCAAAGATTCTAATTCCAATTTAAAAATTTCAATTGTTATTAATAAATGATCAATTGTAAATCCCGTTAATTTTTCAAAATATCAAAGATGTCAAAAATAAAAAAAAAATCTAAATTTACCTTAAATTTTTTTCAAATCGACTTTTTCAAACTTTTATCTAATTTTTGTATCTAACTCTTCTTACCCGTCATTCGAGTTTTAGCTACTTACTTAAATATGTCCTTGTCTTCTCAAAAAAGTCCATGTACAAATCACAAATTGTTTGATATCCGTTTAAGTATGAAATTTCCTCTTTCCGTTTAATTTATGTTTTTTTTTTTTTTTCTTTTTGATTTTTATTATTGAACAATTGGTCATCAATGTGGTGTAGAAAACTTATTTTCATTAGATTTTTTTTCCATTATTTTTTTTTGTACAGAAGTTTAGATTGAAAATTAATTGGAAAACAATTGGAAATAAAGTGAAAGGAATTTTATTTTAACGGAAATTAATCACGGTTTGTTTGGTGGTAACTAAAAAGGAAGATATAATAAAAAAAGTTTAAAATTATTATTGAAAGAAATGCAATTAAAATACGAAAAAAAACTCATTATAAAAGTAGATCAGAGCTAGTAATTATTAAGATTTAATTGAAATGAAAATTTGATTGAAAGATTTAATGAAAATTGCAGATGAAAAATTATATTAATTTTAATAACATATTTATAACTTAACTCATATTTTAAGGAACCCCTCTTTTGCTTTCAAATTATTCTTGAAAATAAAAAAATATAAATAAAAAACCAAACAAATTTTTGGTTAAGCACTAAGTATACATTCAAAATATTTTGTAGGAAAAAACAAATGAAAAACACATTTAAAACCAGTGAATAAACAATTGAAAACTATCCCAGTAATTATTCATTTGTTTTAACAAACATCAACATTTATTTTTTACTGTTTTCAAAATTTTCTGAAATTAATAAAAATTATGTTTTTTTCATTCTTTTTTACCAACAAATTTTATAAAAAAAATAACCTGCGAAAACATTAAGAATGAATGATAGTTCTGTTATTTTTAATAAAAAATTCCATAAAAATAACCTACGAAAACATTAAAAATTTAATGATTTCGTAGTTTAATTTTAACAATTTTCTTTTGACAACTTACCTTCAGGCAACCTCAATACATCTTGAGTGTACAGGAGGAGGACTGACTCTGACGGCAGTTTACTGCCCTCCGCGATTTTCAGTATCTAAGATACAGTTCGAATATTTTTTCAGTACTCTTGGTAATCGTTTTCTAGCTTGTGGAGGTAATCGAATTCCTAGCAATGCGAAACACACCTACTGTGGTTCACGTCTGACGAACCCTAGGGGAAGACAGCTTTACTGTGCTCTAATTGATCGGAAAAATAGTCTGGATGTTATATCGTCTGGACAACCAACATATTGGCCTTTGGATCCTAGAAAAATTCCCGATCTTATCGATTTTTGAGTAACGAAACATATTGATAGGAGTAAGTTATCTGTTGAATCATCATTTGATCTTAGTTCAGATCATTCTCCAGTAATTTTATCGTATTATGATGAACCAATTTCGGTTAAAACACCCTTTGGACTCACTTCGTCAAAGACGAATTGGTTAAAGTATAAAAAATATATAAGTAGCCACATCCACATTAACCCATATTTGGAATGTGAGGGGGATATTGGAGAATGTGTTCAGGAGTTTACGTTCATTCTGAGATCTGCAGCAGAGAACTCTTCGACGTCTTCGACCGTTACTCCTAATCGTAGTTTTCATGTTTTCATGGCCATCAAGAGAAGGCTAAGGAGGGAATGGCAAAACAGTAGATCTCCTGCCGCAAAGCAGAGGCTGTCTGAAGCTACAAGAAACCTTAGAAAAGCCCTTCATTTGGAAGAGGATCGCATAAATAGCGTTTATGTGGAAAGTCTATCGCATACAAGTTCAGCAAACTATTCACTGTGGAAAGCTACTAAAATTAAACTACCGGTAGAGGGCGAACCACCGCTGACAAAGCAATGTGGCAATTGGGCACGCAGTGAAGAGGAGAAAGCATACTCATTTGCAGAACATTTAAGAACTGTGTTTGAGCCAAACTTGGCGGAGAATAACTTTACACTCCCAGAACTGCCTCTGCACATGGATCATAGTAATATATTGTTTGACGCCCAAGATGTTGAGACAATTATTCGAACGCAGATAAGCCCAAAGAAAGCGCCTGGGTATGACTTAGTCACACCAACCATGATAAAAAACCTACCATTTGTAGCGGTAACTGTTCTTACAAAAATATTTAATGCGATCTTGCAAAAAGGTTACTTCCCAGACACATAGAAAATTTCTCAGATCAAAATGATTCCCAAGCCAGGAAAAGATTTAACTTTAACTTCGTCATACAGACCTATAAGTTTACTTCCGTGCCTTCGAAATTATTTGAAAAAGTTCTTCTTCAAAAGATTCTTCCAATTATGGAAAATAATGATAGCATTCCTGCTCATCAGTTCGGCTTCCGCGAAAAACATGGAACCATCGAGCAAGTTAACCGCATAACTTGCGTAATAAGGAAAGCATTTGAAGAAAAGAAATATTGCTCAGCCGTTTTTCTGGATGTCGCTCAGGCATTCGATAAAGTATGGCACGAGGGTATTTTATACAAAGTAAAATGTCACTTACCAATGATTACACACAAGCTCTTAGAGTCTTACCTCCTCAATCGCTACTTCAGAGTGAAATATAAGAAAGCTACAACTTCTGATTATAAGATGAATGCAGGTGTTCCCCAAGGAAGTGTGCTCGGCCCTGTTCTTTACCTTATATTTACGTCGGACTTGCCGACATCTGAACATATTACAACGTCAACATTTGCAGATGACACTGCATTGTTAAGCACTCACTCAGATCCACATGTTGCCTCCTTGAGACTAAACAATCACCTTACAGCTGTGGAGACGTGGTTCAAGAACTGGCGAATTAAAGTAAATGAGCTTAAGAGCAAGCACGTTACGTTTACACTTAGAACGGGCACTTGTGCACCTGTTTCTTTAAATGGTATAAGTATCCCACAGTCTGAGAGTGTTACATACCTTGGTATTCACTTGGACAGACGTCTTACATGGCGAAAACACTTAGAAGCCAAGAGGCTTCAAATGAAGCTAAAAGCCGGCCAATTACATTGGTTAATTAACAAACATTCTAAGCTTAGCCTTGACTCGAAAGTCACCCTGTATAATTGTATTTTAAAACCAATATGGACTTATGGTATCCAACTATGGGGTACAGCCAGTATGTCTAATGTTGAGCTTATACAGAGGGCACAATCGAAAATGTTGAGAATCATTACGGGTGCACCCTGGTATGTCAGAAATGTGAACATTCACAAGGACTTAAATATTCCGCTAGTTAGAGAAGAGTTTATAACCATCAGACTAAAATACGAGGAAAAGCTCGGCAACCACCCAAATCCATTGGCGAGATCCCTTACTCGGACCCAAGCGCACACCAGACTGCAACGTGCAGATTTACCGCCCATTTAAATATGAGGCCCGTCTTTCAAAATGGCTCTTAGGGAGTAACTAGTACTTAAGTTAGATTGTACGATTTATTTACTTATTGTTAGGCCAAGAATGGGCAGATTCAATAATCTGAAGAATAAAGTATTAAAAAAAAAAAAAAAATATATATATTTTTTTTAATTTTTAATAAAATGTTGGGGAATCTTTCCCGCAATCAACTACATTCTGGCCAGACACTCTACCCATCGTGCCAAAGTCACTTGATACAAACATGTTTTTATATTTCTATAAATAATTTTTTCTACAAAAAAAATAACCTACTTGTGTAGATAAAAACTAATGATATCTCATTTAAAAATACCAAAAATTTAAAAAAAAAAAAATACTTACACAAATCATTAAAAATTTAAAGAATAATCAGGACTGTGATCATGTAAAATGAGTGTCGTCTATCGACGATTGAACGATGAAGATTTTTTGTTGCTTCACGTAAGCACATCACTAACGTATCGTTTCGAACATATGTAATTCGAAGACGATAAATGAAAATTTGACGTTTTGTTTTTATTTTCGCATTGTTATTATTTCTTGCAAAATAAAAAAATTATCAAAAAACTATTAAAACAAAATATTAAAGTGAGTTTTTTTTTACCAAATTCGTTAATAAATTAATTTAGCAGTTGCTATTGATATAAGTGCGATAAATTAGTGTATATTAAACTCAATTGTAGAATTTGGTTTTTACACCAAATTCTACAATCCAATTGGAATGTGTGTGATAATTATTTATTTAATAATTTTAAAGATTTAATGTGAATATAAGTGAATATATTAAATAAAATCGTTGTAAAAATGGTTTTTCAAATATTTTTTTTATTAAAATTTATTAAAGGTGTTACAAACCGAGTGTTAAACATTAACTGCTCTCCCATGCATCAAAAAATCGCTAAATGTAAAATGTTTATTTTTAAATTATTGTTTCTGTAAAGACAGTCGAGCTCAGGCTCTAATTATAATTATGTATTATAATTTTTCGATTTGTTATATATGGTTTTTGAATTGAGAAAAGTGTGAAAGAAAAATTTAATTTTTCTAAAAATTTAAGACATCCTGGTTTGTTTCTTACTAGTTTCATATTATCCAGTTATAATAATCTTCAGAAAAACTTTTAATGTCAAATTTATTTAGTTAATAGTCAATAGAACTCTATATGTGAAAATTATTTACAGATCGCAGCCGCCGAGGATTGAACCCATCATCATCTGTAATACTTTGCTATTAACTGCTTGTAACTTAGATCAGAATTGATGAAGGAGAGGAAGAAGAATAATGATTACTAAAAATAAAAGTTTATTTACATAAAATAGCAATAACAACACTTCTGTTAGAAAAAACTACAGCAACAACACCACTCGAATTGAAAAAATCAGATTTAGTTGATACTTGCTTAACAGCCTTCGTGGCGTATCGGTCTAGAGTGATTGTACGTTACAAGCAGTTAATAGCAAAGTATTACAGATGATGATGGGTTCAATCCTCGGCGGCTGCGATCTGTAAATAATTTTCACATATAGAGTTCTATTGACTATTAACTAAATAAATTTGACATTAAAAGTTTTTCTGAAGATTATTATAACTGGATAATATGAAACTAGTAAGAAACAAACCAGGATGTCTTAAATTTTTAGACAAATTAAATTTTTCTTTCACACTTTTCTCAATTCAAAAACCATATATAAAATGTTTATTTTACTATGTTTTTAATAGTTTTTTGAATGGAAATCATTATTATTTTAAATAAAAGTATAAAATTATTTATTAAATAACAATTTTGTTTTTATTTAAGCAAAAAACTGCGCAACACGACACCTATTTTGATGTCGTTTATTTTGAGTCGATTTAACGATTTGAGTTAAACGATTTTGAGCTTACGTGAAGCTAAAAATCGTCAAAAAGACGATTTCGAACATACGATTAAAGAAAAATCGGGCTACGTGAAGCCAATGCATCGTTTTGACGACGTCGATACATCATTCTCACTTTACGTAATCATAGTCCAGTAGTTTTTACTTACGGAACAAAAATAGATGACTTTATAAATTAAATGTTAATGAAAGTCTTCATTTTTTAGTGCGTTATTTTTGAAATAAAGGACAGAAGTAGTCATTAATAAAAACTGAACATCAAACAAATGTTTTTCTTTTAAAAACGACTAAACGTAAAAATTTTTAAATAAACTACAAACAATTAATGACGTAATTTTTTTAGTGTAATGTAAAAATTACAACTTTCGCAATAACTCGAAAACAGGATAAGTTTGGACTTTCGTGTTAACGATTGTTAAAGTTCCAGATAAAGAAGAATGAAATGGCATTAAACGATTTCGTCTCCATTTTAACTAAACCTTAATTTGATTGAAGAGGGGTGTGTGTAATAGATAAAATTTAATTTAATTAAAATAATGAATTCAAAAAATTTTGTTTCAAATATTTTTAATTTAAGCTATTTAATTTTTTCTTTAGCTTTTAACCAATTTTCTGAAAAAGTCTTTCTTTTGAGTGTATTATTTGTTTTGTGTATTTTTTTTCTCATTATTTGTTTAATTCTTATCTTTATGTCCTTTTCAGCATCCTTACATAAATCCTTTATTCCATATTTATATCAATACTATGTATATTTACAGGTCATTGTTTATGGAAAGTATAAACTTATGTGTTCGTGTAGTAATAACCCATCAAAAAGTTTTTGCGATTTTTGGTCATAAAAATATTTTTTAAAAATCTATATACATAAATAAAAACACTGTAAGTATAATGTAACTTTTGAAATGACACACAAAAACGCCGAAACACATAAACCTAATTTTGGTTTGTAGAATCTAGTGGCATACTCCGTTTTGTCAGGTCATGTCAAAATCAAAAGATATTTCGTTTTAAAATTTTGCGATTTCTGAGCGAGTTTTTATTATATTTTCCTTTGGAAGATCTTTTAAAATTACTTTATTTACACTCAAAAAATTATGTTAGTAAAATCAACTGAAAATGTCAGTTAAAATAACTACTTTGTAAGTTATTTTGGGGTCAACTACTTTTTCAGTTAAATCAACTAACAATGTTAGTTATTTTAGCTGACAAAAAACAACTGACTTATGTAGTAAAAACTACTTACATTTGTAGTCAAAACAACTAAAATGTAGTAAAAATAAAATAATCAATATATAATTTTTTTTTCAAAACATTTTAAAAAAAAAAAAAAAATTGAAGAACAAATTTTTTCCAAGTTTTTTTTTTTTTTAAAGTTGTGAAAAATGAAAAAAAAAACGATTTTTTTTTTTGGAAAAAAAAAACTTTGAAAATTTTTCAGAAATAAAAAAGTAAAATTAACTACTTTAAATAACTGTTACTACATCACAGTACTTTTTTGTTAGTTGTTCAAAAAATCGACTTAAAATAACTAACAGAAATAGTTGTTTGATATTTGTCATACAAAAACAACTGACTTTGTATACTCAAAAAAAAAAGTTTGTAAATTTACAAGTAAAAGGTCTTGTAATTCTATTTTACTAATATTTTTCTCTTTTTACAAAAATTGTTGTATATTTAATAAAACGAAAACTACAGTTTGCTTTGTAATTTTACTATTATATGTTGGTAAATTTATTTTACAAATTTTTTAGGTAAATTTACAAAAAAGTGAATTATTTTACAAATTAAAAAAATATTACAAGGAGTTTAGTTTTTTTACACAAGAAAACTGTAATTGTACAACATAATTTTACTTGATGTTATTTAGTCTTTTTACCAAAAAAATGTTTTATTACAAACATTTTTTTTTTTTAAGATCGTTTACAAGGTTTTCAGTTTGAAATGTATGTATTGAAAAGTACAAAATTCCAATATAATTTTACAAAACTTATTTTATTACTAGAATTAATGTTGTTTTCCAAAAAAAAAAATAATTATTCAACAATAGAACACGCAAAAATTTTCTAAGTTCAGATTTTTTTTTTTGCGTTTTGGAGTAAAAAATTTAGTTAAAAATATTTTTTTATAAATAATTTTTACACCATTTTTTTGGTAATTTGCGTTAAGTAAAATATCACAATTTTTATGTGTTTCTACTATATAATTGTTCTAGTTTTTTTTTTTAGTATTTTTACCATTTTTTTTGGTGATTTTACCATATTTTTTGGTAATTTTTTTTTTAAATTTGGTACCTAAAATGTCGATATAAAGCTGATAATTATGAAAAATCAAATTTTTCTAATTTTAACTGGTACTTAAACATCCAATCTACAATATCCATAATTTTTTTATTCCGATTTTTTAAAAATACTTGTGAAAATAATTAAAAATTCAAAAAAAAAATTTTATTTTTTGACTAATTTTTCCTGAAAATATAAGAAATTTCTTGTGTAGCCTCCTTCGCAATTCTCATATGTTCTACTTAAGAAAAACGAAATGTCGAAAAAAAAATAAAAAAGTGCAGTGTTATACATTAAAAAGTTTGTTAAAAGTGCTCAAGTGAAAAAAAATCTTTTCAGGTTGTTGAAGTGCTACTCCAGCTGCCGAAGAAGGAAAAATAAGATGCACCAATGGAAAAAACCTTTAAATTTACAAAACCAATATGTAAATAAACCAATTTTTTTGTAAATTTACAAAACAAATATGAAAATTTAAAAAACAAAATTGTATACTTACGAAAAAAGTTGTAATTTTACAAAAATGAAATAGAAAATACAAAAAGAATATAAAAAGAAAATTTACAAATTTTATGGTTAAACTACTGTTTTTACGGCAAAAAAATAAGGCAAAATGGTACATATACAATAAAAATTGTAAATTTACCACTTTTTATTGTAAATATACAAGTTTTTTTGCATAAAAAACAGTAGTTTAACCAAATAATTTGTTAATCTACAATTTATTTTTTTCATTTTATATTTTTCCTTGTAAAATAACAACCTTTTTCTGTAAGTTTACAATTTTGTTTTGTAAATTTACCAAATTTTTTGCAAATTTACAAAAAAAATGTTCACCTCGAAGATGATATTTTACAAAAAAAATTGTAAATTTACATTTTCTTTTGCTAAATCAATTTACAAATTATCCCCGTAACTTTACGGGGATTCTTGCTAGTACATATTTTACAAAACCTGCCCCGTAAAATCACGGGGACTTTATGTCATTTTACAAACTTTTTTTTTTGAGTGTAGTTGAAAACAACTAACTACTGTAAAATATACAAATAACTAACATGTAGTAACTTACATAATTTTCTGAGTGTAGTATTTATTAGTCAAAAATTTACTCTAACAACGATGGCGGGTTAGTTTGGGCGAGTAAATTAATTATATAAAATATTGTTTCTTAAATTTTTCAATTTCCTTAAAAAACAATAAAAAATCGCTGGAAAATCACAAACGTAATAATTAAATATCTCTTAACATTGACCTGATCTACGACCTAAACTTAAGTTTGGATGTATAGGCGTTTTGGTGCGCCAATTTTACGTACTTACAGTGAAATCAAATGTTGTATATTGGTAATTGCATCACTTGAGAACGGCTTCACCGATTTGGCTATTTTTGTTTAAAATGTTCGTTATATTCCAACTTACTATGTTATAGATAGAAAATTGTACTAAAGTAAATTAAAATTAATTAATTAAAATTAATTAAATTCTGTGTCCAATCAGCAAAAAAATCTGCAGATAATACAATCATTTTGATATGAAAAATCTGCTGATTTTAGCAGACACGGTTTGCTGAAAATCTGTCATGATTATCTAGGTGAAATCAGCAGAGAAATCTGTCAACACAACAGAAAAATTTGCTAAGATATTTTCTAGAAAATTTTTGTTTTTAGAAAATTTGTTTCAATGAAAACTTTAAAGTTTTTTTTTTTAAGTCAAACTTTAAAGTTTTTTTTTTAAGTCAAACAAAAAAAATTATAAAAAAAATGTTCTGTCAATTATAAGTCTCAATTGACCACACCCCCTCCAAATTTAATAAAATTAAGTACTGGGGCTTACTTTAACAAAAAAAAGATTTTGCCTATTTTTCAGGTTTCTTGTCATTCCAGTATTCGAGATATGCTGTTTTGAAAATTAACAAAATCGTATATATTCAGTGGCGGGTACAGCTTTTGGCTTTGGGGGTGGAAATTTTTTTTTTACTTCAAAGAAAAAAAATCGTAATGCTTTGTCGGACGAGCAAAAACAGGGATACGTTTCATTTAAAAAAAAAATTGATAGGACACCTATAAAATCATAAAATTTATTAGTTTTTGGTTTTCATGATCGTTAAGATAATTTTTTTTTTTGCCTTTTCTAAATCTGAGAATTTTTCAATAGAAGAAATTCTTCCTACATAGAAAATATCAGAGGATGAAAAAATTATTTTTATAGAACCAGTGTCTCAGCGATTTAACAAAACAAATAAAAAGAAGTGTCAAACGAGACAAAGAGAACTACTATAATGCCAAGAGTAGCTCTGCGCAAATTGCAGCTAATAAAGGTGATATAAAACAACTTTATAAAATAACAAAAAACATTGTGGGGAAACATATTAGTTGTTCAGTCCCAGTGGAGAACGAGAATGGTATGCAAGTAACCGATAAGAAGGAGCAATTAGAAGTATGGAGAAAACATTTTGACAAAACATTGAATCATGTACACAACGAACATGTGGTTGTAATAAATATAAGAAGAAGAGTGGATCCTAATACAAACATCACTTCAAACCCACCAAGTTTAATTGAGATTCGTGACGCCATTGTTATGTTGAAAGCAGGCAAAGCAGCAGGTTGTGACGGAATACCACCGGAGGTTTTCAAATCTGACCCCGAGGCATTTTCAAGGCTCCTAGAACCAATATTTAAACGAGTATGGATAGACGAAAATATACCTAGCGAGTGGAAACAATCTATCATAATAAAAATCCCAAAAAAAGGCGACAGACGTAAATGTGGAAACTGGAGAGGCATCTCCCTTATATCTTCCGTCATGAAAATTTTTAACAAAGTAATTTTAAATAGAATTGCTATACATTTAGATAATCAAATAAACAAATCACAAGTTGGATTCCGGCCAAACAGATCATGTGTCGAACACATCAACACATTGAGAATCATCATTGAACAATCTGCTGAATTTAACTCCCCCCTTTACATGACTTTTACACTCATAAAAGTTTTACAGTTACTGTTTCACAGTCAAACAAATAGTTTTCGTTTTAGTTAATATTAAAAGAAAATTCGTTTGTTTTACATACAAATATTCTAAACAACTTTTTGAACGTTTATTCAAATACATAACTGTCTTTTAAATAAAATTTTCCGTAACGTTTGTTTTTTTCAGTTATTTAAAAAACAAACCACATTATTTTATTTGTCGTTTGTTATTTGTCAGTTATTTAAAAATTTCTAAAATTAGAATTTTTTATTTTGAATTTGAAAATGAAATTTAGTTGCTGAAAATATAAATAGCTTGTGGCACAGAGGGTAGCGTGCTGGGCTATCAGCCAGAAATGATGAGTTCGATTCTGCTCAGGTTCAAAATTATTTCTAAAAAAATAAATAAAAATGAATTTAAATATCCGCTATTTTAACCGTTTTTTCCTTAAAATTTTGTCAGTCATTTTTTACGGATTTTTAAGTTATTTTTACGGATTTCAACAGTTATTAATTAACATTTAAAAATAACTGAGGAATGTTTTTGTTTTAAATGAAATGTAAGTAGTCCGTTTTTTAAATAAAGATTCATTTGTTTCAAACGTATTTTCTGTTGAATTTACTTACATAATATTTTAAGTGTATTGATTTTGAAAAAGCATTCGACGCCATCGACCGTAATTTTATATGGACTGCTCTGAGTGCCAGAGGAATCCCCGAAAAAATTGTTAATATACTACGTAAATCATATGAAGGCGCTTCCAATCGAGTCCTGCATGACGGGGCTCTCAGCGAACCATTTCAATCCTTAAGCGGTGTCAAACAAGGTTGCGGACTTTCCCCTCTTCTTTTTATAACTGCACTTGATGTTATTTTTGAGACATCAAATCAACAACATCTTGGCTTAACTTGGAAGCTTACTGAAAAACTTGGTGATTTGGCTTATGCTGATGACATCGTAATACTGACCAATCGACACAGCGAAATGCAACAGAAGCTTGCTCTCATCTCAAATGAAGCACTTACAGTCGGCCTCCGAATAAATATTTTAAAAACAAAAGCTATGAGAATTAATGTAAATAATAACTCTCCATTTTTCATCAATAATACTCCACTCGAAGATGTTGAAGAGTTTGAATATCTGGGCAGCCTACTTACAAAAGATGGAGGAGCTAAAGTAGATGTTGCAAATAGAATTCGCAAAGCTCGCGTTTCTTTTGCAATGTTAAATCGTATATGGAAGGCTCGTAACATGCTTTTAAAAACCAAAATTAATATATTTAATGCCTGTGTAAAGTCAGTGCTGCTTTATGGGTGTGAGACCTGGCATGTTACTAATGCCATAACGTCAGCTATACAAACGTTTATAAATCGATGTCTCCGCCGAATCTTAGGAATATGGTGGCCACGCATTATATCCAATGTTCAACTATGGCGAACCACAGAGCAACATATTGTCGAGAAGGAAATAGGAAAGCGTAAATACGGATGGATAGGGCATACCTTAAGAAAGCGAAGTACTGAAATTGCCCACGCAGCTTATGAGTGGAATCCGCAAGTCGTGCGTGACAGAGGACAACCTAAGTCATCATGGAGAAGAACTGTGCAAACCGAGACGACCAAATCGTTTAATGAACTAAGAATGTTAGCAAGAAATAGATCATTATGGACAAATTTTGTTAATAATATTTGTGAATAGACTAAGTTCTTAAACATATATTTATGAGCATGTCAATAAATAAAAGTGTCTCAGAATCTAAGACTTCTTCTTTACGAAAAATGTCTCAGAATCTAAGACTTTTTTCGTACAGAATAATTTTTGGATTCTAAGAACTTTTTCCACAGAAAAAGTCTCAGATTCTGAGAAATTTTACTATAGAAAAATTCTCATATTTCAAAGCATTTTTGAGATATTTTTCCTGTGGAACAGGTCGCAGATTATTAGATTTGTTCGAAATAAAATTTCCGATTCTGAAACCTTTTTCTATAGAGAAACTCTCAGACCTATTTCTTATAGAAAAAATCACAGATTCTCAGACCTTTTTTTCTATAGAAAAAGTCTCAGGTTCTGATACCTTATTCCTAAGGAAAATAACTCAGACTTTCAGACTTTTTTCCCATAGAAAATGTCTCAGATTCTGAAAGATTTTTCTTAAACAAAAAAAATCTAAAATTCTGACACTTTTTCCCGTAAAGAAAAAGTGACAGATTCTGAAAAATTTATCCTTTATAAACAGTCTCAGATTGTAAGAATTTTTTCCGTCAGAAAAAGAATAACATTCTGATTCAAAGACCATTTTCCTATAGAAAAAGTCTGAAATTCTGAGACGTTTTTCCTATTTTTTAGATTCTAAAACGTTTTTCTGATATAAAAAAGACACTTTTTCTAAAGAAAAAGTGTCAGAGTCTGAGAAATTTTACCTATGTATACAATAAGTCTAAAATTTTGAATTTCCGAGACCTTATTCCCATAGAAAGAGTCTTAGGTTCTAAGACCTTTTTCCCATAGAAAAAGTCACAGATTCTGCGACCTTCTTTTAATTGAGTAAGTTTCAACTTCTGAGACTATTTTTTCAGACTTTAAGACCTTTTTCTTTTTAAAAAAGATTCAGATTTTTTAAACCTTTTTCATTAAAATAAGTCTTAAATTCAGAGAATCTGAGACCTTTTTCCTATAGAAAAAGTCCCAGATTCTGTGACCTTTTTTTCCTATAAATAAGTTTCAAATTTTGATACCTTTCTTTAGTAGAAAAAGTCTCAGATTCTGAGACTTTAAGAATTTGGGAATTCTTCTACAAAAATCCGAAAAAGACCATTTTTAAGGATTTGAAAAATTTGGGAGTTTTTTTATAACTTTTTCTATGGGAAAAAGTCTCAGATTCTGTGACCGATTCTAAGACATTCTGAAAAAGTTTTCCAAAATAGTTTTTCAAACGTTAGACTACATATATTTGAAAGATTTTAAGATATTATTCCTATGTAGACAGTAGACAAAACATTTTAATGCAAACTAAGTAAATTAAGATCTTGTAACATTTTTCTATACAAAAAAAAAAACATATTCTAACAAGGGAAGTATCTCAACCCTTATGAACCGATTTGCATGAAACGTAAAATATAGATAAAAGAGACAATTCTAAGGTTGGGGTGTTTCGGCTTATCGGCCATATCGGGGATTTAGGGGTTCAAAACATGGGTTAAAAAATAGCGAAAAAATCGTTTTTTGGATTTTTCAGCCATTTCTTTTTAAGAAACTATATGATGTTTACATATGAGAAGAAAGAATTTTTTACTGCCTATCCAACGGTGGCATAACCTTATAAAAGTTTGGCTTCGTTAAATACTTTTTTTATGAAAATGTGTAAATTTTGGGGGGTATTAATACGAATACATAGGCCTACGATGTCCATATGAATATGAAATAATCTTTATTAAATTTAAGTCGACACGTATTTTTTCTCTAGAGCATATTCCTGTTAGTTCGGTAGTTATCGAAATTTTCCCGGAGGTCCACATTGTTTCATAAGGGGACAACGAAATTTTGAAACATTGATATGGCAGAAAAGCCGAGACACCCCAACCTTAAAATCGTCTCTTTTATATATATTTTAAGTTTCAAGCAAATCGGTTCATAAGGGTTGAGATACTTCCCTTGTAAGTCATTTTTTTATACCAAATTCATAATAAGATCGACAGATGTTTTTTCACAGAAAATTTTCAGATTAAGTCACATTTTTCATTTAAAAATTTTCAAATTTTCCCTATAAACATTTTCAGATTTTTTTCTATGAAAAATTTTTGGATTTCGATATTTTTTCCTTCGGAAAATTTTTTTAGAAAATTTCCTTCTTTTTCTTTCTTTTCCTTTCTTTTTCCTTATTTTATTTTTTTTTTAAATTTGGCCTGGGGGGGAATTTCCCCTCCCCCCCCCCCTTGTACCCGCGCATGTATACATTTGACAAAAATGTTCTGACATAAATAAAGATATCTCGAAAAGAAATAACAATACAGCTCTCATTCGGATTTCTAAAAATAGGTAATAAGACAACTGCATTCCCCAAGATTTTTTTTGAAAAAGGTCAAAGGTCATTGGTTTGAACCTTAATTTTTGAAGAGCTATATCTCCAAAAACTATATTTTTAAAATTTTGGAAAAAATATATGTTGTTAATAATCACCTATACTACTTAAGTTTTAATTTTCAGGATGGAGACTTCATCGGAACTTTTAATATTAATAGAAACATTGTGACAGGAAAGTAAAAGCGGTGTAATTTCTCTTAGAAAAAAAAATATTTTTTTTTGTCTTTGAAATTCTGGTACCAAAATTAATTTTTTTGACGTGCTGAGTCCAAATATAACCTTTAAAATGGCCTATCGCTAGTACTTTTCAAGATATATGCACCTAAATGTTCAAAAAAAACACAGCAATAGCATTTTAGCAATTTTCACACATTTGTGTGCAGATATCTCGAAAACTTATAGCGATAGGCCAGTTCAAAGGTCATATATGGACTCAGCACGTCAAAAACATTCAGAAAAGTGAACTTTTCTACCAGAATTTCAGAGACAAAAAAAAAATATTTTTTTTTCTAATATTTCCTGTCACTATGTTTCTATTAATATTAAAAGTTCCAATGAAGTCTCCATACCGAAAATTTAAACTTCAGTAGTACAGATGACCCTTAATAACATATACTTTTTCCAAAATTTCAAAAATATCGTTTTTTGAGATATAGCTCTCCAAAAATTAATGTTAAAACCAATGACCTTTGAACTTTTTCAAAAAAAATCTTGGAAAATGCCATTTTAAAGGCTGCCTCATTATCTATTATTTGCAACCTGACTGAGACCTGTATTGTTATTACTTTTCGAGTTGTTATCTTTATTTATCTCAGAACACTTTTGTCAAAAATATACGATTTTGACAATTTTCAAGACCCCATATCTCGAGATGAAAAACTATCAGAAGTCCAAAATTTTGGCACTATATTTTTTATATAAGGGCCCAACTACATTCCAAGTTTCATCAAATTCGAGGGGGGTAAGGTCTAAAATGCAATTTTTTTCGGTTGAATTGAGGTGTTTTAAAAAAAATAACACTTCAGACAAAAACTTAAGAGTTTTTTTTTTTGAAAAACGAATGACAGCAAACTATTTCTGTGAAATTACAAAATAATTACCTAAATATATGTTCAAAACTATGTTTAAAAATATCGTTTTTATTGCATAAAAAAAAATCAACACTTTGAAAAATAACTTAAGAAAATTTTCTTGAAAAAAGAATGACAGCAAAGTATTTCTGTATAACTAAAAAATAATCTGCTAAGAATATGTTCAAATATTTTTTGAAATTCAGCAAGCAGAATCAGTAAAAACGCGGTAAAATGTCTGTTATTTTCTATAACTGAATGACAGAAATTTGTTTCTGTGTTTGTGTTCTCTGTAATGTGTAAACCTATTTTGCTTCTGCAAATTTTCCATGAAAGGTAACGTCAAATCCAAGGTTTTTATGTAGTACTTATATAAGCTAATTTTATGTGCATTGATTGGTTCATGAGTTTTATGCATTTTAGAGCACAAACTTGTATTTGTGCGTATAATGTGTGTATTGGGATATATTTGCAAAGTTAGTTTGAGAGCGTAAAAATGGGTTAAACAATTGTACCTTGGTACTTTAAAATTTCATAAAATAATGAAATTTCAAAACAAAAAGGGTATACAGGGAATATTGGTACCTTCTTTATAACAATTGAACTAAAAACCCCAGAATCTCAAAATTTAACAAGTACAATTCTCCAGCAGAATTAACAAATATGAGAAGGACATATTCTGAAATTAAAAATTTTTAGGGTAAAAAGTGGTACAAAAGCAACTGCATTTCGAAGTGTGCTGGGGGTCCGCTAGTTATAAATAAAATTTTATTATTTAGGTGCAAAAAGATAAAAAAAATAATTTTTAAATATTTATTTCAACGCAAGGTGTTCGACAACGTTCCTCGATACCTCCCAACCCACCGTAAAATACAGTGTTAAATTTTATTTTTTTTACACTTTGGCGGCCTAAAGGATTTTTCACAGCTGAATTTATTACTAGGTTTTCCTTATTTTCCAAACTTTTTCTGCATTTTATAAATTTTTTCTTTTAAATTCAAGAAATTTTTTTAATAACTTTATTTTTCTGAATTTTCCGATTTTTTGGTCCGATTTTTTCAGAATTGTTATCGTACGTTGTAAATTCAACGCTTTTTTTTAAATATATTTGACTTTCCAAAATTCAATTGTTGAGATTTTCTTCTAACTTTTTCTAAATTCTAGAAAAAACACATAAAATGCAGTTTAAAAAAGAATAAGATTGCATTCTTATAAAAAAAACTAAAATTTCGCTGGGCAATTAAAACATTATGATGGTATGTATGTAAACTTTTGTATGTGTTGGACCAACCGCAGCGTAAATCTTTGTGGTAAACATGGATAGTAAGTCATGTATACATAAATGTTGTTTAAATAACAATAGTAAAAGTTCAATAAATTAATGACAAGCCAACGATAAAAGAGGAAAAACAAAGCGAAAAATACGGTTGTTTTTTTTTATAAATACATGATTCTTCTTGTGCACATATTTTATTTTATTGTTTTAATTTTTAATTTTAACAAATTTACTTGAACATTTACACAAAAAGAAAAACAAGAGAATCGTGAATTGAATCATTGTGTGAGGAAAAGGGAATAAATTTAAAAATGAATGTTTGGAGATTTATATGAAATTTTTTTTTTGGGAAGTTTGGGTTTAGTTTGGATTAAAGTGGAAATTTAAGGTAGGGTTGATAAGGGTATTATTCTATTGGAGTTAGAGCAAAGGTTTTCTAGATTGGAACTGATGTTAGAATACTATTTATTGAATGTTGCTTAAAGGACAATTTAATCATAATTAATTTAATTTTTTTGTAGCGTCCTAAATACTCAAGGCACTTGGGGTAAAAATGAGACTGACTGTGAGTAGAAAAACTACTTTTTTGGATATTCTAATTTTGTTTTTACCTTTTATAAAAAGTACCTTTTTTAAAACGTACATTTTATAAATAGTACCTTTTATAAAAAGTACCTTTTACAAAAAGTAACATTTTTTCAAAAGTAACTTTTATAAAAAGTACCATTTATAAAAAGTATCTTTTATAAAAAGTACCTTTTATAGAAAGTACGTTTAATAAAAAGTACCTTTTATAAAAAGTACCTGGTATAAAAAGTACCTTTTATAAAAAGTACCTTTTCACAAGAGCACCTTTTATCAAAAGTAATTTTTATAAAAAGTACCTTTAATAAAAATTACCTTTTATAAAAATTACCTTTTATAAAAAGTACCTTTTATAAAAAGTACCTTTTATAAAAAGTACCTTTTATAAAAATTACCTTTTATAAAAAGTACCTTTTATAAAAAGTACCTTTTATAAAAAGTACCTTTTATAAAAAGTACCTTTTATAAAAAGTACCTTTTAAAAAAGTACCTTTTATAAAAAGTACCTTTAATAAAAAGTACCATTTATAAAAAGTACCTTTTATAAAAAGTACCTTTTATAAAAAGTACCTTTTATAAAAAGTACCTTTTATAAAAAGTACCTTTTATAAAAAGTACCTTTTATAAAAAGTACCTTTTATAAAAAGTACCTCTTATAAAAAGTACCTTTTATAAAAAGTACCTTTTATAAAAAGTACCTTTTATAAAAAGTACCTTTTATAAAAAGTACCTTTTATAAAAAGTACCTTTTATAAAAAGTACCTTTTATAAAAAGTATCTTTAATATAAATTATCTTTTATAAAAAGTACCAAAAGTACACTTTTTAGTACTTTTTTTATTTCCTGAAATAATAATCATAAAAACACCTTATTTTTCCTGAAAAAAAGGTCCTAGAATCTTAAAATTTGTAATGCTGGAGAATTCGCTAAAAAAAATTTTGGGAAAAATACGGTTTGTTTTAAAATGGCTAAAAAAATGTATTTCGGTACTTTTGATAATTTGGACGTAATGGTTCTAGAAACTTAAAATTAGGAATATAAAATCCTTTTCGTACTTTTAATATTTACTGAAACAACCCAGCAAAAAATAATCGAGATTGTGGAAGCAGTTCATAATTTTTCTGGCATACACAAGCGCTTCGTCTTCAGCACGTAGATATTTCTGCCTTACAGTAGTGCATACTAGATGCACTACTGTAAGGCAGAGATAGAAATATAAATTTTTCGATAAATTACGAATGTAAACAGACATTTTTAAATACATTCGCTTACAGTAGTGCATCGAGTATGCACTACCGTAAGGCAGAGAAAAAAACTATGAACTATACGACGACTTACGAGCATCAAACAACAAAACGAAAATTTGGATGACGCAATAAAAAATACAATTTTAATTCATTTGATATTTTGTGTTTTTGTAATCGGACGTGTACGCATGTGGAAAAGTGAAAACAAAAGTTTCGACTTCACACTATTCAGACATTAAAACTGTAGTGGTATTTGTGTGCCTACGAGGAGCACTTCCTGGATACAAACTTTTCAGGCATGAAGACTTTAGTGATGGTAACACATTATTTTTGTGCTTTATTGGAGCAATGATTTCTGAGCATCCAATATGCTTACAAAAATGCACCTAGTAAGCTTCTAAGAAGGTATGATTTCATTACATTTTTATTGCGCTGAAATAAGCGCTCGGATGAAATGCTCTAAAGTGGGACATTGCGACCAAATATCATGCCATACGTAAGCAGGTTTGTAAGGGAATGTCAACTCAACATTCCCTTACAAACCTGCTTACGACGAAGCAGTAGTTTTTGGTGGAAATGATCCTAGAAAATTGAAATATGGAATGTAGGATTTTTCGGTGAAGAAAAAAACATTCTGGAAGAGGTACTTTTTTGGAAATTCCGTTTTCAATGGGGGTAAGAAAGTGTACTTTTGGTACTTTTTTTGTACCTATAATAGTGACCTTAGAAGCTTAAATTTGGAAATGTAGTGTCCTTCGGGGAAAAAAACATTCTGCTCAAGTATTTAAAAACAAAAACCGTTTCTGGAGGTTTAAAATAGTTTTTTTTATACTTTTTATATTTCAAGAAGTAATGATCCTAGGCACCGAAATTTTGAATGCTGAAAAAAGTTTTTTTTTTGGAAATTCTTTTTCTAAGGGTCGCAACCGATCGTAAAGGGATAAAAAAGTGAAAAGGTTCTTGAAATAATGGTTCATAAACTGGATATTTTAAATATAGGATCACCTAGCACAAAAAACAGAAAATTTAATTTTAAGGGGAACAGGTGGCAAATGGTTATTTTGACCTATCTAACTATTTAACTAAAAGACCCAGCAATAACAGCCAAGAGGACATATTTTAAAATATACAATTTTAGGGTAAAAAGGGTACCTGGTAAAATTGGTGTAAAATGGTACCAACTTTCATATCTATAAGATAAAGACAATAGAGATTTTTATTTCTTTAACGCTTATTATACTTACAATTAGAGGAATGAAACTTACATGGAACGAAGGGAATTGGAAATGAAATGGAGTTGAACGGGGAACAAAATGGAATACAGCGGGGAACAACATGGAATGATACTTTTTACAAAAATTTTTTTATATTTAACTTTTTTACTCCAAACTTTTTCTAGCAATATGTTTTTTCACTCAAACTTATTTTTATTCCAATTTCCTCTTTCACTGAAATATTTATTCATAAATATTTGGTATTCAATACAACCGGTAAGGAAGTACCGGGATGGTAAGCTAGTACGAATATAAGACTTTTTGTTTTGCCACTAACGATTGTCAATTTGCTAAATACTCTTGACAATGTTATGTGACAATTTCCGAAACACGTGTCGAGTAAGTCTTGCAAAATAATCAACCCAATCAATTTAAAACAAAAATTTGTATAAACAGTTTCTTAAAAATTGTTACTTTGACAATATAATCGTGATGAGCAGTAAAACAAATATGACCTTGTGCTGGAATAATCTTACTCAAAATAGAATTTTAAAGGTCAAATAATAAATAATTTTTATAATTTAAAATTTAAAATAGAATTTCCTAAATCCAGCACAAAAAATTTGTTTAAATCCCAATTTTCTACACTCAAAATAATAACTCCGTAAAATGACTGTAATCTCAATTCAACAGATATTTGACAGAGTTTTCTGTGAAATTACAGATTTAAAGAAAATACCTTGTATTTTGTTGTGACAAAAAAACAAAGTTTCCTTTGTTATATTACTTTTTACTTTGTAATCCTAATTTTACAGATAATTAATAGAGTTTTCTGCTAAAATACAGATTTAAGCAAAATAATTCGTATTTGAGTAGTTTTTGTTTTTGTTACCAAACATCAAAATTTTATCTGTATATTTTCTTTTTTTTAAAGTTGAAAAAGTAGCAAAAAAAGTTATAAAAAAAAAATATTTTCAGAAATCTGATAAAAATTTTACAAAGTTACATGCATTTAACTAAACTCTGTTAATTTACATAGTTTTCTTTGCTAAATGGTGGTTTATTTAACCAATATTTTACTAGAAACTCTGTAAATTAAGAGTTTTTTTTTTGTCCAAATAATTTTACAGAGTTTTAAAGTAAAATTACAGAGTTTTCTCTGTTAAAAAGCTTTCATATTTAACCAATATTTTACTATAAACTCTGTAAGTTACCAGTTTTTGTTGTCAAAATCATTTTACAGAGTTTTTTAGTAAAATTACCAAAAAATGTTGTTAGCTGGAAAAGTATGGTGTACTTTGTTAAATTAGCAGAGTTTTTCTGTAAATTAACAGAGTTATTATTTTGAGTGTAATAACTCCCTTGAATTCAATATAATGATGATTTTCTTACTTGTTGTCTGGTTCAAACAGCAATATATTTTACTCACGGTAACTAGTTATTCACGCGTGAATCACGTGAATTACGTAAAATTCGTGTTATTCGTACATCTCTTCTCCTTCCTAACATTTTTAGTTTTAGGAAAAGTGCTGGGTGGCTACCCACAGACATTTTTCCTTTGCATAAAGTTTATACAAACATTTTGAAGTGTTTTGTATTCAATTCTAGTTTCACTTTTTTTTTTTATAAATCTTCACACTCAATTCCCATAACACGCAATTGTATTGAGAGCTGCAATTAAGTGTTAAAATTCATTAATTATTATTTTTTTTCTGCACATATACTGTGATTTACAGAAACACGCAATGCTTAATTATTTAATTATATATACCCAAGTGAATACGAAATATAAACGTATGTTTAAACATATCAATCCATTACCGTTAAAATGTGGTAAGTGTGACAAATTAAGATTTTATTTTTTATTCAAAATTACACTGTGCTGGAATTTGATCCTTTTTTTAACAAGCTGGGCACCCTACTGGCTAAGTATTTTTGAGTACGCTGAATTCAATGGCGTTAGCCGTTATTCGATGTTAGCACATTACCGATAAAATGTGGTAAGTGTGATAAATTTAGATTTTATTTTTTTTATTCAAAATTACACTGTGCTGGAATTTGACCCTTTTTTTAACAAGCTGGGCACCCTACTGGCTAAGTATTTTTGAGTACGCTGAATTCAATGGCGTAAGCCGTTATTCGAAGTTAGCACTCGTATTTGCGATATTATTTAAAAACATTAAACTCTGTTAAATTAACACAACAAACCATAATGCTGTCAATTTTATTGGAAAACTTATTTTTTGTTCGCGAAAAAAATTTTTTCGTGAAAAAATGGGTTCAACACAATTACACAGCTCAACAAAAATATAAAAAGTTTCTGGCCCAGAAACCAGATCCACGGTTTTTATGTATTTTGACCTCCTGAATTCGATGCCGCCATCTGAATTGAATTCTGTCGTTGGGTTTTCCTGTACAGAGTTTGTAAAATATCCTACATTGTTTGTAAGTTTGACCAAGTTAAAAAATTTTAAAATTATATTTCTGTATGTTAAGTTCAAGTCTATTTTATTACGAAGAAAACAAGATGTTTTTTAATAATATCCTTTAAATATTGTGAAAGTTATATGCATTTGAATCAAAGAGCATAAATTCAGTTTTATTTATATGTTTAACTGGCCTGCAAGAAGTTTAATCTTTTAAAGGCTTCATATATATTTTTTACCCTCCTCCCTAGGATCATCCTTGTAAAACGTTACAAGATTATTTTTTTATTTGACCTTTTTTATTTAACTTTTATTATGTCAAGAACAAACATATCATCTCTAATTATTTTAAATATTATTAAGACGAATTCCCTAAACACTTCTTTTTTTTCTTGGTTTTTTGCTTTACACTTTCCATATAACTAACGAACCAAGTATGTATTTATGTACCAAGTATATACCAGTACGTGTTATGGTGACCTCAATCTAAAACCTCAAAATATAAGTTGAAAACTTGAAAAAAAAAATGTTCTATCTTTAACCGTAAACTTTGGAAAAAAGAAATTCTAAGTTTACATAAATGAAATTCCCAAATGTATAAGATTTTCTTTAATGTTCTAGGTTTTTATTTTTAAAATAAAGTAAAAATAAAAAAAATATATGAGATATTCCAAATCAAAAACACTTTAATTATATAATTATTATAATTTTATATAATTTAATTATATAAAATATTTTTTTTAATTTGGTACACACAAAAAATGATTGGCTAAAAAATTTCAATTAAATCGATTGAACAAAAAAAAAATTAAAAGAGTCAATTCTTGCTTTTATCAATATTTTGTCTATTTTCTTTCACTATCAAATTACAAATTTTCAACATACCAGATTTTTTTCGCTTTAATTTATTATTTTTTTAATTTTAATTAAAATTCTTCTAATTTCCAATGAGCGTAGAGTCGAATATGTATTAATATAATATTTTGGTTAGGTTAGGTTAGGTTTAGTGTTTATAAACCGGTTAACCGAAAAACCGGGTTTTCCCCAAAATTTCGGTTTTTTTGTAAACCGGTTAACCGAAATTGAAAAATTCCGGTGCACCGAAAACCGGTTTTTTTCTGTCGGTTAACCGGTTTTTTTTAAATACATTCAAACGGAATATTTTTCAAATATTAAGGGTTTGCACTTTTTTTTATGATATTTTCAAAATTTCATTAAAAAGACCTTGAAAATCCGTGGGCAAGGAAGTCTAAAATACTTTTTGTCATTAAGAAACAATTTTCCAAATAGGAATTATAATCTGGTAAATATTTTAATTATCACCGTTATAAGCGTTTTTTGGACAGTTTCATTGAAAACTTAATAAGTGACTGTTAACCACCCAGCCAGAAATTGATGGTACAAAAAATAAAGCGCTTTAAAAGTACTGTTTTCCAAACGCTTTGAAGACGCTTCGTTTTACCAACTCATAAGTGCTTTTACAACACCTTTTTAAGAATTAAAAAATGTTTTATATCTTCTGCCAATAAAGTTGGGGACATAATAATTGTGTCATTTCATTTAGAAGAATGAAGCACACATCCTCTCTCAAGAAGTCCTCTTGTATTAACCAGGGGGTATTTGTGTCGCTCACGAGAAAAAACTTTAACCGGTGGGATTAAAAGAATGATGGTTGAAAGAGGAATTGAATACAAAAGGGATTTTGGATTTCTTTAAAATAAACACTTTTATATTGTTTTAAACAAAAAAAAATTATGTGTTTCACACTTTTAAGATGTTAATGATTCAATATATTTTATAAAAAATTATTAAAATTGAAAATAAAGTACAAATTTCATGATTTTAAAAAAATCCCAAAAAAACCATTTAATCCCATCCAGACTTCATTTGAGAGGAAAAATTCAGAGATGAGAGACACACAATCTCTTATCTTTCTTTCTCTATGTATTAACTTAATTATTTTTTAGTCTGTTGTAAAAAAATATATCAAAAATTTAAATTAAAAAGTCTACAAATTAAAATATAATCACCATAAAGCGTCTTTAAACCGCTTTATTTTTAGTCCTCCGAATGCTTTCAGAGCGCTTTGAAAAACTATCATATGAGCGTTTAACGACGTTATCATTCGGACGTTTTAAGAGCACTCTAAAAACAAAAACCATGACGTTCTGGAAACGCTTGTACCACCATTTAGAGTACTTTTAAAACGCTTTGATGATTTTATTTTTCTGCCTGGGCAGGTATTAAAATTTTTATTAATGTAGAAAATGTCAATAAAAGAACATTAATATAAAATACGGACTACAATTTATAACGAATTGATGTATTTGTTTTTAAATAAAACCAATAAAAATTAAAGTAAAGCTCCGGTGAATATAGGAAAATAAAGCACCATATTTAAATGACGCTATTTTTAAAAGATAACAGTTGCTAACTTTGCTGAAAGAAACAAATATGTTAACTTTAGTTACATTCGATTTCTTATTAAATAAAATTTAGCAGTTTTAAAGTATTTTTTGGGTTTGTCATCTAAAGAAAAAAACCGGTTAACCGGTTTTTTTATTCCGGTTTAACCGAGAAAACCGGTTAACCGAAAAAGCTGAATTTCGGTTAACCGAGAAACCGGTTTTCCAAAATGTCGGTTTTTTATAAACACTAGTTAGGTTAGGTTAGGTTTGGTTAGGTTAGGTTAGGTTAGGTTAGGTTAGGTTAGGTTAGGTTAGGTTAGGTTAGGTTAGGTTAGGTTAGGTTAGGTTAGTTTAGGTTAGGTTAGGTTAGGTTAGGTTAGGTTAGGTTAGGTTAGGTTAGGTTAGGTTAGGTTAGGTTAGGTTAGGTTAGGTTAGGTTAGGTTAGGTTAGGTTAGGTTAGGTTAGGTTAGGTTAGGTTAGGTTAGGTTAGGTTAGGTTAGGTTAGGTTAGGTTAGGTTAGGTTAGGTTAGGTTAGGTTAGGTTAGGTTAGGTTAGGTTAGGTTAGGTTAGGTTAGGTTAGGTTAGGTTAGGTTAGGTTAGGTTAGGTTAGGTTAGGTTAGGTTAGGTTAGGTTAGGTTAGGTTAGGTTAGGTTAGGTTAGGTTAGGTTAGGTTAGGTTAGGTTAGGTTAGGTTAGGTTAGGTTAGGTTAGGTTAGGTTAGGTTAGGTTAGGTTAGGTTAGGTTAGGTTAGGTTAGGTTAGGTTAGGTTAGGTTAGGTTAGGTTAGGTTAGGTTAGGTTAGGTTAGGTTAGGTTAGGTTAGGTTAGGTTAGGTTAGGTTAGGTTAGGTTAGGTTAGGTTAGGTTAGGTTAGGTTAGGTTAGGTTAGGTTAGGTTAGGTTAGGTTAGGTTAGGTTAGGTTAGGTTAGGTTAGGTTAGGTTAGGTTAGGTTAGGTTAGGTTAGGTTAGGTTAGGTTAGGTTAGGTTAGGTTAGGTTAGGTTAGGTTAGGTTAGGTTAGGTTAGGTTAGGTTAGGTTAGGTTAGGTTAGGTTAGGTTAGGTTAGGTTAGGTTAGGTTAGGTTGGATGGGCGTCCACCGATTTGGCGAATTCACTCGGAGGCCATAAGGCCCATTGTGATTCCCCTAAAGTTGTCTCCCTACTCCCCTGATATACAAAATTCTACCTCTCAAACCACCCCGATTCCCTAAGGTATTCTGCTAGAGACGTCAATGGGACACTGTTTAGGCAATCTAAGTCATAAAAAAATCGTTGCCCCAAATACTTAAGACGACGTTTCATCAGACCCGGACATTCACACAACAAGTGCCTCACTGAGTCCTCCTCCTCCACCTCTCCCCAACTTCTGCAAAAGTCCCTGTCAGAAATTCCCATACGAACGGCCATTTGGCCGATTATACAGTGTCCCGTCAGTACTCCCACTAATAGGCTAACCGTCCGTTTGCGAAAGGTAAGAAGACTTTCTGTCCTCTTAGGATTTGGCAGTGGCCACATGGTCCGCGATATCCTGCACGTGGTCAGCGATATCCACCTATCCCTCATCATATTCTCCGATATCCTATCAATTTCGTTCATCAACTCCACTATAGGAACCGAGATATCCGGTTCGACACGTTCCCCCACCGACTCGGAGCCATCTCTTGCACACTCATCAGCTAATTCGTTACCATCGACCCCACTATGTCCAGGGACCCAGATTAGCTTGACTGTGTGCTGTCTGATTCGATGAAGGGATTGTATACAATTACTAACAATTCTCGATTTTACAGTGTGTGACCCCAAGGCCTTCAGAGCTGCAAGACTGTACACAAAAATGTTGATGGCGCAAGGACTTAGGCCCTTTGTCATAATCATCTGCGCGGCGTTGTGAATTGCAAAATCCTCGGCCTGGAAAATACTACACTTGTCCGGGAGCCTCACTGAGGCCCTGATTTCGAGGCATTCAGAGTATACCCCCGAACCTGTACTCATCTCCATCTTCGATCCGTCCGTGAAATTTGAGATCGCATTCCCCGTTATAACAGAGTTTGCCGCCCAGTCTTCCCTAGTTGGTATTTTGCTTCGAGGTTCCTATTAAAGTTCGTCTGCGGTGAGATATAGTCGGTTTTCCGTTCTAATTCCTACCCGCCCACCGTATTTAATATGGTCAAGTGTCCCCAAGACCGTTGCTTAAGCATTAGTGACTCTCTTAACCTAAGAGCCGATTTTGCTACTGTGCTCTTGATGTAGATATCTACGGGAATGTTTAGTATCACTTCCAGACCGGCCTGGGGTGCTGATCTAATGGCACCAGTGATACCCACGCACGCCAGTCGCTGTACCTCTGTAGGTTGCAGAAATATGATTTCTTATCCGCTGCTTTCCACCACACAAGGGCTCCATAGGTAAGTATTGGTCTAATTATCGCACCATACATCCAGTGGATAATATACGGTTTTAGACCCCACCTTCTTCCGAAAGTTCTTCTGCAGGTGTAAAAAGCACATAACGACTTTTTCATCCTTTCCTCCGTATTCCTTTTCCAGGAAAGTTTTGAGTCCAGGATTACACCCAGGTATTTCGCCTCATTAGATAGTTCTAGGATGATTCCATCTACACTCAAAAAAATACGTTAGTAGATTTACTAATTTTTTTTTTGCTAATGCTAGTTAGCTAACTTTTAGCAAATTTTTAGTTGAGATTAGCATGTTAGCAAAAAATTCTTGTAAACTTTATTTAGCACATTAACAATTTTAAACAAACTTTGAACTAATTTCTTTTGCTAAATTTGAAATTGAGTTGACAACATTTTTACAAGATTTTTTGCTAACATTAGCAAAAATAATTGGTAAATTTTTTTTTTATTTTCAGAAAACTTAAAATGGCGCTATCTCGGAAACTAAGCCAGATAGAGCAAAATGAAGGGCATTTTTGGTTCTTAGAATCCCCATACTTTCGCGGGTCCTCTTCACATGTGTGGACCCTAATGGGCCCTAACTTTGGATCCAAAAAAGTTAGCATTCGCGAAAATTTTAAAATGCTCATATCTCGGTAAATATTGCCGACACAACAAAAAGTCCAAAAGCATTTTTGTAGCTCTCAATACGTAGAACAAGACCGCAAAATAGTCAAAAGCTCTCCGAGTAATATTTTTGAAGTTATACAGTTTTCTAATTCTCAAGACCCCAGTGGTCCCCTATAATCACGTATCTCAAAAACTAAGCAAGGTAGAGCGAAACGGACACAAATTTTGGATCAAAAACTATGACGATTTTTAAGCAACCCAACTAGGTCTAGGCCCATCGAGGTCTGGACCTATCGGGTTCGAACCCAATGGGGTCCTCAAATGTGTATGAACTAAGTAAAAAAAAAAAAATTAGTTAACTAATTATTGGCAAAACATTTTTGCTAATTTTAGCAAAAAAATTGTGGGTTCAAAATCAGCAAATTTTCTTGTAGGTTTACAAGCTTTTTTTGCTTACACTACAGTTTTTTTTTTTTTTTGAGTGTAGTTTGGGAAGAACAAACCTGTCTATCTTAGTCCTTTTCGTTAACAAGACTAGTTCGGTTTTGGAGGGATTGACACCCAGACCGTTGTCCCTTGCCCACGTCAAGAGTATCTTAAGTGCTGATTCCATGAGTTCCCTAATCGTTGGTAAAAACTTACCTCTGATTAGGATCACAACGTCATCAGCATAGGCAACCACCTTGATGCCCATTCCGTTGAGTGACTCGAGGATTTCATTTATTACAAGATTCCACAGAAGAGAGATCACCCCTCTTGTGGTGTGCCCCTTGTAACTACTTTCCTCGCTTCACCTTCACCTATTTTCGAGTTAATCGCCCTGCTTTTCAGCATGTTGCCCGTCCATAGAGTAATATGTGTATCCGTGCCCGTTTTTCGTAGGGCATTAAGAATTGACGATATTTTGACATTGTTGAACGCGCCTTCCACGTCCAGAAATGATGCCAAAACGTACTCTTTTTTGTGAAGAGTATCTTCAATCAAACCGACAACATCACTTAATCAAACCGACAACATCACTTAAAGAGATCACCCCTCTTGTGGTGTGCCCCTTGTAACTACTTTCCTCGCTTCACCTTCACCTATTTTCGAGTTAATCGCCCCGCTTTTCAGCATGTTGCCCGTCCATAGAGTAATATGTGTATCCGTGCCCGTTTTTCGTAGGGCATTAAGAATTGACGATATTTTGACATTGTTGAACGCGCCTTCCACGTCCAGAAATGATGCCAAAACGTACTCTTTTTTGTGAAGAGTATCTTCAATCAAACCGACAACATCACTTAAAGCCGTTTCGACAGACCTACCCTTAAGATAGGCGTGTTGGGCCTCGCTGAAGTTGTCTGATGTGAGGATACTTCTCACATATACATCTACCAGTCTTTCCAGTGTTTTCAATAGAAACGATGACAGACTGATAGGTCTGCAATCCTTTGCGGTATTGTGGTTTATTTTTCCCGCTTTGGGAATAAAGACCACCCTAACCTCCCTCCATTCGGAGGGTATATATCCCGATGCCAGGCTCCCCGTAAAGATACGCAGTAGCCATGGCATAATTATCCCGAGGGACTCCTGCAAGAGTGCCGGAAAAATACCATCAGGCCCTGCCAATTTGTAGGGCTTGAAGGAACGTACCGCCCACGTTATCTTGCGTTAGTCCACCATCGTTTTGATGAATTCATTTGTTGGAATTGCAGCTGGTGAAAGTGTACCCAAGGGAGTTTCTCTCTTCACCTCGTCTCTGCAACCCGGAAAATGGGTATCCATCAGAAGTTCGATGGTTTCCTGACTGCTTTCTGCAAAGGATCCGTCCGGTTTATTAAGAAATCCTGGTGTGCTGGGGTCCTTAGAAAGAACGGAGTCTAGCCGCTTCCGTAGTCCCCTCCAAATTTTAGTTTGATCATTAACGATTGTCATTAAATAGCCTTTGCTACTTGTAGTATAGGGTTTTTATTTTTGCTTAATAATCTTGAACATGAGATCTGACAAATCCCGAAACACGTGTCGATTAAGTCTTGCAAAAAATGACCAACATAAATAAATTTAAAACAGAAAAATAATTTTCTTGAAAATTATTCTATGAGAATATCATAGTTTTAATTAGTAAAGGAAATAATGACCTCGAGCTAGAATAAACCTACTCAAAATATAATATTTTAAAGGTCGAACGAAACAATTTTTATAATTTTTTATAAAAATTAATCAGGATTTTAAAACTTTTTGATTTAGCAGCGGTAAAAAATCACTTAAAAAATGTTCCACAATTTTTTTTTTAATTATATGTACGTATATAACAACGTCCGACAGCTAATATTAAACATGAACCGGATGACATACGTCCACAAAAGAGATCAAATGGAATAAAACTGCATTTACAGTTTTTCATTTCGGGATTCTCTTTCCTTTTAAAAGGACTTCAAAGTTTTAAAGGATACATTTTGTAAAATATTTTTGAAATATGATGACTAGGGACGGATAAGATTTTCATGCACGAAAAACTCGAAAATATGCGCTTAAAAATTAAATGTGTACAATAAAAATCTTGTTTTCATATGCAAAACTTCTAAAAAAGCAAAAAATAACGCCGGGCTTAAACATTAAGATTTAAAACTTAAATAATCAAATTTTTTTTAGAAATTTTGAGGATCGATAAAAAAAAATAAAAAAAAAATTTTTGTTATTTACAACAAAAAAAAAATCAGAATTTAAAATAGTTTTTGAAAAAATTTATTTCAATTTTGAGTTTTAGCTAATTTATACCAAAATATGCAAAAATATGCACTTAAAAATTGGAAATATGCACAAAATATGCAAAAATATGTACTTTTATTAATGTATGCAAAAACAAATCGATGTCATTTTAAAATATTTTTTTTTGATTCTGAAAGATAACACTGTGTTACAAAAAACATAAAATCGAATATACTTTTGAAATGAGGTAGTTAGGGTTGTAAGTCTCTTCGAAAATATCACAAAAATGTCCATCAAACTTGCCAGACACCCTCAAATTTTAAAGTTATTGTTAAAAAATTTTTTTTGGACTTTTCTCACTTAACCACGTGTAACTTACAAAATTTTCAACCGATTTTAAATTTTTAAACTGTTTTGGATAGAAGTAGGACAGGGCTTATCATGTGTGTAAGTTGGTCTATACATAAAAGAAAGATATGTATTGATTTTTGCAATTTCTAATTTGTTTGTTATTTTTTTGAACATTTTTTGAGTTTATCGATTTTTTTCTGCTATAGTTCGTTCAACAACATATTTATTTTGAAACGTATTCTTAAAAAAAATTTTAATTCTGAATACGATGAGCTTTATCCTGTAAATATCGTATAACAATTGACAGAGTTTTGATGATTTTTCTAAAAAAGAAAATTAAGATTCTGCAGGAAATCGCCGTTCGGAAAAAAAAAAATAAAAAATTTAACAAACATAACGAGAGGTTGCTTATCATTATTTTACAGGTTTTGGGACCCCTTAATTCGAATTTGACCTTGAAATTGCTCTACCTCATTAGGTTTTTGATATATCAAACTATGTTAAATATCTCAAAAAACCTGACGCGATAGAGCAGTTTTAAGGCCAAATTCGGATTTAGCGCGCCAAAAACCTTTAAAAATTCTATGCATGATTTCTTATGACAATTTTTTTTTTTTTTTGCTTGGGTCTGAACGGCGCACATTGGGTTGAATGAGAGGCAAAGTGGCGCTTTATTCTGGGAAGCAGTAATTTTAACATATAATATTTTTTAATTGATGAATGATAAATAATACATTAGAAAGCACCCTTTTATAGGGAAAACATGTGTTTTTTTATTTATTTTTAACCTGTCAGAATTTTTTTAGTGTTTCTTGAATATTGAACTTGATTCACAATTTAAGCTGTAACTTTTAAACCAAAAACGATAATTTAATGAATACAGTTGCAAATTAAAGTATTTTTAATGCAATAATAAAAATTTAAAACAATAAAAAATAAATATGTGGTAATACTTGCATAAAATTTGTTCAAAGTCGGATTTTTGTGTTACACCAAAATTAAAATTTTCCATAAAAAGGACAGGAAAGTTGTAATTCTAAACTATTATTATCATATTTGTCAGATATTATATTACACCACCCAGAGACATCTGCTTACCCCGCCCCCGCCCCCTTCTCACTCCCCACAAAAACCGTCCCTGTCATTTTTATATTTTTTGCTTGTTGCAGGGTATCAAAGATTTGGCACAGCCGAATTTTAAACTCTTACTTGTTTATATATAGCTTACAAAGACCCACAAAAAAGGTCTAGACCACTAATACTTATGTATTTTTACCTTCTAAATTCAATTCCGCGATCAGAATTAAATTCTATCGTTGGGTTTTTCTCTAATTTACAAGGAAAGTCCCCAAAAGTGAACTGACCCGATTTGGTTGTTGTTAATTTGACTAACAATAAGCTAACATTTTTTAAAATTTTATTTCGGTATGTAATATTTAAGTCAGATTTATTACGAAGAAAATAAGATATTTTTTCATAAAATCCATCAAAAATTGCATAAGTTACTAGCATTTTAACAAAAATGCATTGATTCACAACATAAATACAACTGTTTTTGTATAAAACTGAAATAACGCGTTTTTGTTCAAATGCATGTAACTTCTGCTATTTTTGACGGATTTTATTTAAAATACTCTTGTTTTCTACGTAATAAATCAGACTTGAACCTTACATACAGAAATAAAATAAAAAAAATTTCTTAATTTTGTCAAATTCACAAGGAAATTAGGTGGGTTCACTTTGCGGACTTGCCTTGTAAATCTCAGGAAACCCCAACTATAGAATTCAATTCTGATGGCAGAATCAATTTTAGAAGGTCAAAATACATAAGGATAAGTGGGTCTAGTTTCTGGGTCAGAAACTTTTTTGTTTTTTTTGTGATGAAGTTTTATTGAAGCCACCGTATTTCTTTTGATAATATCTTAAATAAAAAAATAACGGCATTAAACGCGGACGTTTTTTTCTTTTAAATTAAAGGTTATACTATATGCTTTATTATCACAATGTATAAGCAATAACAACCTCTTACATTTTTTTTTTATATTCCATCAAGTATTAAAAATACTCCAAATTTGGAACATTTTACAAAAAAAAATCAAAAATATTTTTACAAAAATTTTCAAGAAACAAAAAACAGAAATGTATTTGAAAATGCCTGAAGTTGATGGTTCCATAATAAAAAAATTACCTTTGAATGAATAAATACCAAAAAAAAATCTAGAAATAAGTTGATTTTCAATTTTTAGCACCATATTCAAAAACACAAAAAATTATTTGATTTTGACGGCGGATTGCAAGAAAAGTAAACAACTCAGAATAATAATTGTGACAGAGTTTTTAGTGTAATTTTATATACTTTAACCCTAAATTAATAATTTTTGAAAAAATTTTTTTTTCAGTTTTGAATAAAGCGCCACTTTTGATCCATTTCAACCCAACGTGCGGCGATTTCCAGCAAAATCTTAATTTTCTTTTTTAGAAACATTATCACAGCTCTGTCAATTGTTGTCCAATTTTTTCAGAACAAATCTCATCGTTGTTCAACAAACTATAGCAGAAAAAATCGATAAACTAGAAAAATTTTCAAAAAATAACAAAAAAAATTAGATATTAAAAGAAAAATCAATAGTTATATTTCTCATATGTATAGAACAATTCACATACGTTGCAAGTCCTATCCTTCTTCTATCGAAAAAAGTAAAATTAATTAAAATCGGTTGAAAAGTTTTTGAATTACAGAAGGTTTAGTGAGAAAAGTCCCAAAAAAACATTTTTTAGCAATAACTCTAAAATTTGAGGGTGTCACTTCAGAAGTATTTTTTCATTGTAGCACAATGTAATCGATCGATATTGTTTCTATCTATCGACTATCGATATAAAACATGCACTTTCATGGATGCCACTGGTGATAGCAAATAAAATAGGAGGATCTCTAGTGGCATGCTAGGACAAGTACAAATATTAAAAAAATATTTTATAAAATTTAGTGCTTTAAAAGTTTGAAGTCCACAGGATTACGAAATGAAAAACTGTAAATGTAGTCTTACTACATTTAGTCTTTAGTACATTTAGTTCCAAACGTTTATTATACAGTTCGTATTCTACGTCTTTTTTCATTTCTATCGAACGGTGTAATACTTTGTTAAACAACAAAGTTAAAATTTTTTTGAAGTTTTAACTTAAAAAATTCGGCTTTTCACACATTTGCTAATAAAAAAAAAGTACTAAAGCAAATGATCGACAAAAACTGTGCGTTACTCCGTACTGTATGGACTCCAAAAATCCCGAGTTTTCTAATGAGAACCCCTGCCTTTTTTGATGTAGCACATTGTTCATTATTGTAAAGCAAACTAAAAATTGTTATAAATTATTCTTTAAAATATTTGCCTTGTTTAAGTTTAAAAAATCATTATTTTTAATATGAAATTTAATTTGATATAGTCAAAGTTGACGTTTTTTTAATTTATTTTTTTTATAAGTCCATTAATAATGCATATGTCATTAAATATTTGGCAAAATAACTATACTCAAAATTTTAAATAAACAAATATTAAACAAAATAAATTATTAATAATAACAATGATATCTTTAAATATTAGTATGACACCTATAAAGTGTTCGTATTTGTATACAACCGATCAGAGATCGCCTGTCTGTTAAAATGATGATCACGACCAAAATATTATCGATATCGGTTAAGCGTTTTAAAAGTTAGTAACGAAAATGTAAGGACACCTCGGAAATTTTGGTAATCTCCACATAACCCAAAAATACTAAATGCCTTAATTCTGCTGCTGGTTTACATATGTGAACAGAATTAGATACCAAAAGGTATTAAAATTGTTTGTTTATTCCACACATTTTTTCGCAGTAGTTTTTTTTTTTTGCGAAAATATTTTTTTTTTTTTTGCGAAAATAGTTTTACCAAAATTTATTTTCTCCAAATTATTTATATATTCTCCAAATTAATTTCTTTACCTAATTTTTTAATTTTTTTTTCATAATATTTCTTGCAGTTTTTACAACTACATTACTGGTTTAGTTCTTGTTTATACGTTCACTAGGCTCCTCCTATCCTATTTGTTTAAGTTTAACTAACAATAAGTAGAGGAGGAGCTTTCCATGACAAATCGGACACATTTAATTTTTTTTTTTATAGGTTTTTCAATTTTATTTTAGCAGATTTAGAACTCTTTGAAAACCTCCTTTTTGTGTAAAGTATATAAAAAGTTTATTAAAAATAAAATAAAATTTTTACGGGACTGCCTTAAGGCTCTAACTGGCCCAAGGATGCACCTGGAGGAGTCAAATGTATGACCGGCCCCCAACATTATTAATTTATCGGAGGTTATGTAACCACTACCTCTTAGCAGTTTTTTATGCCTTTACTACACTCTAATCAAAATTTGTTAAAATTTACCCAGGAAACAGGACTATAAATAATTTTACTTAGAATGTGTAATTAAAAAAGGTGTGGTCAATTCAAAATAAATGGTGTGAACAAAATATAAAAAGGAAACAAAAACCAAGTAGAAAAGTTAAATTCGACTTGGTCGAATCTATGAATACCCTCATAATGCTCTTTTAAAAGGATAGTAAATTTCTTAACTTGAAAAAATTAACAATTTTGAATAGAAATATTTTATTTTGAGTAAAAAACTTTTTTTTTTGTCACTTTTGTAAAAAAAAGAAAAATTATTTATATTTTCTTTAGTATAAAATTTTTTTTGAGTGTAATTTTTTTTAAAGTAAAAATATTTTTGCGTGACAAAAATACTTTGTACCAATGTTTTTAAAGCTTGTTTTTTTAAAGCTCGGTTTTTCCAACACGTGAATTTATGGTAAAACCAATCTGAAATTCACGGTTTTGTTAATAACAGAACTATTGGACCGATTTGACTGAAATTCAACAGAAACCAGACAAGAGAAACAACAAATTTTTATTCCAAGCTTCAGTACACTCAGAAGTGTCGTTCAAAAGTTAGCGTGTTTTTTATATAGTAAATTCGCGAAAAACCCTTGCCGAAATTCACTTTTGAACCACTTGATCGTTTTCACTGGATTTCAATACCAACCTGACCAGGTAAATTCCAAATACATATTCCAAACCTCAGGAGCCTGCGTAAAGTCTTTCAAAAGTTAGCGTGTTTTCAACAGACATGCGGACAGACAGACATCGCTATATCGTCTTAAAATCTATCTAGGATCATGAATACATATACTTTAAGGGGTCCTGGACCAATATTTCGATGTGTTACAAACGGAATGACAAACTTATATATACACTCTATCACTAGAGTGGAGGGTATACAAAATATACGCGCGTCACCAAGCATCAAACTCGCAATCTACTGCCGTGAAACAGCACCACTTACCTGTTATTTTTTAGCTGCCCAATCTTAAATTAAAAAAAGGGTTTCCTCCTTTTGAAAAATAAGGGCTTTCTGGAAAATCCGTATAAAAGACGAACTATCAGGAATTTCGCCAAGCGAAAAAATACTGGTCAGCTTAATTTTTATAGAGATTATTATATATGATCTTGACGATCCTTAGTATGTACCTCTCCACATAAACTAACCCTATGATTTACATTTTCGAAAATAGGAACTTAAAGAAGGCGAATTTGGAAACGACAGATGCGCCATTGGATAGACCTTCAAAAAGCCATTCGTCACGTATAAAGAAATGTGAAAAATCGTAAAAAAACGAAAAGAATTCCGTTTTCCCCCTCCCCTTTGACCCGCTAAATGTAAATAGGTCGCTAAGAAAAAATGGTAACTCTTACTTTCCTTCCCTCTTTCCCATATGCAAGTTTAAGGACAATCGGTGGGTGCCTTATGAAAGACCTTCCTTGTTAGAGAGGAGGGTAGCATACGGGGCGTTCCATGAGAAATGGGATACTTTGAAATTTTTATTTAATTTAATTTTATTTTGTTCTTTTTTATTTTTTTCAAATTTTTTAACAGTCTTTGGCACCTTTTCAAAACTTAGTTTTTGATAAAATTTAGATCTTTTTGATGACCCGTTTAAAACATATCGAATTTTCAATTGGAAAAATCCTACAAAAATTTCAAAGTTTTCAATTTGACGTGAAATGCACCAGTGGCAGTTTAACCTATGGGATAACTTCCCTGTAAGTGGAGGATATAAATTTATTAACCCATTTCTTACCGGACATTTAAACGTTGAATTTTTTTGACGAAACTTTTAGGAACGACTCCTTTTTGTCCCACTGTGCATAATTACTGGACATTTAAACGTTTAAGTTCGATGAGATTTTTTTAGAAACGGCAACCCTCCCCTTGGGAAGGGCGGGCTTGTAAAATTTTTCCAAAAACATCATCTTTCTTCCGCTAATAAAAACACCCGAAAAATTTAATTATTTATTAATATATTTTCATGTTAAGTCCATGAAGTTAAATTCAAAAGTTAAATTCAATATGACGTAACAGAGGAAGATAAATTCAATTTTGAAATTCAATTAAAGAATTGCTTTTATTTCAAATAAAACCTGTTGGCGATAATTCTAAAAGGTAAAATAAAGGTTCTAAATTTTGAATTTAAATATGGCGAACATTTGTCCAAATTTATGAAATTGGATTTAAGAAAAATTGTTCAACGTTGTATAAAACATTTGCTGAAGGGTTTTGGCCAATGTAACCAAACTAAAAAAGTTCAAGACTATTGCGAGATATCAAATTAAAGCTTTTTTTATGGTCTATCCAAATAAGGTAGTCGTTTTTTTTGAATTGTATTTACTAAGGATTTTAAAAATTTTTTGAAAAATATTACTTTTTCAAGTTCATGTGTGTGGAAAATTGCTAAAGGCTTTTTGCCAATGTAGCCAAACTAAAAAAGTTCAAGACTATTGCGATGTGTCAAATTAAAGATCTTTTTATGCTTTATCCAAATACGGAAGCCGTTTTTCTGAATTGTATTTACTAAGGATTTTAAAAAATTTTTGAAAAATTTTTATTTTTCGGGTTCATGTGAGTGAAAAATTGCTGAAGGATTTTTGCCAATGTAGCCAAACTAAAAAAGTTCAATACTATTGCGGTATATCCAATCAAAGTTTTTTTTTATGCTCTTTCCAATTATGAAAGCCGTTTCTCTGAATTGTATTCACTAAGGATTTTAAAATTTTTTTGAAAAATGTTCCTTTTTCGGGTTCATGTGAGTGAAAAATTGCTGAAGTATTTTGGCCAATGTAGACAAACTAAAAAAGTTCAAGACTATTGCGATATGTCAAATTAAAGATCTTTTTATGCTGTATCCAAATACAGAAGCCGTTTTTTTGAATTGTATTTACTAAGGATTTAAAATTTTTTTTTAAAAATATTTATTTTTCGGGTTCATGTGTGTGAAAAATTGCTGAAGTATTTTGGCCAATGTAGCCAAACTAAAAAAGTTCAAGACTATTGCGATATATCAAATTAAAGATTTTTTTATGCTCTATGCAAATACGAAAGCCGTTTCTCTGAATTGTATTTACTAAGGATTTTAAAATTTTTTTGAAAAATATTTATTTTTCGGGTTCATGTGTGTGAAAAATTGCTGAAGTATTTTGGCCAATGTAGCCAAACTAAAAAAGTTCAAGACTATTGCGATATATCAAATTAAAGATTTTTTTATGCTCTATGCAAATACGAAAGCCGTTTCTCTGAATTGTATTTACTAAGGATTTTAAAATTTTTTTTAAAAATATTTATTTTTCGGGTTCATGTGTGTGAAAAATTGCTGAAGGATTTTGGCCAATGTAGCCAAACTAAAAAGTTCAAGACTATTGCGATATGTCAAATTTAAGATCTTTTTATGCCTTATCCAAATACGGGAGCCGTTTTTTTGAATTGTATTTACTAAGGATTTAAAAATTTTTTTTAAAAATATTTATTTTTCGGGTTCATGTGTGTGAAAAATTGCTGAAGTATTTTGGCCAATGTAGCCAAACTAAAAAAGTTCAAGACTATTGCGATATATCAAATTAAAGATTTTTTTATGCTCTATGCAAATACGAAAGCCGTTTTTCTGAATTGTATCTACTAAGGATTTTAAAAAATTTTTGAAAAATATTTATTTTTCGGGTTAATGTGAGTGAAAAATTATGAAAAAATACAATTCAGAGAAACAGCTTTCATAATTGGAAAGATCATAAAAAAAGCTTTGATTGGATATACCGCAATAGTATTGAACTTTTTTATTTTGGCTACATTGGCAAAAATCCTTCAGCAATTTTTCACTCACATGAACCCGAAAAATAAATATTTTTCAAAAATTTTTTAAAATCCTTAGTAAATACAATTCAAAAAAACGGCTTCCGTATTTGGATAAAGCATAAAAAGATCTTTAATTTGACATATCGCAATAGTCTTGAACTTTTTTAGTTTGGCTACATTGGCCAAAATACTTCAGCAATTTTTCACTCACATGAACCCGAAAAAGAAACATTTTTCAAAAAAAAATTTAAAATACTTAGTGAATACAATTCAGTGAAACAGCTTTCATAATTGGAAAGAGCATAAAAAAAGCTTTGATTGGATATACCGCAATAGTACTGAACTTTTTTAGTTTGGCTACATTGGCAAAAATCCTTCAGCAATTTTTCACTCACATGAACCCGAAAAATACATATTTTTCAAAAATTTTTTAAAAGCCTTAGTAAATACAATTTAGAAAAACGGTTTCCGTATTTGGATAGAGCATAAAAAAAGCTTCAATTTGATATATCGCAATAGTCTTGAACTTTTTTAGTTTGGCTACATTGGCCAAAATACTTCAGCCATTTTTCACTCACATGAACCCGAAAAAGGAACATTTTTCAAAAAAATTTTAAAATCCTTAGTGAATACAATTCAGAGAAACAGCTTTCATAATTGGAAAGATCATAAAAAAAGCTTTGATTGGATATACCGCAATAGTATTGAACTTTTTTAGTTTGGCTACATTGGCAAAAATCCTTCAGCAATTTTTCACTCACATGAACCCGAAAAATAAAAATTTTTCAAAAATTTTTTAAAATCCTTAGTAAATACAATTCAGAAAAACGGCTTCCGTATTTGGATAAAGCATAAAAAGATCTTTAATTTGACACATCGCAATAGTCTTGAACTTTTTTAGTTTGGCTACATTGGCAAAAAGCCTTTAGCAATTTTCCACACACATGAACTTGAAAAAGTAATATTTTTCAAAAAATTTTTAAAATCCTTAGTAAATACAATTCAAAGAAACGGCTCTCATATTTGCATAGAGCATAAAAAAATCTTTAATTGGATATATCGCAATAGTTTTGAACTTTTTTAGTTTGGCTACATTGGCCAAAATCCTTCAGCAATTTTTCACACACATGAACCCGAAAAATAAATATTTTTCAAAAAAATTTTAAAATCCTTAGTAAATACAATTCAGAGAAACGGCTTTCGTATTTGCATAGAGCATAAAAAAATCTTTAATTTGATATATCGCAATAGTCTTGAACTTTTTTAGTTTGGCTACATTGGCCAAAATCCTTCAGCAATTTTTCACACACATGAACCCGAAAAATAAATATTTTTCAAAAAAATTTTAAAATCCTTAGTAAATACAGTTCAGAGAAACGGCTTTCGTATTTGCATAGAGCATAAAAAAATCTTTAATTTGATATATCGCAATAGTCTTGAACTTTTTTAGTTTGGCTACATTGGCCAAAATACTTCAGCAATTTTTCACTCACATGAACCCGAAAAAGGAACATTTTTCAAAAAAAATTTAAAATACTTAGTGAATACAATTCAGTGAAACAGCTTTCATATTTGCATAGAGCATAAAAAAATCTTTAATTGGATATATCGCAATAGTTTTGAACTTTTTTAGTTTGGCTACATTGGCCAAAATCCTTTAGCAATTTTCCATACACATGAACTTGAAAAAGTAATGTTTTTCAAAAAATTTTTAAAATCCTTAGTAAATACAATTCAAAGAAACGGCTCTCATATTTGCATAGAGCATAAAAAAATCTTTAATTGGATATATCGCAATAGTTTTGAACTTTTTTAGTTTGGCTACATTGGCCAAAATCCTTCAGCAATTTTTCACACACATGAACCCGAAAAATAAATATTTTTCAAAAAAATTTTAAAATCCTTAGTAAATACAGTTCAGAGAAACGGCTTTCGTATTTGCATAGAGCATAAAAAAATCTTTAATTTGATATATCGCAATAGTCTTGAACTTTTTTAGTTTGGCTACATTGGCCAAAATACTTCAGCAATTTTTCACACACATGAACCCGAAAAATAAATATTTTTTAAAAAAATTTTTAAATCCTTAGTAAATACAATTCAAAAAAACGGCTCCCGTATTTGGATAAGGCATAAAAAGATCTTAAATTTGACATATCGCAATAGTCTTGAACTTTTTAGTTTGGCTACATTGGCCAAAATCCTTCAGCAATTTTTCACACACATGAACCCGAAAAATTAATATTTTAAAAAAATTTTTTAAAATCCTTAGTAAATACAATTCAAAAAAACGGCTTCCGTATTTGGATAAAGCATAAAAAGATCTTTAATTTGACATATCGCAATAGTCTTGAACTTTTTTAGTTTGGCTACATTGGCCAAAATACTTCAGCAATTTTTCACTCACATGAACCCGAAAAAGGAACATTTTTCAAAAAAATTTTAAAATCCTTAGTGAATACAATTCAGAAAAACGGCTTTCATAATTGGAAAGAGCATAAAAAAAGCTTTGATTGGATATACCGCAATAGTATTGAACTTTTTTAGTTTAGCTACATTTGCAAAAATCCTTCAGCAATTTTTCACTCACATGAACCCGAAAAATAAATATTTTTCAAAAATTTTTTAAAATCCTTAGTAAATACAATTCAAAGAAACGGCTTTCATATTTGGATAGAGCATAAAAAAAGCTTTAATTGGATATATCGCAATAGTTTTGAACTTTTTTAGTTTGACTACATTGGCCAAAATCCTTCAGCAATTTTTCACTCACATGAACCCGAAAAATAAATATTTTTAAAAAATTTTTTAAAATCCTTAGTAAATACAAATAAAAAAAACGGCTTCCGTATTTGGATAAGGCATAAAAAGATCTTTAATTTGACATATCGCAATAGTCTTGAACTTTTTTGGTTTGGCTACATTGGCCGAAATCCTTCAGCAATTTTTCACACACATGAACCCGAAAAATAAATATTTTTAAAAAATTTTTAAAATCCTTAGTAAATACAATTCAAAAAAACGGCTTCCGTATTTGGATAAGGCATAAAAAGATCTTTAATTTGACATATCACAATAGTCTTGAACTTTTTTGGTTTGGCTACATTGGCCAAAATCCTTTAGCAATTTTCCACACACATGAACTTGAAAAAGTAATGTTTTTCAAAAAATTTTTAAAATCCTTAGTAAATACAATTCAAAGAAACGGCTCTCATATTTGCATAGAGCATAAAAAAATCTTTAATTGGATATATCGCAATAGTTTTGAACTTTTTTAGTTTGGCTACATTGGCCAAAATCCTTTAGCAATTTTCGACACACATGAACTTGAAAAAGTAATGTTTTTCAAAAAATTTTTAAAATCCTTAGTAAATACAATTCAAAGAAACGGCTTTCATATTTGGATAGAGCATAAAAAAAGCTTTAATTGGATATATCGCAATAGTTTTGAACTTTTTTAGTTTGGCTACATTGGCCAAAATCCTTCAGCAATTTTCCACACACATAAACTCGAAAAAGTAATATTTTTCAAAAAAATTTTAAAATCCTTAGTAAATACAATTCAGAGAAACGGCCCTCATATTTGCATAGAGCATAAAAAAATCTTTAATTGGATATATCGCAATAGTTTTGAACTTTTTTAGTTTGGCTACATTGGCCAAAATCCTTCAGCAATTTTTCACACACATGAACCCGAAAAATAAATATTTTTAAAAAAAAATTTTTAAATCCTTAGTAAATACAATTCAAAAAAACGGCTTCCGTATTTGGATAAGGCATTAAAAGATCTTAAATTTGACATATTGCAATAGTCTTGAACTTTTTTAGTTTGGCTACATTGGCCAAAATCCTTCAGCAATTTTTCACTCACATGAACCCGAAAAATTAATATTTTTAAAAAATTTTTTAAAATCCTTAGTAAATACAATTCAAAAAAACGGCTTCCGTATTTGGATAAAGCATAAAAAGATCTTTAATTTGACATATCGCAATAGTCTTGTACTTTTTTAGTTTGGCTACATTGGCCAAAATACTTCAGCAATTTTTCTGGCTACATTGGCAAAAATCCTTCAGCAATTTTTCACTCACATGAACCCGAAAAATAAATATTTTTCAAAAATTTTTTAAAATCCTTAGTAAATACAATTCAGAAAAACGGCTTCCGTATTTGGATAAAGCATAAAAAGGTCTTTAATTTGACACATCGCAATAGTCTTGAACTTTTTTAGTTTGGCTACATTGGCAAAAAGCCTTTAGCAATTTTCCACACACATGAACTTGAAAAAGTAATATTTTTCAAAAAATTTTTAAAATCCTTAGTAAATACAATTCAGAAAAACGACTACCATATTTAGATAGACCATAAAAAAAGCTTTAATTTGATATCTCGCAATAGTCTTGAACTTTTTTAGTTTGGTTACATTGGCCAAAATCCTTCAGCAAATGTTTTATACAACGTTGAACAATTTTTCTTAAATCCAATTTCATAAATTTGGACAAATGTTCGCCATATTCAAATTCAAAATTTAGAACCATTATTTTACCTTTTAGAATTATCGCCAACAGGTTTTATTTGAAATAAAAGCAATTCTTAAATTGAATTTCAAAATTGAATTTATCTTCCTTTGTTACGTCATATTGAATTTAACTTTTGAATTTAACTTCCCGTTGTTACGTAAAATTGAATTTAACTTTTGAATTTAACTTCATGGACTTTTTCATGTTTTGTGTTTTTTAAAAAATTAAATTACAAAAAATTGGTGGTCAAAAAAATTGGAGGTCACAAAAGGTGTTTTTTTTTCTACTGTACTTTAAAAATTTCACCGTTTGTTTGGGTTGTTGGAAAAACTATTTGATTACTGAATAAAAATTATTTGACCTTTTTTTTGAAATTTTTAATGTCTGAACTTGAAAAAAATTAACCTTGAAATATTTTTAAAAAAATGCTCTAAAAAATGTCCACAAATAATTTCATTTTTCAGATCGACCCTCATAGCACATTTATTATTTACTCAGTCTGGACGCCATTAAACTTAAATTAAAGCTTAATAAATTACCTACATAGCATTTCTCAAAATAATACTCGTTTGATAATATTAACGATTAGTATTGTTAACTTTGTCTTTAACAAATTGAATCTACTATAAAAAAGTTTCCAATATATTGTCGCCTACTGTATGTCCCACTTTAGGTGCCCCTGATTGTGCCCTTGTTGGACATGTAGTGTCCAGCATCCAAACTCAAGCTTAAAAAACGAGATAAAAAATACGCTTACTTTCGAAAACCAATTCTGAGGCTGCTGAAGCATAACGCATATATTTGTCGTTCCTCTGGTCTGGCTGGTATTTAATTTCAGCAATATCATTCCTGTATTACAAAAGTTATTTGAAAACCGTGAATTTAGGATTAATTTCATCTTAAATTCAAGTGTTGAAAAACCGTTAAACAAGTTTTAAAAACATCGGTAAAACACAAACTTATTTTTACACTTAAAATAAAAAAAAAAATACACTCAAAGTAAGATTAACACTCAAAAAAAAAAAGTATTTTTTTTTACAAAAATTACAAAAAAAAGTTTGTTTACAAGAAAACATTTCTAATCAAATTTGTCTCGTTAAAAGAATTTTCTATCACTTGAAAAAGACATTGTGGAGGGTATTCATAGATTTGACCTAGCCGAATTTTCTACCTGTTTTATTTAAAATTCTTTATCAATGTAGTTTGAAGTACTAAGTATAAATATGTTAATAAAAAAACTGCATTTTAAATGCACTTAAAATTGCATTTGCATTTGAAATGCATTTATGTAGTGAGAACTTTTTTTTGGAACTTTTCAGTTTAAAGTAGAGAACTCTAGCTGTCCATTTTAATTTGGATTACAGAAACTATATACGGACACCAGTGTTGTCCTAAGTCATGTATTTTTGCAAAAAAAGTTTTAATTTTCTCAGGCTCATATCTTGCAATCCGTTCGTAATTTTGAATTACTTACTGATGCAAAGTTATAGCTCTTGTCATAAAGAACAAAAATTGTGAAAATATAAAATCAAAAAAAAATTCTCCTTCAAGATCAAAATCGCAAAAAAAAATTGAAAAATCGATTTGTTGATACCTTTTTCCTCTTGTTCAGGTCCGTAGGTAGCAAACCGTTCAAAATTCAAGGAAACAATCAACTACAAAAATGTACTTAAGATCTAGTATTTAAAAATTTTTATAAACCAAAAAAACTTTTTTTTTAGCTTTTTATATTATTAATATTATGTTAATTAAAAAAAATCAAAAGTGGTAAAAGTTGACGAAAATGTACACAAAAAAATGCATTGGCATATAAAATGCATTTTTTAATTGCACTTTTTTTTACCTTCTACATTTAAAGAAGAGAACATAAACTATTAATTTCAATTTTGATTATACAAACCCGAAATTAACTTAAAAAGTAATAGCTCTTCAAAGTACACCACTTTTTCAACTTTTTGGGATTTTTAGAAAACGAGAATAACGAATAAAATCGCGAGTTTATGACTAAGGCTGGATTTTTGCCAGTATTGATTCTAAGGGGGTAAAAAGGGTAAAAAAACTATACTTTTGGTACTTTTTATATCTCCCGAAATAATGGTCATAGAGACTTGAAATTTGGACTGTATGTTCACCCCCCGGAATGTAGATCCACTAAGGCTGGATTTTTGCCAGTGTTGATTCTAAGGGGGTAAAAAGGGTAAAAAAACTGTACTTTTGGTACCTTTTATTTTTCCTTAAATATTGGTCCTAGGAACTTGAAATTTGGAATGTGGGTTCACCTCCAGGAAAATAGGTTCACTAGGGCTGGGTTTTTGCCAATGTTGATTCTAAAGGGTTAAAATGGGTAAAAAAGTGTACTTTTGGTACCTTTTATATTTCCTTAAATAATGGTCTTAGAGACTTGAAATTTTGACTGTATGTTCACCTCACGGAATATAGATCCCCTAATGGTCCTAGAAACTTGAAATTTGGAATGTAGGTTAACGTCCAGGAATATAGATCCACTAAGGCTGGAATTTTACCAATGTTGATTCTAAGGTGGTAAAAAGGGTAAAAAATTGTACTCGTGGTACCTTTTATATTTCCTTAAGTAATGGTCCTAGAAACTTGAAATTTGGAATGTAGATTCACCTCCCAGAAAATAGGTTCACTAAGGCTGGGTTTTTGCCAATGTTGATTCTAAGGGGGCAAAATGGGTAAAAAATTGTACTTTTGGTATCTTTTATATTTCCTTAACCAATGGTCCTAGAAACTTGAAATTTGTAATGTAGATTTACCTCCCAGAAAATAGGTTCACTAGGGCTGGATTTTTGCCAATGTTGATTCTAAGGGGGTAAAAAGGGTAAAAAACTGTACTTTTGGTACTTTTTATATCTCATGAAATAATGGTCAATAAAAATTACCTTTTGCAAAAATTACCTTTTGCAAAAAAAAACATTCTAGGAAAAGTACTTTTTGAAAATTCCTTTTCTTAAGGGGTAAAAATAGTACTTATGGTACTTTTTATATATCCTGAAATAATGATCATAGAAACTTGATATTTGGAATGTAGGATCCTTAAGTGAAAACAATTTCTGAAAAAGTAATTTTTGAAATTTTCTTTTCTTAGAGGGTGGAACGGGTAACAATTTAAACTTTAGCTACGTTCTAATTTCCGGCAGTAATGACCCTAGAATCTTGAAATTTGTAATGTTGGATCATTCGGTAAAAAAACATTCTGGAAAAAATACTTTTGGTAAATTTGGCTTCTTAGTAGGGTAAAATGGCTAAAAAAAGTGTACTTCCTGTAATTTTGATATTTCTGACGCAATGGTTCTAGAAACTTAAAATGTTGGATGTAAAATTCTTCGGTGAAAACCAAAATTTTGGGAAAAGTACTTTTTGGAAATTCCGTTTCTTAACGGGGTTAAAAAGTATACTTTTTGTACTTTTAGTATGTGCTGAAATAATATTCCTAGATAATTTCAATTTGTAATGTAGGATTCTTCGGTGAAGAAAAAACATACTGGAAAAAGTACTTTTTGGAAATTCCGTTTCTAACGGGGGTAATAAAGTGTAATTTTGGAACTATTTTTTTTTGTTCCCATAATAATTGTCTTAGAAGCTTGGATTTTGGAATGTGGGGTCCTTCGGTGAAAAAAAAACAATCTGCTATGCTAAATTCCGTTTCTAGAGGTGTAGAAAAGTGCTTTTTATACCTTTTATACTTCTTGAAATAATGATCCTAGGCAGTGAAAATTTGAATGCTGTATTCTTTAGTGAAAATATATTTTGGAAAAAGTACTTTTTGGAAATTCTGTTTCTAAGAGTCGTAAAGGGCATAAAAAAGTGTAAGTTTGGTACTTCTTATATTTCTTGAAACGGTTCAGAAAAAAAGGTTTTTGGAAAATTTAATTTTAAGTGGAAAAGGTGGCAAATGGTTACACTGCGTGACAAAACTAACAACTATTTTAGAAAACAAGAGGTACGACCATCATTTCAATATATTTCGGACATGCTGAATCGAATGGCGTACTCCGTTTTTCGATGTATGGTACAGTTTTCTTGTAAAATGTCATTAAAGATTGGCTGATTTTCAGCTGCTTTTTTAACAAAAAAAAATTCCAAAGCTAATGATTTTTAAATTTTATGGCATGGAAATCAAAGATATAACTTGTAGCAATATTTCTAATATAAATTTGGTTTAAAGCTTTTCATCTTAACCCCTTTAATTCGCGGATTTCTTCATTTTTTTAAGTTTTCGCGAAATTAACCGCTAAATTGGTCTCTGATAAAAAACTTGCATTTTGTGGATCATAAAGGCGTCCATGACACTACGAATAGTGGACAAAAAACATCTATGTTATGTGGACCATCATGAAGAAAATCGCGAAAAACCGTTTTTTTGTATATGGCAGCATCACTTTAGGAGATGATTTGAGGCTTCATCTTTAAGTATATAATGTGGGAACCTTAAACAATGAACTGACCCAAAATTTGTCCAAAAAAGTTTTCATTTGCAAAAGTTATCTTAACAAAAACTTTTATTTCAGTGTTTGCGATACAATAATTATAGTTTTTGTTAAGATAACTTCTGCAAATGAAAACTTTTTTGGACAAATTTTGGGTCAGTTCATTGTTTAAGGTTCCCACATTATATACTAAAAGATTAAGCCTCAAATCATCTCCTAAAGTGATGCTGCCATATACAAAAAAACGGTTTTTCGCGATTTTCTTCATGATGGTCCATATAACATAGATGTTTTTTGTCCACTATTCGAAGTGTCATGGACGCCTTTATGATCCACAAAATGCAAGTTTTTTATCAGAGACCAATTTAGAGGTTAATTTCGCGAAAACTTAAAAAATGAAGAAATCCGCGAATTAAAGAGGTTAAGATGAAAAGCTTTAAACCAAATTTATAATAGAAATATTGCTACAAGTTATATCTGTGTTTTCCATGCCATAAAATTTAAAAATCGTTAGCTTTGGAATTTTTTTTGTTAAAAAAGCAGCTGAAAATCAGCCAATCTTTAATGACATTTTACAAGAAAACTGTACCATACATCGAAAAACGGAGTGCGCTATTCGATTCAGCATGTCCGAAATATATAGAAATGATGGTCGTAACTCTTGTTTATTTTTTAGTGTTCCGCAGTGTTATTAGTACCTATCTATTTATTAAAGCCTAGAAACTAAAAATTTGACGTACAGTATCCTCCAGCCGAAATAACCCCCAAGAGATGGACAGGCTAAAAAGGGGTACCTAAATTGGTAAAAGAGGTGTAAATGGTATTTTTATATCTACAAGATAAATACAATATCACTTTTTATTTCTGTAACTCATATTATATAGAGAGGAATGAAACTTGCATGGAGATTGAATTGGAAATTAAATGGAGTAGAACGGGGAACGAAATGGAATAGAGCGGGGAACAATATAGAATGATACTTTTTACTAAAATTTTTTTTATTAAACTTTTTAACTCCATATTTTCTCTCTATATGTTTTTTACCCAAAATTTTTTTTATTCCAATTTCTTTTTTCACTGAAATATTTATTCACTCAAGTTCCAAAATCCCGATATAAGTGCTCGAAAATTGTCAAAATCTTTTTCACCGGAACGAACATGACAACGTACCACCGAAATTATTCAAATTTTATTGTTTAAGTCATTCAATGAAATATTCTTTTTTTAAAAAAGACTTAAGCGTCTACAATTAAGTAAAACAAAGACTACATATGAGTCATATTTTTAAATCAGTAGGGTAATCCTGATCCTTATATTATCCGGTATTTAACATAACCGGTAACGAAGTTCCGGCGGGCGAGCTATATATTATATATTTATTCTTTGAATTCCTAGGTGGAACATAATGCCGTAATTAATGTTTTCCATAATTTCTTATCATTTTATATTCTTTTCATCTCGCTCCACGATACATCTCCACCAGTATGTCGTCTCCAGGTATTGGCAGGTCTACTGGGTTTTCTTCCGCCTTGGAGGTTGTATTCAGTGGTAGTAGTTATCTTGTTATTGGGGTTCCTACTTAATTTTTTGGAAATTCTTTTATCAAGGAACACTCCAATATTCACATATTTATATGTTCGTATATTTTCATGCATTGTAGAATAGTAAACCCTTCTTTCCGTATTAAATTTCAATGGTAACGGATTATTATCTCTAGAGTAATTTATTTTATGAATAAATGTTTAGTATTTTATAGAAATTATACAAAAACATATACATAAATATAAATAAATACTATGTGTGTTGTAATGCAAAACATACATACATATTAATAAATAAAGTAAAACTATGTTTTTGTTTTATATTCAACAAAACAACAAATAATTGCTTTTAAAAAACTACAATAAAAATCTATTTTTTGTTATAGTATTTATTAAATGGAAAAACCTTATGGGATCACTGGTAGCTGTAATGAAAATAGTTTTTGTTATATTACAATTTAAGTTGGATTTTTAAGCTGGATTTCAGTTTAATAAATAAAAAAAAATATATTTAAATAAAAGTAAATGGGTTTATATTTATTGTTGAATCTAAACTGGAAAATATATTAATTAAGAATTTTTTTAGGAATTTTAAACTTTAAGAATTTTAAAGAATTGAAAGATTTATATCAGGTGCGTAGTCAGTAATAGCATAGATAAGTTAAGATAAGAGATTGCAAGTGATCATCTTTCAATTTTTCCTCTCAAAGCAAGTCTGGCTGGGACTAAAGGGAAATTTTTGGGGTTTTAAAGTCATGAAATTTGTACTTTGTTTGTACTTTTTAAATTTTTTTAAATATATTAAGTCATTGACATCTTAAGAAAACGTAAATATCATAAATTTGTTTTGTTTAAAGCAATAAAAAAGTGTTTATTATAAAGAAATCAAAGGGGTTTTTTTTTAATTTACCCTCCTTTTAATCCCAGTCAGTTGATATTAGATCGTATTATCGCTTTATCCCACATTCCAATAAATCAAATCGAAAGTAAACTAGACAAAGGATTTTATTAAGGGCCCTTAGTAAAAAATATATTCAGTCGGCAGCAAGCGGCAAAAGTTTTGAAAATGGCGTATTTCGACCAAAATTCATGTCCGAATTTTTTAACCAAATGCGGATTAAAAAATTCGTAAATTTTGCGGAAAATATTAACAAAAACTCTCCAAAACAGCGATTTTACTCCACAGATGCTGATTTTTAAACATAAAAATTATTTTTTGTCCAAATTAGTTTTGACCTCCTGAATCCAAATATGTTTTCAAAATTTTTCTAGCCTACACCTTCTTTGAGATATTCGCGTTTGAAGATTCCAAAAACCGCTAATTTAGCATTTTCCGTAGTTCCACGTTTTGTAAAGATTTCTTAAGCAGCTAAAAACAAATTTTGTAGTAAATGGTAAAAGAAAAGATATTATTGTTTATTAATTTTAGTACACTTAAGTATATGCTAAGGATATATTAAGATAATTTAAATTTTTCTTTGTTAACAAAAAATTGGTGGTCAAAATAATTGGAGGTCAAAAAATGTGGATTTTTGCTACTGTACTTAAAAAATTCCACTGTTTGTTTGGGTTGCTCGAAAAATTATTTGATCACTGGGTAAAAACTAGTGGACCTTTTTTTAAATTTCTAATGTTTTAACTTGGAAAAAATCGACCCGGAAATATTTTTTAAAAATGTTCTGAAAAATGTCTATAATTTTTTTCCTTTTTCACATCCACCCTCGTAACACATTCATTATTTTCCCAATCTGGACGCAATTAAGCTTAAATTGAAGCTTGATAAATTACCTACATAACGTTTTTTTATAATACTTGTTTGATAATTATAACGGTTAGTATTGTTAACTTTGTCTTTAACAAATTTCATCTACTATAAAAAAGTTTCCAATGTATTGTCGCCCACTGTATATTGAGTCTGGGCTGTTAAGTAGAACCGTTTTCAGGGTTGGGTTTGGAACCGATTACACTGTGCAACAAGAAAAATGAGCCTCAATGGCTTCAATGCCATATGAAAGTAGACCATCAAATGGACAAATTCACTAAAGGGTTTTGCAAAGTCAGTTCGGATTTCTTTTTTATAGCCCACTGAAGTTTTTATTTTTTTATCAAAGGCGTTTGAAAAACGTCAAAAATACTATAATAAGAAAACAAATGAGCTTCAAAATATGATTTGATGTCTTCAGTGAAATTTTATGGCGGTTATTTTCTTAGAACGTCTTAACCCTCTAACTGCCATTTTAAGGGGTCATTTTAGTCCTTTTTAAAAACTACACACAGAAGTCTAATAAAACGTCCATTTAGAGGGTTAAAATGTTCTACTAATATTTTCCTCATAAAATTTCGCTAGGAAAGTGCTTAAAAAGGGTCCAGTATAAATAATCAATGTTTGTTATATTTTTTTACCAAAGCAGTGTTAAATAAAAAATACCGACAAAAAACAGTGCAAGATGTGTTTTATAAAATTTTATGATGATTCTTTTCTTTGACCAAATTAACCCTCTAGCTCCCGTTTTAAGGGGTCATTTTTGTTCTTTTTTAAAAGAAATACAAAAAAGTCTATAAAAAAAGGGCTAAAATGTTTTACAAATATTTTCTGCATCAAATTTTACTAGAGCACGTCTAAAACAGAAAGTTCGTCCGGCATATAGAAAATGCTTAAAAATTTTAAAGTATTCAAATTTTTTTTTTTTAATTTTTTTGGGCCGAAATATAAAAAAAACAAGCAACAAAGTTAAATTCGACTTTGGTGATCACGGCCAAAGTATTAAAAGATATAACTAGGACTTAGCATATTTACTTGTTGTTGCCATAAGCAGTTTGGTATTGCATTTGAGCGAAAGCGGTTCAAAACTTATGAACGAAAATGTAAGAATACCTCGAAAATTGTGGTACATTCAACATAACCTAAAAACAGAAAATGCTTTAATTCGGCTGCTGGTTGACACATGTGAACAGAATTGATCACCGAATGGTATTTAAACAAGTATAAACATATTTTTTACAAAAAAAAACATTTTCGTCAAATTTTTTTTTTACCAACAAATTTTTTTGCGGGTTTTTTTTTTTAATTTTTGTTTTGTTTTTTTTTTTGCAAATAAACTTTTTTACATCGTGGTGGGTAATAATACATTCGACAAAGTCGAATTTAACTTTGAATCATCATAAAATTTTATAAAACACATCAAAACATCATTTTAAGCTCAAAAGTATATTTGCACTGTTTTTTTTCGATATTTTTGAACACTGCTTTGGTAAAAATAAATAACAAACATTGATTATTTTTACTTGACCCTTTTTAAGCACTTTGCGCATGTCGCACAAACTTTGAGCATTTGACAACCCCTAGTGAAATTTTATGAGGAAAATATTTGTAGAACATTTTAACCCTCTAAATGGACGTTTTATTAGACTTCTGTGTTTAGTTTTTGAAAAAGGACTAAAATGACCCCTTAAAATGGCAGTTAGAGGGTTAAAATGTTCTAAGAAAAGAATCGCCATAAAATTTCACTGAAGACATCAAATCATAGTTTGAAGCTCAGATGTGTTTTTATTATAGTATTTATGACGTTTTCCAAACGCCTTTGTCAAAAATATGAAAACTTCAGTGGGCTATAAAAAAGAAATCCGAACTGACTTTGCAAAACCCTTTGTTGATTTTGTCCACTTGATAGTCTACTTTCATACGGTGTTGAAGGCATTGAGGCTCAATGCTATGACCCAAAATTTGTTGCACAGTGTTATTTATAAAAGAAAATTTTGCTGGGCGAGTTTAAACCAAATATTTTGAGTTTAAAAAAACAATCAGTGTTTTCCACAGAAAAGAGTTTTCAAAATGTTGTTTCTAGTAAAAAAAACATAAAAACTTGGGCGTACTGATTTGAGTTTAGAAAGAAATGGTCACCCTAATTATAGTTCCATATAATATAATTTTTTTCGAAATCCTTTCTTTTTTATTTTTTAGAAAGTTTTAATACTGAAATGAAAATTAAAAAAAAAAAAAATATATATTTTTTTCTTTATTTTTTAGACAGATTTAATATTGCAATGAAATTTTTTAAAAACTAATATTATTGCATTTTTTCCGAGGAATAATTTTGTTTTAAGTAATTTTTCATATCTCTCACAGTTTTCAAGAAAATAAGAAAATATTTTTTTTTTTTGCAATTTAAACGCGATTTTTCCAAAAAGTGCTTAATCGAAGATTTTGGCTTTAATTGCTATAAAATTATGGTATTCATACTTTTATGTTACAGCTCGCTGTGACCAGTCATGAATTAATAAATTATAAGAAAGCACAAACAATTTTAAGCAAATTTAAACTTAATATATAGCTATCGGTCTTATTCACATTTAACAAATCAAACAAAAAATTTTGTGACAGCAGATATTTTTTGAAACAAAAAACCTCAAAAAATGTTGATGAAGATTTGCAAGAAAACTATTCCTTTGCTACAAAAATGGACTTTGCCATTGAAAAAAGGATGCATTAATTGCATAGAATTGGTAGTAAGACTTCGTGGTACAAATTTTTTTCTTTGGTTTTTAGTAACAGTGTAATTTTCATTATATTTAATCAATTAATATCACTCATACGCTTAGATGTATATTAATATATTAAAATGCATCTACGCGTATGAGTTATATTTACAGCGTAAATATTATGTATACGCATCAATCATATTTTAACATATTTTTTACAAAAATAAATTTAGCTAAGACATCTTATTCAATTCTTAAAAATTAGTCTTTAAATTAAAAAAAATCTGACTTATCTGAAATTGAAATTTTGAATGCTGTATTCAGTTTTGTTGATTTAAAAAAAGATTAAACAATTCTTTAGAATATATTTTTCAGAATATTTTCCTTTTGTTTCCTGAATTCTCTTGACTATTTTTTTTTATTTTTTATACCCTCCACTCTAGTGATAGAGGGTATATATAAATTTGTCATTCCGTTTGTAACACATCGAACTATTGTTCTAGGACCCCATGAAGTATATATATAAATGATCCTCGATCGATTTTAAGTCGATCTATCGATGTCCGTCGGTCTGTCTGTCTGTCCGTAGAAAACACGCTAACTTTTGAAAGACTTTGCAGAGGCTACTGAAGTATGGCATATATGTTGGACATTTACCTGGTCAGGTTGGTGGTATTGCAATCCAGCCAAATCGGTCTAAAATTATGAGCAAAAGAGTAAATTTCAGTAAGGGTTTTTCGCGAATTTGCAAGATAAAAAACACGATAACTTTCGAAAAACAATAATGAGACTGCTTGGCATATATCTTTTGTGTTCCCTAGTTCTGCTTGGTATTGAATTTCAGCTCAATCGGTCCAGTAGCTCAAAAGTTATAAGCAAAACCCTGAATTTCAGATTGGTTTTATCTTAAATGCCAAGTTTTAAAAGCATTGGTGGTAATTTAACAATGCTTTTCAAACTTGTTTAGCCTTAAAGCAATGCTTTTTAAACTTGTTTAGTTTTAAAAGCATTGGTAACTTAAAAATTATACTCGAAAAAAATTTCTCACTCAAAAAAAAATGTACACTCAAAAAAAAATTTTGTTTTTCGTTAAAAAATTACAATATTTTCTGTTCATACGTACCTGCAATCACTCAGAAATATTTTTACAGTAAAAAAACATTACACTCGAAAAAAGTTTTACACTCAAATTTTAAATTACAAAAAAAAGTTTTTACTCAAAATTTAATATTTCTAACCAAATTGTTAGTTTTTTTCACGTTAAAAAATTTACTATCCTTTAAAAAAAAGGAATTTAACTTTTCTACTTGTTTTTTTTTTTTTTAATATTTCTGAAAGTTGAATTTTTTGTTAGTTTTGTTTGAGTCCTTTTTATATATTTTTTCCTTTTAATTACACTAGTTTCCAGAGATTTTTATCCACGACATGTTGCATTCATTTCCCATGTTAAATCTTTTACTGAATCCAAAAATCTACTACAAAGTTTCAAAAGTAGAACAGTTTTCGAGATATCAACAACTTTTAAAATTTTCATAATTTTAAAAACGTGTTATTAATTAAACTAAAATATCTCCAGAGTTTTAAAATAAAGGTAATTTTTGGTTTTTAATTAAGGGTAATTAATTTATTTAAGAGCCCTATTTATAACATTTTTTAATCTGATTAAGCTATAAATCGATATATCGGCAGTTTTGCTTCAATTTCTGCCTCGCTTACGTGTTAATGGCTTTGAATACTACTACCTCCGTCCCAAAATAATCTTAACATTTCTATATTTTGGCTGGGATTATGGAGGATTTTTTGAAAAAGCTTTGTTTTTTTTTGTTAATACATATCGGGACATATCAATTATTTAGAAATTCTTTATAGCTTTGCAATTTTTCAATTCATGTGCAAAATGGATTCAATAAACTGCATTCAGATAAATGAGACAATTTGTTTTTGACGTTACAAACAGGCATGGTGTCCACTATAGTCGAAAAGATGAAAATAATTACAAAATGCGGCGTATGAAATAAGAAATTTTACGCTAGAGGCCCTTTTAACGGTTTTTAATAAATGCATTATGGATGCAATAGGGACATCTTGCAAATATTTTAATTAATTTTGTTGCAATTTTAGTACACGAGATTTGTATAAAATTGTTTTTTTAATTTTATCTTGAATTATATCAACTAAAACACTGCTTAATAAAATATAAAGTTTATTTTGGGACAAAAAAATCTATAGAAATGTTAAGAATATTTCGGGATGGAGGTAGTACTAATTACCATTAGCATTACATTGCACCAAAAAAGGCAAAATGTGATTACCTCCAATGACATCACCGTGTTAAAGTAATTAACATTAAAATTGGAAGGCAACTAATTACTCATATTTTTGATAACTCCTTTAGTTAATTACTTGGTAAGCGAAGTTTTTGCTAGGTAAAATTCACAAAAAAAAAATGCAATAAGTGTTTCTTTTTGCGGTTCAAGTCTGATATAATACGAAGAAATTTAGATAGTATTTAAAAAAATCCGTTGAAAAATGCATAAATTATATGCATCTGAGTAAAAATACAGAAATTCAGTTTTTATACATTTTCAGTTTATTGAGTGTAACCAGTGTTTCCAGATAAGGGGATTTGTCCCCAAAATGGGGATTTCGAGTTTGGTTTGGGGACAAGATTTCCAGGGGAGGGATTTGGGGATTTCGCTAATTTTTGGGGATTTTTTCTAAAATTTGGGGATTTTTTTTTCAAAAATTAAAAATTGAATTTCTAAAATTTTTAAAATTGTTAAGACTATTACCAATTGATGAGATTGACATTGGTACAGAATGCAGTCAAAAATTACAACTGCATTCATTTGTTAATGTCAAAGTAGTAAAATTGGAATAACAATGCTTTAATTATTTTTTGACGTTTTTTCAAAAACAAAAATATTAGTGGTATTCGCTCTTGGTAGCAAACTACCCTTGCAGACCTTTCAAAGCTTGCAGATCTTGTATAAATACAAGAGTATGCAAGGCCACAACAACAAAATACATGAAATAAAAATATACAAGACTTTCATTTATATGCAAGACAAAAACCCATAGCATATTCTGGCCTTTCAAACCTTTCAAGCTTACAATACTTAACATCTTTTAGTTTTTCCGGAAAACAATAAGAAAAATTACCAAACTTTCATATTTTGTGTAAAAAAAAATAACAATAGATTTTTAGAACGAATTATAACAAAAAATAACCAAAAATTAGAACAACACAAATGAAAAAATTAAACTATTTCATCTTCTTCTTCAACGCAGCACTGATGCCAACTATTCTTTAAACAGAAAGTCGCTAAATCCTACTAAAAAAATCGCTAGAAAAGCGATTTTCGATAGAAAATAGCTATATTGACAACAGCAGAATATAATAGCAACAGCTGTTTGAAAACTCACAATAAAAACGAAAAAAGACGCTCACGCTTTGTAGCATAAAATCATAGCATTTATACTACCCTTGCAAAAATGCTATCAAGAGCGAATACCGCTATTGTTTTTAAATGCACTAAAATTACAGTCTTAAGAATCTGGTAGACAACTGTTTTTTTGTTATTTTCCCCGTAAAACTGTCCTTAATCCCATCATTTGGATTGGGCAAGATAAAATAATTTAGGTCAGGAGTAATTTTAGTAAACAATAAATGTTTTACGAGGGTCGAACAAAGTTAATCTTTTTCAAACTCGGAATAGTTTATATTCAGTTGTCAAATAGTTTTTCTAACGACATACAAAAATACTAAAAGTTTATTTTTATTTTTTGACATCCAATACTTTTGACCACCAATTTATTTGGAAACAATAAAAAAATATTTTGTTTATTTATTTAGAACACCTACTTAAGTGCAAAAAAATAATTCTTCGTTTACAAAAAAATTGGTGGTCAAAAGTATTAGAGGCCAAAAAATTGGTGCTGGTATCTCCAACTGTATTGATTGAATTTTAGTATTTTGGTGGGTCGTTTAAAAAATTATTTGACAACCGAATAGAAACTTTTGGAGTATTACCTGCACAGTAAAAAGTTTTGGGTTAAATTTAAAACCTATCGGAACACATTTTAAACCACCTTGGAATTAAATTGAAAGTTAAATCCGAAATGGTTTATATGTTAAACCATATAGGAATTAAAAATTTATTTTTCTTTATGTTATTTCTTTTAGTTTTATTTTAATGTCAAAAAATAATTTAATTTTTCTCTTTAAAAACTAATAAAAAATAAACGTCATCAACATTTGTATTTCAACAAGTTTAAACACTTTACAAGGAATTGAAAACAGCTGTTATATTGATTGAGCAAAAACAGCTTAATCATTCAATGAAAGAGTGGCAAAATGTTTGCAATGTACGCAAAAATAAAAATTTATGGAAAATTTTATGTTATCAATATTTGTGATCCAAAAAGTGAAGTTTTGACTCCGACCGGAATATAATTATCAAGTAAGTATTGACTACAAACGTTTTGCAATCGTTTTTAATTAATTTTTGTTTAACCTTACTTTTGGACCAGCCGAATCTTAAAGCAGAAGGCAGAGACTGGAATTTTTGATCGGGCAGTGCATTCATTAACTTTGAAAACCTTCCATAAATAATTAATTACACAATACTGATCCAGTAGCTGCTTTAGTTTCTTTTTGATGGAACGACATCAACAAATCGTGCCGAAATTGATTTGGAAGACCCCCATGTAGTTTTACTGAGTTTGGGTGAAAAATGCATCAACATTCCTCTTCATTTTTACTTTATTCAGGTATTTGATCTGTATTTTAATTCTTCTTATTTATTCAATACACAAAAATATAAAAAAACATAACCTTTTGGTTTATTTATTTGGGTAAATTTTATGAAAGGGGTACTATTTTTAGTCCTGCCTAGATTAAAATTAGGTTAGGTTGTAAGTGGCTGCTGACGTTTTACGTCAACACACGTTGACTCTGAGGTCCATTGTGATACCACGAGACCGTAATAGGTTTCCCTACTAATCCCTGTCGTTAAGCCAGTTTGAGCTTCATATGAAACTCCTTAGATGTTGAATTTTGACATCCGACAAATCAGAAAGATCGTACATCTCCCTAGTTCCCAGTGAAGCAAGTCTCTGACCAGAAAGTGCCGGGCAATGGCAAATAAAGTGTTCGATAGTTTCCAACTCCTCTTCATCCATGCAACTTCGGCAAAAGTCATTCGACGGCACGTTTAACCGCTCTGCGTGCTTCCCTATAAGACAGTGTCCGGTAATTATAGAAACCACCGTCGAAATCTCTCCTCTTGGAAGCGATATCAGCTCACTTGTGCGCCCCTGAGAAGGCCAAATCAGTCCGTTTAGGTATAAAATTATTTACATTAATAAAACTATTTAGGATTTATTTTAACACCAAAAAGTAGATTAAAAAGCCACTCTCTCACTCTCTTTTTATCTCTTTAAAAGTACACTTTTAAATGAATAAATTTAATTATTTTTGTCTTTGATATATATACACTAGAGTTAATTTTGAAAATTTGATCTGCGGATATCATCATTTTTTTGAAGGCTTTAGGGGAACTAAAAAGAATGGTGGTATTTTTTTGGAAAAAAATTCGCTCCTTGGGGTGGTTCAACGCATCTGAAAACGCGAATTTTGAGCTGATTTTTCAGCAGAGCTAAAACGGCTGAATATATCGCAAATCTGATTTCCTCAGTCGATTCTACAGCAAAAAATAATACAAAGGTCATTTTTCAAACTCTTAAAAAAAGTTCCAAAAACCCACCACAGAGGGCGGAAATATAAGGTTTTTCCATTTTCTTTTTAAATTAATTTTTTAAATATGCACAATTAAAGGGCATTTTTAGCTTGACAAAATGGTACTAAATTTTCCGTTCTATCACAACCCGTTAAAAAGTTATCAATTCTCAAAAATGGACAAAAACACGTTTTTTGAGAACTTTGACCTCAATTTTCTCGAAAACATGACGTGATAGAAAAATTTGAAATTTAGATTCGGAATCAGCATCGAAATGTTAATCGAAAACAAGTTTTATGATCCAGAATATCATCTAAAAACATCACAAAAAAATGCTCTCAATAATGCACAAAAAATGCGTTTTTTGTGAACTTTGACCTCAATTATCTCAAACATTTTGGAAACCAGATTTGGAATCAGCATTGAGATGAAAATCGAAAACGAGTGTCCAGACCGCGGACCCATCCAAAAAATTTTCAAATTTCGGTTAAAGTTTTATAATTTTGCCGTTAGAAAAAAACTTTGAAGCCTTATAACTTTTTAATGGGTTGTGATAGAAAGGTGCTTTTCGTACCAAATTTCTTAGCAAAAACTGCCTCTTCATCGTGCATGATTAAAAAAATAATTTAATTTTTTTTTTTTAAAAATCGATTTTTCCGCCCCCTGCTGTGGGTTATTGGAACTTTTTTTAAGAGTTAAAAAAACTGCTATTATTTTTATTTTTGGTGTAGAATCGATTGGTGCAATCAGATTTGCAATATATTCAGTCGTTTTTTCTCTGCAGAAAAATCAGCTCAAAATCCGCGTTTTCAGATGCTTTGAACCACCCCAAGGAGTGAAAATTTTTCCAAAAAAATACCGGCATTCTTCTTAGCTCCCCTAAATCATTTAAAAAAGTGATGATATCCGATAAACAGATGAAGTGACATAGTCACCAAACGAACTCTAATATACACACCAGCTAGGAATTAAAATTAACCCAAAACTCTTTACTGTGTGCTAACACGAATCTGTATTTAAATTTCTTATAAAAAATCCTAACATATCCAAGAAATCCGGGCTCGATACGATCAGGGATACCATCAGGTAATGTCAATATATATCCAAATTTTGCAAGAACCAGATATCTAAAGTGAACACTTCAATAAAGAGATCCTGAGGTTAAAATTTAAAATCCATTGATTATATCCAAAAATATTTGCAAAAAGTCAAAATTATGAACCAAATACGCATATTTTTAAAGGTACGTTTTTTTGTACCAATTTAGAGAACGTAGGGTTAAAATCCAAATTTCGTTGAGTATATCCAGAAATATTTGCAAAAGCAAATATCTGATTTGAACAGTATTTTTTCTTTTTTTCAAAAGAATTAGTTATAAGAATAAAACCAAAAAAATACATTTTAAACTTCTTTACAATGTTCTGATGGTATTCCTGATCTTATCGGGGCCGGGTTTTTGTTCCAAAGTTACACTGCGAATCACATCAATATGGAATAAGGAGTTTTTCACTTTTTAATCGAATATATCTTTGTAAGGAATAAGCGGAAAAATGTAAAAAAATGCACTGATAGAGACCATTATCTAGCTAATAATATAAAATAATAACAATAATCAAAAGACTGAAAGAAGTCCTTTAAAAAATATTTTTCGGCAACTTGTTAAAAAAATTACCAGTTTTTTATGAATCACTTGAATAAGGAATTTTGTAATACAGACCAAGTAGGAGCTGAATCCAATTTGTAATGAATAGCAATCCCTCAAACAACCAAAAAAAAAACCGGTTTGTTTTGAATTTCAATAAAAATGGGACTCCCAAAGCTCTTAGCTCTTCCGAAAAGGAAAAAGTACTGACTTTGAAGTTTAAAGTGTTAAAGATCGTTGAAATCGCGGAAATAATAGAGAGGAAAAAAACTGACGTATGCAATTATCTAAAAAACACTCAGAACTATGGAAAAAACATGAATGGGCGAACTCAAATGGCAACAACTGAACGAGATCGACAAAAATTTTAAGAATTTCCACAAATTCTACGCCGACATCTTTCAAAATTCTCAAATAAAGTGGCGTCAACGCGAGTATTTGTACAGTCCGTCGCGTTTAAAAGTCAAGTGAGTTCATAGCTCGTCGAAAATTATGCAAAAACTAATCGCTGAATGTCAAACGTAGTAAGCAGCGCCTTAATCTCTGCAGGAATACAATGACACGGTCTGAGAAATTTTTCAAAGTAATTTATTCCGGCGAAAAAAAAAATAATACCGTTGCATTAGACGGAAACAATGGTTTTCGGTGATTTGAGACAAAAAAAAAAAGTTTTTGCATAGCAGACAGATCATAGAAGGTGTTGTTATGGTATGGGGTGCGCTATTCTACTGTGACATCATTACTGTTCCTTACGTTACCATCGATGCTTCTTAAGTTTGAAACTAAGGGGTGGCTTTTTTTGCAATTTGCAACAGACTATGAACTCATTTAATTTTAAATCGTGATGGACTGTCAAAATACCCATTAAATCACCACTTTCTTTGAGAATTTTGCAACCTGTCAACGTGGAATTCGAGGGAATTCTTAAAATTTTTCTCGATTTCGTTCTGTTGTTGCCATTTTAGTTCACCCATTCGTGTTTTTTCCATAGTTCTTAATGTTATTTAAATAATTGCCTTCAATAGGTTTGCCCTCTCTATTATTTTCGCGATTTCAACGGCCTTTAACACTTTGGACTTTAAATACAGTACTTTTTTCTTTTCGGAAGATCTAAGAGCTGTTGTGAGTCTCATTTTTATTGAAATTCGAAACAAAACTGTTTTGTTTTTATTGTTTAAGGAATTGCTATCCATAACAAATTGGATTCAAGTCCTACTTGGTCTGTATTAAAAAATTCCTTATTCAAGTGATTCATAAAAAACTAGTAATTTTTTAACAAGTTGCCGAAAAATATTTTTTTAAAGGACTTCTTTCAGTCTTGTGATTATTGTTATTATTTGACGTTATTATCTAGATAATGGTCTCTATCAGTGCATTTTTTTTTTATATTTTTGCGCTTATTCGTTACAAAGATATATTCGATTAAAAAGTGAAAAACTCGATTCCTTATTGATGTGATTCGCAGTGTATGTAATTTTTTAGGGAAGAAGAATAAAAAGACAACATTTACACTTTTTTAGTATCAACAGAATTCTTGCATTTGGGGGCTTGATTCACAAAAAATTAAAATTCCCATATATCAAGAAGGCGAATTAATACAACTTTTTTATTTAAAATTTAATATTTAAATATCATAAAAAGGTCCAACCGTGAAATTAATATAAAAATATTGTTTAATAAACACCATTTTTTTAATTAAAAGGGAGTTTATCCTTATATATATATAAAAATTACATGTTAGTTTGTTTGTTTGTATGTTTGTTTGTTTGTGTCGCTTTCAGAAAAAAACTACTGAACCGATTCAAATGAAATTTGGCATGTAGATAGTACGTTTCCTGGAATGAAAAATGGCACCAATGGCATCTCGATTGGATGCCCCGCCTCCTTTTACGCCCACTTTTTGTGAATTTCAGATTTTTCAATATATTTGGTTGTTGTACTATATTTGGATGTTTGTTACCGATAAACATGCAATTTGGCTTACTAATAGGGCGCTTTTTGCAAGTAAATATATGCCATTCTGCATCTTGATTGGAAGCCACGCCTCTTTTTAAGATGCTTACAAAGGGGCGTGGCATCTTTTGGTTTTTCTGTCTGTCTGTCCACAATCGAGGATAAACGGTTGAACCGATTTACATGAAATCTTCACCACAGATAGTACTAACCGAGACGGGAACAATATGCCATATCAGCGCGTTATTGGGCAAAGGCGTTTAAAATACCGCTCTTTGTATTAATTTCAAATTATTTTTTACTGACATAATAAAGAGCGTTTGGACAAAGAGGCATTAGTTGCATCGCTCTTTTGTAATATACTAAAAGTTGTTTCTGTCAGCAGTGTTGGTATTTGAGAATTTTTGATTAGTGCCAAGTTGAAGTCTAAAAAGGGCCAAAATGTATTGAAAAGGGCCAAACAAATTTTACCATACATTTTTGGCCAAAGCGATTTTGTTTTTCTTTTTATTTCGCTGTTGTTATTAAGATCTATTCAAAAATTGTTATTCTTTAAAATATCGGATCTCTCAACCCGCTTCTTGAGCTAAATTTCGCTTGACAAGTAATGATCCTTTTGTCCCTAAGTATCGATTTTAGTTTACAAACTTTGCGGACTTAGAGTGGTTAAGGGGATCTAATGAGAGACTTTCTGAACACTTCTTATTAGCACTTTTCACAATTCCTATTTTGGAACTTATCTTTTACCGGAAACAAATTAATCGCTAAAACCCTCAATCAAGTATACTCGCAAGTGGTCGTTAAAGGGTTAAAGAAAAATAAAAAGTAGGATTCTATGGGGGAAATTTGGTACTTTTTGAATTTTGGGAACTCATTCAATTTTCCTAAAACAAATTTTTTAATTTATTTAAAAAAAATTTACCAATATTAGGTGAGAATGAAAAAGGGCCAAACCAGTTTTTATGGGGCCACTGAACATTGCCAAAAATGGCACTATTGTGCCACATTTCCCAACCGTGTCTGCCAGTTCCGCAATTACGCATCAACGGCTGAATCAATTAACATGAAATTTTCGCAACAGATAGTACTAAACGAGGCGGGAACTATAGAACATAAAATGAGCGATCGGACAAAGGGGCATACAATGACACGCCCTGTTAAATTTATTGCACCTCCTTTCCGCCTTTTTCACAATCACGCTTATTTGGCTTAACTGATTTTGAAGAAATTTCCATCGCAGATAGTACTAACCGAGGCAGGAACTATAGGCCACAAAAGAGTGCGGTTTGACAAAGGGGAGTAAAATCCCACACTCTTTTGTATTACATTAAAAGTAATTTCTGCCTGTCCCATAATCATGCTTAAACGGCTTAAACGATTTTAATGGATTTTTCACCACATATAGTACTTCCGAAACGGGAATAATAAACCAAAATAGAGCGTGTTTAGACCACGGGGCGAAAGTTGTAACGCCCCTCTGCACCACACTGAAAGTTATTTTCTGTCTGTTCTGTAATTACGCTTAAGCGCCTTAAGTGATTTTAACAAAATTTCAACACATATAGTACTTACTAACCGAGGCGGGAACAATATGCGATATTAGCGCATGATTGGGCAAAGGCGTGTATTTTTGCAAGTTCCGCAATCACGCAAAAACGGCTGAGCCAATTTTTAATAACTGACTAACCGATGCGGGCCCATATCAGTGTGCGATCGAACAAAGGTACGTAAATCCATTTATAATATATTGAAAGCAGTCACGGTCCGTGAAGTTGTCACTGGGTGTTCTCTACTTATTTAAAATATCAAAATTATGAATATAAAGTACGTTTTTCTGGAGGTAACACGTTCCCGTGATTTACAAAGTCTCAGTTTTATTATTTTTTATTGACATGCAGTCAAAATTCACTTTTAATTGTCGATTAAAAATTAGAGAACACCCAGTAACAACTTCACGGACCGTGAAAGATATTTCTGCCTATTCGGTTATCACGCTTAAACGTCGAGTACTAAACAAGGCGGGAATAATGGGTCATATCAGCGCGCGATCGGACAGAGGTGGTGTAAAGTAATGCGAAATTGAAATGTTCACCAGATGTAGTGCTAACCGAGGATGCAACCATAGGGCATTACAAACTGTTATTCATTATATAATATTTTTTTCAACCCGGGCAACGCCGGGTGCGAAACAGCTAGTATTTTAATATTCATTAAATTTTTTTTGGGGATTTTATATAATTTGTAGGGTGTTTTTGGGGATTTCATTTTTTAAATTGGGGACAAGAGCCAAACATTTTCTGGCAACACTGAGTGTAACAATAGTTTACAAATTTTGAAAAATTTTTCGATTCACGATATTTAACATTTATTTTTCATATTAAATCGCGCGCTGATCCGGTAGGACAACAGTTTGAAAAGTACACTCAAAAAAAAACCTTGTTAAATTACAAGAAAAACTTGTAACTTTTTTTTGTCCTCCTATTTGACAAAAATTCCTAGTAATTTTACAAGCATTTTACCAATAATTTTATAATTTTACAAGGTTTACACCAATAAAATTGTAAATTTACAAATTTTTTGACACGATAAAATTTACAAGGAGGTTTTGTAATTTTACTAAATTTTTTGCTACCTCCTATTTTACGAGAATTCCTAGTAATTTTACAAGCTTTTTACCGATAATTTGTAATTTTACAAGCTTGTTACCAATAAAATTGTAAATTTACCGTTTTTTTTGGCGCAATTGAAATTACAAGGAATTTTTGTGAATTTACTAGATTTTTTTTAATTATCTTGGAAATTTGTAATATTACAAAAAAAAAAAAAATTGTAAAATTACAAATAAAAATGTAATTGAAAAATTGTTCGATTCACTATATTTAACATTTATTTTTTATATGAAATCGCGCGCTGAATCGGTAGGACAACAGTTTGAAAAGTACACTCAAAAAAAACCTTGTAAAATTACAAGTAAAACTTATAACTTTTTTTGTTTGCTACCTCCTATTTGACAAAAATTCCTAGAAATTTTACAAGCTTTTTTCCAATAATTTTGTAATTTTACAAGGTTTTTACCAAAAAAATTTTAAATTTAGAAATTTTTTGACACTACTAAATTTACAAGTAGGTTTCGTAATTTTACTAAATTTCTTGCTACCTCCTATTTTACGAGAATTCCTAGTAATCTTACACGCTTTTTACCAATAATTTTGTAATTTTACAAGCGTTTTACCAATAAAATTGTAAATTTACAGTTTTTTGGTGCAATTGAAATTACAAGAAATTTTCGTGAATTTACTTAATTTTTTTTTTAATTATCTTGGAAATTTGTAAAATTACAAAAAAAAAATTGTAAAATTACAAAAAAAAACGTAAATTTCGATCCAAATTTGTTTGTATAAAAACAAGGAAAACTGTCAAATATTCGTAAATTGGGATTACGAGACTTTTCGTAGTAATTTGACAAAGTTTGTTTTTTTGTGTGCATAACCAAAAAATTTAATTTTCAGTTTATCTGTATCTTTTTTTTTCCTCCACTGTACATAATTTTTCAATTTAATTTATCACGTTTTAGTTTAAACTAAATTTTTAAATCACTTTCATTATTAAATATATAAAATTTCTTTAAATCACGTTGCAATTATTTTAATTAGTTCCTATAGTTATTTAACACGAAATTTAATTATATGTTACATTAAAAATATTTGATAAATTTAACAAAATTTGCAATATTAATGTGGTTTTGTTTATATTTTCATTAGCCAGAGGAGTTGGAGAAAGTTATGCATATGAAGCTAATTTAAACAAAAAAAAAATAAATATTATTATAAAAATATAATTTGATTAAAAGCCGAATACGAGTATAATTGGCAAATGAAATTTAATTTAATTTGATTTAATTTAATTAAAGATAAAATATTTTTAAAAACGATATCGTTAAAGTGGGTCAGACGGAAACAAAATTGTTCATTACAAATAATTCTTGGTTGAAAAATTAAATCTTTAACTGTGTGGCACTGCATTGTTGAAATAAGGATGTGGGCAATCACTGCCATAAAGGACGATGCAGGCACCATTTTTTCAACGTTAATTTAATTAAGTTTTACAAACAATCATCCTTACCATGGAAGAAACAAATAAAATTTTTAATTTTATTTCCATTCAAATTGTTTTAGTTTTTAAAATCGAAAGAAATCCTATTCCCCGGGAATCCGCTCCTGCTTAGGAGGTTATCAAACTAACTGCATACAGAAAACAAATTTGCTAATTTCCAACTGAAATTCAGTTGTTGGAACAAAAAATCGGTGAATGCATTTGAATTAATGTTAAAACAACTAAATATCGGTAGTTACAACAAAATTTTGTTATTACAACTGTCTTTTATTGAAACAACTACACAATTCGTTAGACACATCAAAAATGTAGTTGCAAAAACCGAATTTTTAGTTAATACAACTGAAAAATTCAGTTGGAAAGACAAAACACAACAATTTTAGCCGTTGGTATTAGGGTTTATCCGCAAAACAAGTTTATTAGTTTAAAAGTTAATAAAATATATTGAAAAAAATACTGAAATTCATGTGTAAAAACGCAAATTCTATTATATTTTTTTTTTCATTTATTTTAATACCAAATCAAACTTTTTTTGCATAACCCATCCCTTCTAAAATAAACTTATTTTATTTGTTTGCAGATTTTTATGTCGCTTGGTCATAAAAAAAAATCCAGAAAAATAAAATAGGTGAATTGAAAAAAAAATTCATACAAAAAACTTCATAAAATCAAATAAATATTCTGATTTCACTCAAATTGTAGAAAATATCTAAAAAAAATATAAATGCAAAAACAAGTACAACAAAGTAAAGAAAAACTTTTGTTTATGATTGTAATAAAGTGTATAAAGAAATTGTACTTTTGGGAATATTGAAAACCATAAAATTGTTTGTTATTCTTGTTGTTTGATAAAGAAATTCGATTTTTTTCTTTAACACAAAAAGATAAAAAGTAAAAAGTTCAATATCAATAAAAAGAATAATCACAAAAAAATGGACAGTTAAATTGTGAGTAAAATTCGATTGGAAGATTTTGGATAAATTTTTAAGAAGAAAATTTAATACTTTTAATGCATCTGAGCAAGCATAATAAAAATTTTAAATATTTTATGATTTAACTTAAATAAATTTCAAACATAAAACAAATAAATAGATAAAAAATTTTGTTTGTGTAAGATAAGTTTTAAGGCCTAGGCACTTGAGCGCTACTGGAGCGGTGCTGTAGCGTGACGTTCTGTTGTATTTTTCAAGCACTTACTGATTCCGTTTCAACGTGTCATATTAATTTACAAATTTTATTTTAAAAAGTGGTTATTTGTGATTTTTTTTTAATTTATATTTACAGAAAAACATTTTTTTTCGTTTATTTATATTTATTTGTCAATTCTGCCACACAAATGAAAAAATTTCAACACAAAATAAAAAATAAAATCAGCTGACACGTAAAACGTACGGAAAATCAAAATTTTGTAGGTTCGGCCGCTACAGCACCGTCACGTATTCGTTTGAGTACCTATTTCTATCTATTTTAATACAAACTAACGTATCAGCTGACACGTCTCCGAACCGTATTCGCTCAAGTAATTATGCCTTTAAGGCAACTGAAAAACAGAATTTATTTACCAATGCGTATGAGTAATATTAAATTTTTTAAAGTACGCAATTAGAATATTACTCATACGTATCCGCATTTAACATTAAACTGTGCAACAAGAAAAAATTAAAGCACACTATCGAATAAACAAAATTACCAAAGAATTTTGCAAAGTAAATTTAAATATATCACCTTTTCCATCAAACAGCGCGAGAAAGGGGGTATTTTTTGACCAGTTGTCTTCAGATTTTTTTCATATTGCCCAGCAGAAATTTCGCTGAACTGGCAGCAGTTTTTGGAAAGGAAACTCGAGCCAAAGAGCGCATTCAAACCTGCTGAATTCATGCATGATTCTCTAAGGCGATGTCACACTTTAGAGCGCTAGTTGGATACACCGAAAAAGCGCTCTTAAGATGCTCTGAATTCACATCTCTTTAGAGCGCAGTGAATTCATGTATATTTTTAGAGCTATTTAAGCAGAATAAAGATGAAGAGCATTTGACTATTTCTGAAAAACAAATTACAAAATCTGAAATACAATTGACTATTTCTAAATACAATTTGAAAATCTTAAATACAATTGACTAATTATGAAAATCAGTTGACTCCCTGCAAGCATTTGGAAGAAATATGGCCTAAGAGATCTAATTACATTTAAAAAATTCCAATTATATTTCGAAAATTTCAAATTATATTTCAGAAACTTCCATTTATATTTTAGATATTACCATTTATAACCAAAAAATGTTTAATTACATTTCAAAAATTTTCAATTATATTGGAAATTTTTTAAAGTCTAAAATATGATTGGACATTTTTTGTAATATAATTTTTATTTTCTAAAACTAAAGTGGAAATGGTGTACTAATTTTTTTTTCTTTCAAAATGTGTTAAAGGTGTTATGATTGAAGCACTCTTTGCAGCGCTGATTAATGCGCAATAATGATGCAGTGAAATCATGTGTCTTTGTCCAAAACTCATGGTTTTTTATTCAAAAAGTGTTAAATATATTTAAAAGGAAAGCATGTTTGAAATTTTGTCAAAATATAATTTTAAATTTTATATAAAAAATCTTAACAAAAAATTTGAATTTTTTCCCCTTACTTTTACTGCATCCTCAAGAGCGGATGCGCTTTGGTATGCTATAAAAAGATGCTGTGTCGCCAAAATCTCGATTTATTTATGCTGGGATTAAACTGTGCAACAAGAAAAAATTAAAGCACACTACACTGAAATTTTTTTTTACCATTTTTAAAGCATGTTGAACTTAATTTAAAAAAAGAAGGGTATGCGAGGGCTCCAACGATATTAATTCTTCTTCCAAGTATATTTTTTCCTAAAACATAGTAATGCATTTACTTAAATATATCTTAAAAGTAAGTAAAATTGTACTTATTATAAGTTTAATTGTTTTTATCCAGAGGAAAAATATTTTTTAAAATAAGTAAAAATTTCCTTAAACTTACGGATTCTGTTGACCCTATGGAGTCCCAATGGGATGACCCTACGGGCCCCCAATATATGGGATCTGCCCATTAGTATGTGCGTACACTGTTATAGGGTCCCTGTTGATTTTGAACCAAAATGTTGGTCAGAATCGCTCTATCTTGCTTAGTTTTCGAGATATGGGAATGGGGTCTTGAGAAATTTGATCATCAAATAACACGAAAACTAAAACTCGGAGAGCTTTCGGGTCTTCGGCGGTCATATTCTACAAGTTAAGGACTACAAAAATGTCTTTAGAATTTTTTTTCGTATCTGCAGAATTTGCAGAGTTATAGGCATTTGAAAATGCCGCGAAAATCGAAATTTGGATTTAAAGTTAGGGTCTCATGGGGTCTCCAGATGGGGCCCCCAGATAGAGTCCCCAAAATGCATAAGGTATTTTTCCTTAAGTTTAGAAAATTCCTTCTTAAACTGATGAAGATATGGATTCAAATAAAGTCAATTAAATCAATAAAATAAAGTTTACTTATTTATTAAATTAAAACTAAAACTGATTAAATTAAAGAAAATGCGTATAGGAATTAAAGATTATTACTTATTTGATTTAAGGTCTTGAAAATGTCTATACTATTTTTAAGTAAGTTACGTACTTATTTATTTTTTTTGCACACAATTTAATTTTTTTCCTTTAAAGTAAAACAAAATTTTTTAATAAACCCCTTTTCATTCGCCATAAATGTAAAGAATATTTAACTTAATTAAAAAAAAAAAAACAAATTAAGGAAAACTCTTGTGCTTTTTTAAGTATTTGCATATACTATCTTCAAGTTTATTTTCTTTGATTTAAGTAAAACCACCTTATATTAAGATAAGTTGAAGTAAATTCAAAAAAATTTGTTTATTTAAATTAATAACAGCATTTATTTAATTTCAGTATAGTTATTTTTTTCAGTGTATGGAATAAAAAAAAATACCAAAGAATTTTGCTAAGTAAATTTTGCTAAGTAAATTTAAATATATCGCCTTTTCCATCAAACATCGCGAGAATCTTTTGACCAGGTGTCTTCAGATTTTTTCATTTTGTGTATAAAGATACTCTATGGAGCCATTTAGATATTCCCATTTAGTTTAATTAAATTCAAAAATCTCGCGATTTTATTCGCGATTTTATTTTTTAAAAATCACAAAAATATTAAAAAGTGGTGTAGTTTAAAATTTAAAATGTCGATATCTCGAAAACTAAGCGAGATAAAGCTAAATAAATAAAATTTTCCAAAGAAAGACTACAAAGAAAATATGGAATAGCATAGCTCTACATAAAGTGGCTTTTGGGGGGGGGGGGGGGGGGATTTTTTTTTTACTTCTAATAAAAAAAGTCATAAACTCATCATTTGAGAAGAGAACACATGCCATTATAACATTTTCTATGTACCGGCCTTTTGCAATGTAACCCCAGTTTCAATTGTTAACTCTAAACAGATTTTCTGAAAAATCAAATATTTTGAGTTTTTTGAGTGATATGTATATTAGACCACCCAAATTTGCAAACGTATTTTTTTGTTCGCTCCACCGGCAGTTTCTGATAGATTGGCCATAAAAAATAATATCTGTGCAAGAACTAGATCTCTCGGTTGCGTACAGGCCAGTCGATTTGAACTTTTGACCCTAAAAGTGAACTTAAAACGCTACAAAGCTTTTAAGTGCCATAACTCTTAAAATATGCATTTTTCCAAAAAATGCTATATAACTTTTATTTTGCAGAATAAGAAAGAAAACATTTCCTTCATATACATTTGTACCCTAAGTCTAAGACATCGTGGTCTTTTTGGAGGTTAAAATAAAAAATTATGTGAAGACTTCATTTAAAACGACCCTCGTTAAAATTTGGTCGGAGATGCAAATAGTCGATGTCCATTAATTTGTAGAGTTAGATATGTAGTTTTCATAAACCAATTACATTTGGAGTTTATATGGGTAATTTCATTACATAAGAGGCCAAAGCTGACTTTGAAGTTTCGATTTTCCAAATGCTGTATATAAATTTGCAAAATTAGTTTATTTTAAACGACCCCCGTTAAAATTTTAATGGATAAAATCGGTTTCGATGATTTTGAAGAGTTAAAAATGGAGATTTCAAACGAGTGTTCAAAAGTACAAGCATTTTTAGCATTAATTTAAAACATGTTAGCAAAATACTATATGAAAAATACTTGTCATCTAATTACATTTGAACTTGAAGAATAAAAAAATGTTATTACAGTAGAAAATTTCAATGAATTTTATAAATCGGATTGTATTCCCTATTCAAGTGGTCTGACACACGTTAGATGCCTGGGGAAGTTTTAGTAACTTGGCTGATTTTCAACCTATTTTAGTTCCTTATTAGAGAGGCATTTAACTCGAAATCAAAATTTTTTAACCGCCTGAATTCAAATTTAACTTAAAATACCAAAAAAAATGAGAAAACACTAAAAAAAATAATATTTTTTCTTGTAATCCGTTTTTTAAAATTCAAGGCCGATGCGGGACGCCTTACTCATGTCCGATAAACCAAAATTTTTATTATACATATTTCTACCCACAAATGAATGTATCTAGGGTAAGTTAGGGTCATTTTACAATTTTGTTTACAAGACAACAACTATTTTGTATATGGTAAAAAAACTTTTAACCAAATATTCGGCATGCCCATGGGCAACCCACTTTTCCCAACCATAGCAGATATTATACTTGACTGTTTACTAGATGAAGCTATATTAGAACTGGAGAAGAAGAACATTCATATCAAATACATTGCTAAATATGTAGATGATATATTGGCGATAATACATATTGACGACAAAGATGAAATTTTATCAACATTCAACAAATATCACAAGAAAATTCAATTTACAATTGAAATGGAAAACAATGGACAACTTGCATATCTTGATACCAAACTCCATCGGATTAACAACAACATTATCTTTGACTGGTATGCAAAGGCAACGTCATCTGGCAGAATTATTAATTTTTATACAACGCAACCAAAAAATCAAATCATCAATACGGCAAAAAACTTAATCTTTAGAGTAATCAACATCAGTGATGCACAATTTCACAACAAAAACATTAAGATAATAAAAGAAACACTCAAAAACAACAGCTTCCCGAAAAATCTGGTAAATTTATTAATAGAAAATACACTAGCATTAATTCAAAATAAATCAAACAACCAATGTAATAACATCATCGATAAAGAACAACAAAAATTTTACAGTGTAAAATATATACCAGGTCTGACAAACAATAAAAACCTCAAAACAACTATGAAAACAAAAAACATATGTTTTGCTTATAAGCCGAATACAACACTCAGCACAATTTATTCTAAAATAAAAGCTCCTATTGACAAAAAGCAACAAAGCAATGTTGATTACGAAATCAAATGCAACGGAACAGACAACGAAAACTGCGAATTAATATACATAGGCACAACAAAAAGAACTCTTGAGACAAGGATGGGGGAACACCAAATGGACATATTGAAGGGAAGGGAAAGCACAGCACTTGCAAAACACATCATAGAAAGTAAGCATATCGCCAACATAGAAGGCATCAAAATATTAGACAGGGAAGGCGTTGAAAGAAAGAGATATACGATCGAAAGCTTACGAATTCAGCAAAATATACACAAAACTATGAACAAGAAGGAAGATACCGACAACATTAGTGCAAGCTACTTAACTGCAATTAATTAAACTGTGATACTAGAATAAGATGTGTTTAAATAATATGTTCGTGGATTTTAAATGTTTTTTGTTTGATGTTATATGTTTTGTTAACGTAAAATTATTTGTGATTTAATGTTTTAATAACGTTTACAACTGTAAGTTCAATTTGTTTTTAATATTATATTTTATAATTGTAATAATTTTATGTTTTTTATTAAATAAACCAGACAATCCCTAGAAAAAGTCGACAAAAAATCGACGAAACGTCGGGAAACCAGTAATAATAATGCGTTTTTATTAAAATTGGAAATAATATAGGCCTTATTAGCTCATGGTAACACACATAAAACTACTAAACAAACTGGCCAAATAAACATAATAATCTAACAATTTAATTATTTTGGAGCACCATATAAAATATGCCAGTCTAAAAACAACTGCAATTTTCAAAATTTGAAAAAATAGAACGAATTGTGCTCACATATCGAATTATGGCTTAAAAATTGTGTAATTTAGAGTAAAATTTTTAGACATTTTTTAAAAAAATTTAAGGTTTCGGACTTTTTCAAAAATTCGATTTTAATTTTTAAACGTTAAAAAATAAGTGATAATTACTTCGAATAATTTTTACGTATTTTTTTCTAAAACTACATTTAAATACCAACAAAACGTCGTCCAAATTATTGTAAGATATCTATATTTTTTACTGGTAAAAATTAATTGAACATTTCCAATTTTTAATTTTTTTGAAAAAAAAGCCATCTAAAAAAATTTATTACTCAACACCAACTTGGTATAAAAGTCTGAAAATTTTAGTGCAAGTTGCATTTTATACGTACTAAAACATGTCAAAAAAAATAATCGAAGGGGGTCGGGTCTAAAAGTGAGTGATTTGGCCTGGAATTCCCCAAATAAAGAAGTGGCCACTTCAAATCGGTACGCACTGTTGTAATCGTAACAACGCCCCCTGTTATCAAAATTGAAAAGCATTAACATACGTTTTTAACAACAAATCTACCGTTAATCTACAATGAATTGCGAGTCACTAAGTTTAATTTTAAAAAGTGTAGACACAATGGAAAAATAAGCTATAAATAAAATTGTGCACAAATATCTAGAAAATCCGACTTTGGCGGGTTCAAATATTGCCCCAACTAAAGGTCAAAGGTCAAATTTTAGAAGATTTTGAATTTATAAACATTAACAGATTTTCTGAGTGGAAATATATGAAACTACTTGATGTCATTATAAAAGGTCTTAACATATGTATTTTTATTCAAATTCAGCATATTAACCCTTTGGTGCTGGTGGGGCCTATTCGACCCTTTGAACAAAATACACCTACATTATCTCCATTAAATGAAAAAAATTATAGGCCCCAACAGCACTTAAGGGTTAAATTTTTAAATTTTAATTATTTGCCATATAGTTTAGACCAATTAAAATAACATCAAGTAGATTCAGCAAAATCCGCCTAGCAAATCTGTTAATGTTTAAAAATTCAAAATTTCTAAAATTTGACCTTTGACCCTTAACAGGGGCAATTTTTTATATCTCAATTTCGCCCTAATTTTGCGAATTGAAGTATTCTGTCTCGTGTTGATATAATTCGGTCCAAAACATATGAAGTTTGTAAAAAAAAAACAAAAAAAAAATTAAAAGCTAAAAAAGTGCTAAAAATCACTACTTTCCCGAAATCCGCCGAAATTACATCACTGTAATAGCCAAATGAAAACAGAAAATCCTACAATTTTTGGGGTTTTTATTCCTTTATATGTGCTTAACAAATCCTTAAACTCCAACAGTCGATTTTTTTAAATTTCTTTAACAAAAAAAATAAAAATTTAAAATTGGAGATTTGAAAATAGTGTTGAAAAATTCAAACCACTTTAGCATTTATTTAAAACAAGTTAGCAAAACGCAATATGAAAAATATTTATCTTCTTAGTACATTGAGACTTGAAGAATAAAAAAATGTTGTTACAGTAGATAATTTCAATAAATTTCAAAAATGGGGCTCGAATCCCTTGATTAAATGGTCTGACACACGTTAGTTGCCGGGGGAAGTTGTAATAACTTGGCTGATTTTCAACCGATTTTAGTTTTTAATGCCTTATTCGATAGACATTTTACTCCAAATCACAATTCTGTGACCATTTGAATTCAAACTAAACTCAAAATATCGAAAAAATTGAGAAAATGGATAAAAAGTCATATTTTCCCCTTGTAATTCGATTTTCAAACTTCAGGGCCGATGCGGCAGGCCTTACCCATATCCGATTTTCCTAAAATTTTGTGAGACATGTTTTTACCCCCAAATGCACATTTCTAGAGGGGGGCCCGGTCAATATCTAACAAGTTCGATTTTTTGGTGCACCCTAATATACATATTTCGTATAGATTTTTATTTTTCTAAATCTGAGTATTTTTCAATAGAAGAAATTCTTCCTACATAGAAAATATCTGATGATGAAAAAATTATTTCTTATAGGGCAAATGTCTCAGAATCTAAGACTTCTTTATAAAAAATATATCAGAGTCTGAGACTTTTTTTCGTATAGAAAAATTTTTAGATTCTTAGAACTTTTTTCTACAGAAGGTCTTAGATTCTAAGACCTTTTACTATAGAAAAAGTCTCATATTTTAAAGCATTTTTGAGATTATTTTTAATAAAGAAAAGGTCGAAGATTATTAGATTTGTTCCTACTGAAAAAATTTTAGATTCTGGGACCTTTTTTTATAGAAAAATTCTCCAACCTTTTTCCTATAGAAAAAATCTTAGATTCTGAGACCTTTTTTTTTTTAAGTCTCAGATTTTCAGACTTTTTTCCTATAGAAACGACGATTTTCCCATAGAAAAAGTCTCAGATTCTGATAGCTTTTTATACCCTCCACTTAGTGATAGAGGGTATATATAAGTTTGTCATTCCGTTTGTAACTCATCGAAATATCGGTCTGGGACCCCATAAAGTATATATATTCATGATGCCCGATCAATTTTAAGACATTCTAGCGATGTCCGTCTGTCCGTCTGTCCGTCTGTCTGTCTGTCTGTCTGTGGAAAATGCTCTCGCGGACAAAATATTGCACAGAGATGACTGAAACTTAACATATATATTGGAAGTTCTCCCGAGAAGTTTGGTATTGCATTTGAGCGATATCGGTTCAGCGGTTCAAAAGTTATGAACGAAAATGTAAGCACACCTCAAAAATTTCAGTACATTCAACATAACCTAAAAATACAAAATGCTTTAATTCGGCTTCTGGTTGACATATGTTAACATAATTGAACACCAAATGGTATTTAAACAAGTACGAACATATTTTTTGACACAAAAAGAAAAAAATCGCGGATTTTTTTTACCAAAATTTTTTTTCGCGGAAATTTTTTTTCAAATTTTTTTTTTTTTTCAAAAGTAATTTCCTTTTAAATAAAGTTGTTTGCAATAATCTTTTTGAAATTGTGGAGGGTATCACTACATTCGGCAAGGCCGAATTTAACTTTTTTACTTGTTCTTATATAAAAAAGTCTAGAATTCTGACAATTTTTTTCCTAAGTTGAAGCAACAGATTCTGAGACATTTTTCCATTATAAAAATTCTCAGATTGTGAGACCCGTTTCCTAAAGAAAAAGTATAAAATTCTGATTCAAATACCATTTTCTTATAGAAAAAGTTTAAAATTCTGAGACACTTTCCGAAAGAAAAGTTATTAGATTCTGAAAACTTTTTCTTTTATTAAAAAATACTAAGATTCTAACACTTTATTTTCTAAAAAAAGTCTCAGATTTTGAGACATTTTGAAAAAAAGTTATAGATTCTAAGACCTATTTCCCAAAGAAAAAGTATCCGATTCTGAGACATTTTGCCCATAGAAAAAGTCTAAAGTTTAAAGATTCTGAAACCTCATTCCTATAAAAAAGTGTTAGATTCTAAGACTTTTTTCCCATAGAAAAGTTCTCAGATTCGGCGACTTTCTTCCAATTAATTTCTGAGATTAGATTCTTTTAGAATTCGGGAATTTTTCTACGAAAAAGAAAATGTTTGAGAATGTGAAAAATTTTAGAGTTTTTTTTTTTGTACCTTTTTCTATAGAAAAAGTCTCAGATTCTTTAACCGATTCTAAGACATTCTGAAAAATATTTCTAAAATATTTTTACATACGTTAGTCTGCCATTATTTTTAAGATTTTAAGATATTTTTCCTATTCCTATGCAGTAGACAAATATTTTTATGTTAATCAAATTAAGACCCTGAAACATTTTTCATAAAAAAAAAAAAAAAACATATTCTAAGCTCATTTTTTATACCAAAATTCATAATTAGATTGACAGATATTTTTTTACAGAAAATTTTCAGATTAATTAAACAAACATAATCCTGTGCTTTAATTATAAGACTTGTTCTTGTTGCGCAGGAAATCAATAAACAATAATAATAATAATAAGTCACATTATACCTTCAAAAATTTAAAAAATTTCCCTATAAAAATTTTCAGATTGTTTTCTATAACAATTTACGGAATTCGAGATTTTTCTTGTGGATTTTTTTTTTGAAAATTTCCTCCTGCCTTCCTTTTTTTATATTTCTTCTTTTTCTTTGTTTTTCTTTCTCTTTTCTTTTTTTCTTTTTTTAGTTTTTTCTTTTTTTCCTTTCTGAAATTCGGTCTGAGGGGAAATTTGTCCTTCCCCCCCCCTTGTGCCCGCGCATATTTACATATCTGTCGGGGTCTCAAGACCCTTATTTCGGATCTAAAATTTGAAATTCCCGAGATTTTATACAGGCACATATCTCGGTAAATACTGCCGACACTAAAAAAAGGCCAACGGCATTCTTGTAGCTCTTGACTAGTTGAACAAAAACAAGTAAGAAATTTATAGTCGGTCAAGACCGACCATATGATACCCTACACCAGTGTTTTCCGGAAAATGGGTCCCAAGTCCAAACATGGACCGATTGTATCTGTCTTTTGTTAGATCTTTATTTAGTGTAGAAAACACACACAGATCAATTTTAAGTGGAATTGGTTAATTTTTTTTGTCAATAGAACAATTTAACTGAAAATTGGTTGAAATTTTTATATGGGGGACTAAGTCCAAAAATGGTCCAATTATATTCCGATTTGATAAGGTTGCTAAAGTACACGTTTAGCACCTAAAAATATTTTTTTTTATCAAATATTTCCATTCTTATGAATTTTGAGGGAATTATGTGGATATCGGGAAGGTGGTTTGTATGGGGACTACCAGAAGGACTGACCCGATTCCTTTGAAATTTGGAATGGTGATTTGTGCATACAAAATTTGATTACTTGCTGAATTTCAAAGCGATATCTATAATAATACGGTTATTAGAGTCATTAAAGCCGAATCCAAAGGGGGCGTTTGTATGGGGGCTAGGTCTTAACATGGACCGATTTTCTCCAATTTCAATAGGCTTCGTCCTTGGGCCAAAAGATACTTAAGTTTCTAATTTCAGGTCAATTGATTGAAAATTGCGACCTGTATCGTGCTTAAACCGATAGATGGACAGACGGACGGACGGACGGACGGACAGACGGACGGACGGACGGACATAGCTAAATCGACTCAAAAAGTTATTCTGAGTCGATCGGTATACTTGAAGGTAGGTCTAGGACCAATATTTCGGGTAGTTACAAACATCAGCACAAACTCAATATACCCTGTACCACAGAGTGGTGTAGGGTATAAATACGCGAAAGAGTAATATTTTTTTATTTATCCCTTTTTTAAGATTCTCAAAACCATATCAGGCCCGTAAGTAGAGTATCTCAAAAACTATGCAAGGTAGGGCGAAACGGACACAAGTTTTGATTCAAAATCTATGCCGACCATTAAATATCCAACATGGTCTCATTTACACGACCAGGACCCAATATATAAACAAATTGGCAAAAAATACATTATTTTTTTTTTTTCTTATTTTAAGACAAAATATGAACTAAACCGAAAAAAAAAATCTTTGGAGACAAAGTGTTCCAGTTTTTTCTCAAAATTTAGATAACTCTCTAATTTTTTAGTTCACTTTTTTCTGAATGGACGGTAAAAAGCCTAAAATTAAGGTGTGGTTGCTCTTTCATGTGAGTAGTTTACACCATGTGGAAATTTTTAACATCGCATTTATTGTGGGCTTGGCAGCAAAAAATTTAAAAATAATCAGCCTTACTACAAGAAAATAAAATAAATTTAAAATGAGCTTTTATTTTATTTCCATACAAATTGTTTTTGTTTTTAAAATCGACTTTCAAAAAATGCATTTAAAATAGACTTTTTGTTTTCTTGTGGTAAGGGCCAATATTTTTGGGAATTTTAAGAAAGAAAATTGCGAATTAGGGGATTTAATGTATCAAATCTTAAAATTTATATGTGCTATCACATATCTTCTAAGTAAAAAACTTGATGTTGTTTTGCCCAAAAACAAAAGAGATTGAACTTTTTTGCTTAAAAAATGTACCCCTCTATACGGCACCGTTGTAATAAAAAAAGTTTTTAAAAATTAAACAAATGTATTGAGATCACCTTTAGGGTTGAAGAAAGAGGCTAGATATGTTTTAAGGAAATATTGGGGTTAAAAAATATTTTGGATTGGTCATACATTTGACTCCTCCACCAGAATCCTTGGGACAGTTACAGCAATTGAAGCTAATTTCTTAAAAATGTCATTTGGTATGGGATCAATCTTAAGGATTGGAAATATGGAGTTGGTTTGTTTAGAAAAAGTATATATTTAAAAATTAATGGAGTCGGTCTTACGTTGCGTCCCTTTAGGAGCGGATCCGAGAAAATTGTGGGGCAAATGGCTACTCATCGGAGCAAAGGTTGCCGAGAGAAAACACAAAATTTCCCCTCGTAGTCGCTCCTAAAGGGGAGTAATCTACGACCAACCCCATTAAATTTAACACACCAAAATTTTTTCTTAACAAACCTAATTCCTAACTCCACTCCCATACAAAATTATTATTTTTTTTTTTTAAATTGGCTCAAAATTTTTTTAATCCAAACATTTTCTCAAAACATACATACAACATATTAACCCTCAATCTCCAATCCTTAAGGCCGTCGCCATATATTTTTTTTTAATTTTTTATAAACTTGTTTTATTAAATCACGTCCTACCGCTCCCATTATAAAGGTAAGACCGAACTCTAGAACAAACCTATCACATATCTCCACTCTCTAAAGTAAAAATGCCTATATCTCTAGAAGGCGATTTGATACAACTTGTCTGGTAACTGATTTGTGTTAAGAAGGCCAAAAAAATTAAGAAAAATCAGGGTCCCAAAAATCCTGTGACTAAAAATCAGAAATCCCGAAATTCGGGATTTACCTAATCCTTAAAGTCGCAGGCTCAAATAAAAGGAAGCTTGGAAATTTTAGCTTGGTATTGCTATTGTTCTCACAAAAAAGCGGAAATGTCATTTTTGTTTCAAATTTTTAGCCGACACTGTAGTTAAAAGTTAATTTAAGCCCGATTATAATTACTTAATATGTAAATGAGCTTAATAACAAATAAAAAACTAATTTTAAAAAATTAATATTTTTTTCTTTTTTATCTGCAATATTTATGTTTAATTATCTTATATGTTTTTATTAATTACAGATTTCAGAAAATAATAAAAAAAAACATATTTTTACCATGTTATGTATTTATATAATGTAATTATCACATTTGATTTTATATGCCACTGGGACTTTTTTTTTTGTTAGTTCAATACTTGACGTGTTAATGCTTCTTAATACTTGTTAACAATAAATATTTAATAAATGTTTGGATTAATAATGCAATACGGTTTATTTTTTTTTGTTTTTTTTTTTTTTTTCAAATAATAAAAATGTTGTTTTATCATTAATTTGTTTTATGACGATAATTACGTAAAAACAATACAAAAAAACTGCAATACAAGGATAAGCAGATGCTGTCAATCATTGATTTTTATAACAGTGATATATTAATTCGTTTAAAAAATAACCAAATGGATTAATTTTGTAAAATTTGTAAAAACTACGAACGATCTTAGTGTCGTCCGGCAGCCAGTATTAACTTAAACCGGATGGTATACGTCTGAATGTAGAGATAAAATGTAGTAAAACAGCATTTACTCTTTTTCATTTCGTGATCATGTTTCCTTTTAAAAAGACTTCAAAGTTTTAAAAGATAACATTTTGTAAAATATTTTTTTTTAAATATTTGCTCTTGTCTTATAATGGAACTGCTGATGGCAAATGAAAGATGAGAATCTTCGCAAATTGTTCCATTTTTTTTTATCTATATATATAAAATATGTGAATGACTGACTGACTCATCATCGCCCACCCCAAACCGCTGAAGCTAGAGACTTGAAATTTGGACTGTACGTTCACCTCCAGGAATACAGATCCACTAAGGCTGGATTTTTGCCAATGTTGATTCTATATATATATATGATTTCCTTTAACTCCTATTGGAGCATAGGGCGTCCACTAGAGCTGACTTCCAACGAACACGGTTTTGTGCAAGGGTTCTAAGTTGACCCCAGCTCACATTTAAAGACCTCATTTCATCTTCTGTTGATCTTCGCCAAGTTATGCGAGGTCAACCGACTCCACGGTTCACGCTATCAAAAGGGTTCCATCGTAAGGCATGCTTCGCTATGTTGTTATCATCCCTTCTTAACGTATGGCCAATCCAATTCCACTTTCTACGTCTGATTTCGATGGCAACTTCTACTTGATTCGTTCTTCGCAGTAATTCTTCGTTAGAAATGGTTCTTGGCCAAAAGCAACGATTAACAAATATTTGTAGGCGGTTGGTTAACTGAACTGTTACCTTCCAGGTATTACATGCGTATAACAACACTGCTTTAACATTTGAGTTAAAAATTCGTATTTTAGTGCGAAGACTAATATTATTGTTTTGCCACAATGGAGCTAATAAACCAAACGCTGCTCTTGCCTTTGTTATCCTGTTCTCAACATCAAGATCACTTCCTCCGTCGACAGATACGTTACTACCCAGGTAGCAGAAGTTATTGACTTGCTCGTAACATAAGTCATTAGTAGGAATGGAGCTACATGAGCTTAGCAGTTTGGTTTTGGGGATGTTAATACGTAGGCCAGCGGATGTTGATGCTTGGGATATTGATTCAGCCATATAAAGTACGTTGTTTATGTTATTTGAAAGAAGACAGATGTCATCGGCATATGCTAGATGGCTTAAATGACTGCCATTGAGTTTCCATCTTATGCCACTGCACCGACTATCGTTTTGAAGTGCTGCGCTAAACACGTCACCCATAACAATTAGAAAGAGAATTGGTGATAAGATACAACCTTTTCTAATGTTGATTCTAAGGGGGTAAAAATGGTAAAAAAACAGAACTTTTGGTACTTTTTATATCTCCTGAAATAATGGTCATAGAGACTTGAAATTTGGACTGTATGTTCACCTCCCGGAATATAGATCCAGTATGGCTGGACTTTTGCCAATGTTGATTCTAAGGGGGTAAAAAGGGTAAAAAACTGAACTTTTGGTACGTTTTAAATTTCCTTAAAAAATGGTCACAAAAACTTAAAATTTGGACTGTATATTCACCTCCCGGAATATAGATCCACTAAGGCTTCATTTTTGCCAATGATGATTCTAAGGGGGTAAAAAGGGTAAAAAACTGTACTTTTGGTACCTTTTATATTTCCTTAAATAATGGTACTAGTTTCACCTCCCGGAAAAAGGATTCACTAAGGCTGGGTTTTGCCAATGTTGATTCTACGGGGATAAAATGGGTAAAAAAGTGTACTTTTGGTATTTTTTTTTTACTGAAATAATGATCATTCAAACTTGAAATTTGGAATGCAGGATCCTTAAGTGAAATAAAACACTTTGGAACAAGTACTTCCTGAAAATTCTGTACGATTTATAAAAAGTACCATTTATAAAAAGAACCTTTTATAAAAAGTACCTTTTATAAAAAGTACCTTTTTTAAAGTACCTTTTATAGAAAGTACCTTTTATAAAAAGTACCTTTAATAAAAAGTACATTTTATAAATAGTACCTTTTATAAAAAGTACCTTTTATAAAAAGTACCTTTTATAAAAAGTACCCTTTATAAAAAGTACCTTTTATAAAAAGTACCTTTTATAAAAAGTACCATTTATAAAAAGTACCTTTTATAGAAAGTACCTTTTATAAAAAGTACCTTTTATAAAAAGTATCTTTTATAAAAAGTACCTTTATAAAAAGTACCTTTTATAAAAAGTACCTTTAATAAAAAGTACCTTTTATAAATAGTACCTTTTATAAAAAGAACCTTTTATAAAAAGTACCTTTTATAAAAAGTACCTTTTATAAAAAGTACCTTTTATAAAAAGTACCTTTTATAAAAAGTACCTTTTATAAAAAGTACCTTTTATAAAAAGTACCTTTTATAAAAAGTACCTTTTATAAAAAGTACCTTTTATAAAAAGTACCTTTTATAAAAAGTACCTTTTATAAAAAGTACCTTTTATAAAAAGTACCTTTTTTAAAAAGAACCTTTTTTTAAAAGTACCTTTTAAAAAAGTACCTTTAGTAAAAAAAACAAAAAAAAAACCTTTTATAAAAAGTACCTTTTATAAAAAGTACCTTTTATAAAAAGTACCTTTAATAAAAAGTACCTTTTATAAATAGCACCTTTTATAAAAAGTACCTTTTATAAAAAGGACCTTTTATAAAAAGTACCTTTAATAAAAAGTACTTTTTATAAATAGTACCTTTTATAAAAAGTACCTTTTATAAAAAGTACCTTTTATAAAAAGTACCTTTTATAAAAAGTACCTTTTATAAAAAGTACCTTTTATAAAAAGTACCTTTTATAAAAAGTACCTTTTATAATAAGTACCTTTTATAAAAAGTACCTTTTATAAAAAGTTCCTTTTATAAAAAGTACCTTTTATAAAAAGTACCTTTTATAAAAAGTACCTTTTATAAAAAGTACCTTTTATAAAAAGTACCCTTTATAAAAAGTACCTTTTATAAAAAGTACCTTTTATAAAAAGTACCATTTATAAAAAGTACCTTTTATAGAAAGTACCTTTTATAAAAAGTACCTTTTATAAAAAGTACCCTTTATAAAAAGTACCTTTTATAAAAAGTACCTTTTATAAAAAGTACCTTTTATAAAAAGTACCTTTTATAAAAAGTACCTTTTATAAAAAGTACCTTTTATAAAAAGTACCTTTTTTAAAAAGAACCTTTTTTTAAAAGTACCTTTTAAAAAAGTACCTTTTATAAAAAGTACCTTTTATAAGAAGTAAATTTCATTAAAAGTACCTTTTATAAAAAGTACCTTTTATAAAAATTACCGGAAGTATTATTTTTGGTACTTTTTTATTTTCTGAAATTATATTTATAGAAACTTTTTATATTTCCTAGAATCTTAAAATTTGTAACGTAGGAGAATTCAGTAAAAAAAAACATTCTGGGAAAAATACGTTTTTAAAATTTCGCTTCTTATAGCCGTAATTTCAACAAGCAGATAACTATCAGTGCATAGATATCTACCGTGTAAGTAAAATTTCGTAAACTTAACTATTAGGTAACTATAGTTCTCAATGTTAATTTACTGGGTAGGTAAAGATATCTGTTAGGTATTTTACACCCGTAGTTACCTACTCGTTGAAATTACGAGCATTAGTGGGGTAAAATGGCAAAAAAGTGTATTTTCGGTACCTATGATATTTTTTTAAACTTAAAATTAGGAAACTTAGAATTGAGAAACTTAAAATTAGGAATGTAAAATCCTTTTTGCACTTTTAATATTTGCTAAAACAATGATTAAAGAAAATTGAAATATGGAAAGAAGTATCCTTCGGTGAAGAAAAAAACATTCTGGAAGAGGTTTTTTTTTTGGAAATTCCGTTTCTAACGGGGATAAGAAAGTGTACTTTTGGTACTTTTTTTTGTTCATATAATAATGCCCTGATTCAGTATGTCGTACAAAGTGAGTGACTAGAAATTTTGTACGTAAAGCAAAAACAAATTTGAGTTTTTTGTTTTTGTTTTACGTACAATCTCGACCGAGATAGCGAATCGCACAGTAGTGAAAAATTTTGAAAATTGGTTACTCTTTTATTTCTTAAATAATGGTTAAAAAACTTAATATTTTAAATAAAGGATCACCTAATTTTATGGGAAAAAGGGGGCAAATGGTTATTTTTTCCTATCTAACTATTAAACTAAAAGCCCCAGAAAAAACACCTACGAGAATGACATATTTTAAAATTTAAATTTTTAGAATGGGGAACGAAATGAAATAGAGCAGGGAACAATATGCAATGATAATTTTTACTAAAATTTTCCGTATTTAACTTTTTTTACTCCATATTATTTCTGTCTATATATTTTTTCACTCAACCTCATTTTTATTCTAATTTCTTTATTCACTGAAATTTTTATTCACTTAAAATCCAAAATCCCGATATAAGGGCTCGAAAATTATTATAAAATTTTATTGTTTAAATTATTCATTGAAACATTATTTTATGAAAGACTTAAAAGTGCACAAGTAATAAAAACAAAGACTACGTAGGGGAATTTTCTTGAAATCGGTATAGTAATTTGGATCTTTCTATTATCCAGTATTCAATACAACCGGTAACGAAGTACCGAGATGGCAAGCTAGTTTTGCCATATTAGGAAAACGGATATAAATAATGTCCTTTTAAAAGTTTCTCAAAAAATTATGTTAAAAATTGTAAGTGATTCTGAAAAAGTTTTTATTGAAAAAATTTTAAAAGGACAGTATTTTCCTCTTTTTTCCTGATATGTCAACATAAAAGCATTGGAAAAATAGCGGAGATCCTCTTCTTTCATTTGCTATCACTAGTGGCATCATAGAGCAGGCACAAATATTAAAAAAAAAAATTTACATAAATTTAATCCTCTTAAATCATTCCACTTTTCTTAAACACTGACATAATTCAATTCTTAAAAAAGTCCAGTTTTTTTATAATTTCCTAATAAAAAAATGTATATTAGGGAAGCTTATATTTTTAATTTATCATTATTTATTTTCTTCCGCCCAAAGTGTCTTTTTTTCCCAATATCCTATCTGGCTGATATTTTCAGTTTGTTTGGATGAGATACCCGGCCCGGGATCTCACCCAAAGTCCAACTTAATCCAAAAATAAGTACCGCCTTAATACATATTTTATTTACTACATATTCATATCATGTTTTTCATATCAATGACTAATTTATCTTGAGGGCTTAGACAGAATTGTTATCATTGTTCATTATTTTTGCATATTGTCATATTTCCATATATGTTTTTCTTACTACTACTTCTCATACATAAATGACATGAATATAATTGTAGAAAAACAAATTTTATTTAATTAACATCTGGAGGATAAATATTTCATGTGATGTACTTAAAAAATGTACAAGTATTCTATAAAATATGCAAAGATTAATTTTCTACAGAAAAAAAATATGTTTTTATTAAAATTATTGTTTGCAATTAATAATTTGATTGTCAATAACACCGCCCAACACTCATTTTCCGGTTTGAGTTCTGGTGATCAATTTTATTAGACTTTGATCTCCTGATTCCAAATCTGTTCTCCAAATTTTTCCATCACGTCCAGATTTTTAGTTATTCACTGTTAAAAATGCGAAAAATTACGATTTTTGCATTATTTGAAAGCCTGCACAGCAGCCATTGAGTGGAATACAAATCTGGTATAAAGCGCAAAAGTATAATTTGTCTATGGTCTCCAACATAGAACACAATTTTTTCTAAATTATTACCTTTGGTTGGGCTTTACTTGCGTTTTAAAATGATACTGTTAAAATTATCATTTTTGTACAATTTACCTTAGTTTTTTTTTTGATATTTTTCAAAGAAAAACTAAAAATAATAAATATTTTACAAGTTTAAGTTTTCTGTGTTATTTTTCGTAAAAACCGGAAGATATCTTTAAAACGTTTAAAAGTCTATAAAAAAGAATGAGCTTTTGCCTAAATTTTGAGCTCATCACAGTAAAGATTGATCATCTGGTTTTTGTTTTAGAGCCTTTTAAAAATGGTGCTTTTTCTAATTTTTTTCACAGTGTTTTTTTAAAATACATGTTTGGCTAATGATAGTGCAACAAATTCAAATTTTTTTGATCATATATTTGAGATCATAGTTCAATTCTACTCTAATGCTTTATACCAGATTTATATTCCACCTAGTGGCTGCTGTGAAGGTTTTCAAAATTGGCAAAAATCGCGTTTTTTCGCATTTTCAACAGCGAATAATTAAAATTCTAGACGTGATGGAAAAATTTGGAGCACAGATTTGGAATCAGCGAGCCAAAATCTTTTAAAATTTTATACCGGAGCCAAAAACCTGCGATTTGTTGAGCGGTGTAACCAACAAAAATATTTAAAACATTTGTTTTTTTTTGTGACTTATTCAGAACACTTTTGAAAAAATTTAAAAACTTCAGTGGGTCATAAAAAAAGAACTCAAGCAAAGTTTTCAAAATCCTTCGGGAATTTTGCTCTAGTGTTGGTATACTTTCATTTTTTGTGTTTCATCCAAGATACAAAGTCGTGTTGCACAGTGTATTCTAAGACAATTTTCCTGTAGGAAAAGTTTTACATTCTGAAAGATATTTCGTATAGAAAAATTTTCAGATTCTGCGACATTTTTCCTATAGAAAAGACTCAGTTTCTGTGACAAGTTTTGTATAGAAAAATTCTCAGATTCTGAGACATTTTTCGTATAGAAAAATTCTCAGAATCTAAAACATTTTTCGTATTGAAAAATTCTCTGATTCTAAGACATTGTTTGTATAGAAAAATTGTCCGGCTCTGAGACATTTTTCGAATAGAAAAATTCTCAGATTCTGAGACATTTTTTGTATAGAAAAATTATCAGATGTTGGGACATTTTCCGAATAGAAAATTTCGCAGATCATAAGATACTTTTGGTATAAAAAAAATTTCAGATTCAAAGAAACTTTTCGTTTACAAAAATTCTCAGATTCTGAGACATTTTTTTATAGAAAAATTCCCAGATACTGAGACATTTTAAATACAGAAAAATTTTGCGACACATTTTTCGTTTAGAAAAATTTTCAGATTCTGAGCCATTTATTCGTTAAATAAAATTTTCAGATTCTGCGACATTATTCTTATAGACCAAATTCTCGAATTCTGAGACATTTTTCGTATACAAAAATCTCAGATTTTGAGACATTTTGCGTATTGAAAGATTCTCAGATCCTAAGACATTTTTCGTATAGAAAAATTCCCAGATTCTGAGACACTTCTCTTTTTCTAGAAAACTAATCAGATTCTATGATTTTTTTTGTATGAAAAATTCTCAGATTCTGAGACATTTTTCGTATAGAAAATTTCTCAGACACTGAAATATTTTTCATAAAGAAAAATTTTCATATTCTGAACATAAAAAAATTCTAAGGCTTACACATATTTTTCGTATAGAAAAATTTTCAGATTCTAAGACATTTTTCGTTAAGAAAAATTCTCAGATTCTGAGACAATTATTGTAAAGAAAAATTACCAGATCCTGAGACATTTTTGGTATAGAACAATATTCTGATTCTGAAACATTTTTCGTATAGAAAAATTCTCTGATTCTTCGAAATTTTTTTGTATAAAAAAATTCTCAGATTCTGAGGCATTTTTCATAAAGAAGAATATTCCGATTCTGAAACATTTTTTTTATAGAAAAATGTTCACATGCTGTGACAGTTTTCTTATAGAAAAATGTTCAGTTACTTAAACATTTTTCGTATAGAAAAACTCTGATTCTTAGATATTTTTTGTATAGAAAAGTTTTCAGATTCTGAGACATTTTTAATAAAGAAGAACTTTCCGATTCTGAGACATTTTTCTTACAGAAAAATGTTCAGATGCTGAGACATTTTTCTTATAGAAAAACTCTCTGTTTCTTAAACATTTTTCATACAGAAAAATTCTCAGGTTCTGAGACATTTTTCGTACAGAAAAATTCTCAGATTCTGCGACATTTTTCGTATAGAAAAATTCTCAGATTCGAAGACATTTTTCTCAGGTTCTGAGACATTTTTCAAACACACTCAAAAAAATAAAACTGTAAAGTTAACAAATTTTTTTTTTTGTTAACTCAAGTTTACTGGCTTTTTAGTAAATTTTTAGTTAAAATCAGCGTTTTAACTACACTGATAGAAATTTGTACATGACAATAATGAAAATCTACATTAATGTTATGAAAAATGACGTTAAAAAGGAACCTATGTAGGGTTTCATTGAATTAATGAAATGGGTATCATAAAATGTAATTGCAAGAACAAGTTTCATTAAATTAATGAAAATTGTTCATACAAAATAAAAATTGTATTTTATGAAAATGTTTCATTACTTTAATGAAAAAAGTTTTTAATTCTTATGAAATACTTTCATTGAATAAATCCTAGTTTTTATTTTTGAAATGAAATACTTTTATTGAATAAATGATACTTTTATTTTTAAAATGAAATATATGTATGAAATTGTAAAGATCTTTTTATAGAATTAAAAATAATAAAAAATTGTTTTCACTTAGTTTTCTCGCACAAAATTTTACTCCAACCTTAAATTGTAATACATAATTTAAGCCACGAACTAATATAAAACATCACAAAAATTAGTTAATTAATAATTTAGTTTTTATTTAAAATTTCCTAAAAAAATCTGAAAAAATCACAAAATAGCCAAGTTAAAAAAACACTTCCACATATTTTTTATTTTATCTATAGATTTCACTCAGTTTTCTCACACAAAATTTTACTATAACATTTACTTTTAATACATAAGTAAAACACCGAAATAATTTTAAACAACGTGAGTTTAATAAATACTTAGGTTAGTTTAATAAATACTTAACCTAACCTTATAAATACTTATTAAAGTGTCAAAAAACAGAAAATTTTGTAACCAAAACTTAATGAAATTTTTTAATGAAACTACGAAATCTAATGAATCAAAATTAATGAATATCTTGCACAATATGTATGAAATTTCATTCAGCATATGAAAAATTTCGTTGTTGCAATGAAATAACGTTAATGAATTCCATTCATTAGTGATATGAAGCTTTTTTCTATCAGTGTACTTCAGGGACGTGCCGTGAGGTTTTCATCAGGGTGTTCACCATTAATATAAAATTAACCTAACAAGGCCCAACTCTATTTATTTTGGAAGAGAAGTATCACGTTTTTTCATAAAAATATTTTAAACATAAAACTAACCCAATTCCTTAAATAATTGAATTTTTTAAAATTTTTAGAACTTGTTCTGAAATGACTTTCGGTGTACAGTTACAAAAAGTAAGATTACACCACCCCTTATGCTTATGGTTTAAAAAAAATATTTTTAAGAACATGCACATATCCAGAGCTATATCTTGTCGGCCCAACAACAAAAAAATTTTTTATTGCCCTTTTCAAGAAATTTTGCTTTTTCAGTACACAAAAAATACAAAAAACAAAAGGTACTAGAAATTTTGTTGATTTGGAATTCAGAGATGATGGTTTATAAGGATCACAGTTGAGTTATTTTAATTTTAAAATGCGAATTAAGTCCTATTTTTGACACTAATGTAAAAATACGTAATAGTGGAATCAAAAAAAGTACTAAATTTGGGGTTTTGCATTTTCAAACTCAATTTTCTGAAAAACGATACGCGATAGAAACAATTGGTAGTCAGATTTTAAATCAGAAATTCAAAATAAATATAGTTTATGTATTGCTATTGCTGGAAAAATGAATTTTTCTGAATTTGTAGAGTTGTGTGATTTAGCGGAAAGTAAATATTGTTTTGTAAGATCTACATTAAAATAATTGTATAATTAACTTTATTAGTTTACTTAAAAAATTAACCAGTAAATTTGTTTTTAAATAAAAATATTTGTATCTTTAAGAATTCCTACATCTGTATTTAAAAAAAAAAATTAAAACGAATAACAATTAATGTTGGCGAAAAATAACTTCTTTTGCCAAAAATTAAAAATTTTCTTTAATTGAAAATATTAACAATCGCCGATATATTTTCTTCCTCACGTCATCACAATAAAATTAACGTGCATCAAACAAACCTTCATGTTTTTCAATATTTACAAAAAAAAATTAAAATAATTTTTTTTTTTGGTTTAAAAACAATAAAAAAATGTAAAAAGGTGTATTTTTAAGACAAGAATTTGGAACCTTGTATATATAATTTAAGTGATATCCGTATTTACAACCATGGATAAAATCCCAAAGTATTATATGGCTTTCAAATTGAAGCAATAGCTCTTTCCAGTAAAAAGATATCACCTCTTAAAGTTACGTGTGCTACTTAATTTGCCGCACAAAAATGCCTTTAAAAATTTATATTTTGTTTGTTGTAGTTGTTGTAATTTAACACTAGTTGAGTGTGCACAACAAAGTTATGAACAACCCAACAACTTCGTTTGTTCTTTAAATTTTGTCGCACATTCACTTAACTGTTGGAAAAAATTGCATTAATGCTTACAAAATTTGGCATAACTTTTTTATGAAACGACGGAAAATAAAAAATGATATACCAACTGAAAGTGTACATTTTCTGCTATAAGTACATGATGAATTATATATGCGGAAATATTTTTGAACCTTTGAAAAAAATTATAAAAATATAAAACTGACATAAATATTTGAGGGAAAAATGCTAGGTGTTCAGAGAACACCTCCGCACATTAGACGGAACGTCACTGGTGTACTTTTTTTAGTTAAGTTCAATTTACGAAAATACTACCCTGCAAAAAAAGTCATTACCACTTCTCAGTGGAGTGCTTTAAAACTATAACAAATGTAATGAAATACAACAAAAATAACAAAAAACACAAGACAAAAACACACAAACAGTTTTTTCTACTCCAGAATACATAGATATTCAGCACTTAACTCATTACCTATCGCGACACCTCCATACAAATGTAAGTAGATATTCAGTAGAAAAGAACTACTCCGTGGAAGTAGTTGGAAGTTGTTTGAAAGCTCGGAGTACTTCTTATCTACTGAATATCTACTTACTTTTGTATGGGAGTGTCGCGGAAGGTAATGAGTTAAGTGCTGAATAACAACTTTTTATGGAGTAGAAAAAACTGTTTGTGTGTTTTTTTCTTGTGTTTTTTGTTATTTTTGTTGTATTTCATTACATTTGTTATAGTTTTAAAGCACTCCAAATAGAAGTACTCCGCACTTTTTTTGCTGGGTAGTTTCGAACAAATTTTGAATTAATTTTTTTTTGTGGACTTCAAAACTGAGTTTACGAATTTTTACTAATTTGCTGATTTTTCGTAACAAATTTGGTAAGTGAAATTTATTGGGTAGCCTCCCATACAAATCTCATAAGTTCTACTTAAGCTGATGAAAAAACAGAAAAAATAAACAATTTTTTACAAAATATTTTGTAAATTTTAGTTTACGAAAAGTAACAAAAAGTTTAGCTGAATTCAACTAATTTTCTTGTTAATATATGTACATAAAAACGTTACGAAATTTCAGCAAAATTTTTAGTTAAAGTTACGGTTTTTTTTTGCTACATTCATTCTACGAAAAGTTAGCTAAATATTTTTAGTTAAATTAACTAAAAATTTAGTAGGCCCAAAATCAGGTGTTTTTTAGTTAAACTTAACTAAATTTTTTGCTAACTTTAAAGTTTTTTTTTTTTTTGAGTGCAGAAAAATTCTCAGATTCTGACACATTTTTCGTATAGAAAAATTCTCAGATTCTAAGACATTTTTCTTACAGAAAAATATTCTGATTCTGTTTAAAACTGCATTTTTTCGGTTTCGCTAAATTGTTTTAAAATTAAAAAAAAAAAAAAAAAAAAAAAACATATTCAATTATAATTCTGTTTTTGTGCATCATAAACTTAATACCACTTTAATATCTTTTACAATTCTGCAGATTTTTATAAATTTCATTAACTATTTTTTTTTTAGTACGAAATATTCAATATTTGTTTTTCGGTTGCTTGTTTTGTTGTTATTTTACTGATTTTGTTTTAAGACTAAATCAGTGTAGTAGGAGGAGTAGTTCATGCATTTGAAATTTCTTAACAAAAGTAGTAAAGTAAACTTTAACCCAAATATACTGAAAACTAAAAAAAAAACAAAAAGAAAAAAAAAATTGAACTAAAAACGAAAAGAAAATACATATTCAATTACATTTACTAAAGGAAATATTTCTACACTAAAAATAAATTCTCTTTCCAATCAGCAGAAAAATCTGCTGAAAATACACCCATTTTGAGCCATATGAGAAATCTGCTGATTTTAGCAGACACGGTTTACTAAATATCTTTCATAAGAGGTGAATAAATATAACAAGAAAAAAAAAACATACTCCGCCAGCCAGCATCGAACTTGCCAACTTCCGATTTGAAAGTACACTTCTTAACTACTACGCTACGGAAGCTTATACTTTTATCTGGCGTTTTAGTTATTAAACATGTGTGTTGTTCGACAGCAGAGAAATCTGATTTTAGCAGAAATATCAGCTGATTTTAGCAGAAAAATCTGCTGATTTTAGCAGAACAATCTGCTGATTTCAGCAGAATAATCTGCTGATTTCAGCAGAACAATCTGCTAATTTCAGCAGAGCAATCTGCTGATTTCAGCAGAGCAATCTGCTGATTTCAGCAGAACAATCTGTTCTGCTTTTTTTATATAAAAAAATTTCTTGAAAAAATAATGAAATTCAGCAAACAAAATCAGTATAAACATAGTAAAATGTCTGTTATTTTCTTAAACTGAATGACAGAGATTTTAGTAAAAATATCCTTCTCAGCAGAACAATCTGCTAAAAGATTGCTAATTCAAATTGAAAGTCGTTTTACAGAGTTTTTCTTTTGAGTGTACGAATAAATATCGACAGCTAAAATGCAAATTACTTCTTGGAGTGTTGTAAAAAAACTTAAATTTTCTATATAATATGCCCGAGTAAAAATAATTTAATATGATCTTATATACTTTAATATAGTCATAGTATTTCATATATGATCATGTGTGACTCTATGTCTTGCGAGATAAATTTATATAATAAATTTTGATGTGCGATTTGTTAAAGATATCGCCATACATAACTATATGTTGGAACATCTGGTCCCATGCATCATTGCAGATTTCTAAGTGTTTTATATATAATTTTATATGCCTCCATTATTTTTTAATTTTTATAAGTTTTTTCCAAGAACATATTTTTATCGCAAATATTTTCAAAGTGTTTTATATAAAATTTCATATGACTTCATATTTTTTTACTTTTCTAAGTTTTTTCCAAGCAACACTTTGTTATCACGATATTTTCTAAAAAATATATAAAACAGATCTATTTTCTGTTTTGTATAAAATTTAATATGACTCCATCTTTAAAATTTTTTCTAAGTTTTTTTCAAGGAGCATTTTTTTATCGCAAATATTTTCTAAGTGTTTTATATAAAATTTAATATGACTCAATTTTTTAAATTTTTCTAAGTTTTTCCAAGCATAAATTTTTTTGAAAGGATTTTCTAAGTGTTTTATATAAAACTAGCGGGCCCGCCCGGAACTTCGCCCCCGGTAATATTAAATACCTGATTAAAGAAAGATCAGGATTAGAGTCTCCATTTCTTAAATTCTCCCCTACAGGATTTTTATTATATTTAATTTTTATCGTTGAAGTCTTTTATAAAAACTATTTAGAATAAACAATAAAATTAAAACAGCCCCGTTTAGCTTGGAAACATGTTCGTTTCGGTAAATAATGTTCTTGAACATTTTTGAGCCCTTATATGGTAATTATTTAAACCATTTCATTCCCCGTTTCACTCCATTTCGTTCCCCGTTCCATTCCATTTCGTTTCCTTTTTTATTCATTTGTTCCCCATTTTATTCCATTTTGTTCTGAATTCCAATTCATTTCGTTCCATGTAGACTTCGTTCTTTAAAAAAAATAATAAAAGTACCACATTACAATAATTTATCCTTATCCCCATTAAAATCTAAATTTCCAGAAGGTACTTTTTCAGAATGATTTTTTGGGCTGGAGGATCCAACATTTTAAGTTACTATGACCAACTTTTCAGGCGATAGAAAAAGTTACAAAGTTCACTACTTTGCCCGTATTTGCGCCAGTAAAATCGGAATTTCCAAAAAGGACATTTTTCAGAATGTTTTGAAATTAGATGAGTAGTTTGGTAGATTTTCAAATTTAACATCTTTTAACCCAACGTGGTCAATGAAACCTACCCTAACTCACCCTGACAGAAAATTCTTAATATTGGTGGAAACATTTTTGAAATCTCACAATAAGTTTCGTATATTTACAAATTTTAGGTAGATGAACCGTAGCCTATGTCTAACCTGATGGACCATTCTTAATATTGGAAAAAACATTTTTTAAATGGGTAGTTTCGGATGTTTGAAATTTTACGTTTTTTGGCCAAAAGTGGGCGTAGAAGTAGGTGTGGTCGATGAGAGCTAATCCATGTCCACTAGGGCGTTCCATCAAAAACTTTTTTTTGGATTTTTGCAACTCTTGAAGCGGAATATGAATTCTTATGGCCTAAAAGATTTTTGAGACTTTTTTCAGATTTTTGGAATGTCGGGATCAACTCGCTCAAATCGATTTTATCAAAAAATTGAGGTTATGAAACATATTTTTTTTTTTTTTTGTTCTCTGGTGCCTTTTTTTAACAAAACCGGATATAATACTTCTTAATGTTGCTAGCCTCCTAAAAAAAAATATTCGCGGTCAAAATTATAAGTTCAAGGGTCACTAAGATGACCTTAAAAGTAAAAATTCAGAATTTCCCGTGTTTTAACCTCAATAATTCGAGAAATAAGCTATGTATGAACGTCATGTTGAATCCGTTAGATAGGTCTTTAAAACACCTTTCATTTAAAACCAATCTGACTATTGTCACTTTTGTAGAAATGTTAAAAAAAATAAAAAACTGGGAAAAACTCATTTTCTCCCCCATTTTATCGAAAATTGAACTGGTGCATTAGGTAGTTTTTTTTTGTAAAGTTAAAATAATAACTTTTTAAGGCTTTTTATAGATTGTAGTTAGTGTTTCCAAGCCGGTTAACCAAAAAAAACGGTTTTTTGTCAAAAAAACCGGTTTGACAAAAACCCGGGTTTCCGGTTTGGAAACACTAATTGCAATCAAAAAAACTTCTTTTAAGTTTATTATTTCAATTTTACAAAAAAACTACTAATGGATTCCCTTCGATTTTCTGTAAAATGGGGGAAAAAATGAGTTTATCTTAGTTTTTTAATATTTCTACTAAAGTGACAAATGTCATTTTGGTTTTAAATTAAAGGTATTAAAAAGACCTATCTAACGGATTGATCATTACGTTCATATATTGCATATTTCTCAAATTATTAAGGTTGGAACACGGGAAATTCTGAATTTTTACTTTAAAGGTCATCTTAGTGACCCTTGAAGTTATTATTTTGACCGCGAATATTTTTTTTAGGAGGCTAGCAACATTAAGAAGTATTATATCCGGTTTTGTTAAAAAAAGGCACCAGAGAACAAAAAATAAAAAAAATTATGTTTCATAACCTCATTTTTTTGATAAAATCGATTTGAGCGAGTTGATCCCGACATTCCAAAAATCTGAAAAAAATCTCAAAAATCTTTTAGGCCATAAGAATTCATATTCCGCTTCAAGAGTTGCAAAAATCCAAAAAAAAAGTTTTTGATGAAACGCCCTAATGTCCACCCTGAAGCACCATTCTTAATATATGTATATTGGTGATAACGTTTTCTAAATCGGATGAGTAGTTTGATCATATTTAAATTTTACGTTTTTCTTGCCAAATGTGGACGTAGAAATGGGCGTGGTCAATAAAACCTAGAATATTTCTACTCTGAAAGACTTAGTATTGGTGAAAAAATTTTGGAATTCGGGTCAACATTTTTGGAAATTTTTAAAATTTTATTTTTTTGCCAAAAAGTGGTCGTATAAGTGGGCGTGGTCGATAAATCCTAGCCTATGTCCACCCTGGAGGAACACTCGAAATATTTCTGAAAACTTTTTTGAAATCGGATGAGTTGTTAAATTGATATTTAAATTTTAAGTTTTTGGGCCAAAAGTGGGCGTAGAAATGGGCGTAGTCGATTAAACCCAGCATATGTCCACTATGAAGAACCATTCCACACATGTATTGGTGAAGACAATTTTTAAATCGGTTCAGTAGTTGTGGAGATTTTTAAATTTTACGTTTTTGGCTAAAAGTGGGCATAGAAGTGGGCGTGGTCGATGAAACCTAGCCTATGTCCATCCTGGAGGAACACTCTAAATATTGCTGAAAACTTTTTTGAAATCGGATGAGTAGTTTCATAGATATTTAAATTTTAAGTTTTTTCCCAAAAGTGGGCGTAAATGTGGGCGTGGTCGATGAAACCCAGCATATGTTTACCATGAAGGACCATTCCAAGTATGTATTGGTGAAAAAATTTTTGAAATCGGTTCAGTAGTTTTGGAGATTTTTCAATTTTACGTTTTTTGGCCAAAAGTGGGCGTAGAAGTGGGCGTGGTCGATGAAACCTAGCCTATGTCCATGGAGGAACACTTTAAATATTGCTGAAAACATTTTTGAAATCGGATAAGTAGTTCCGGAGATTACCCTCTACAAACAAACAAACAAAAAAACAAACATACAAACATTACCTCTTTATAATATTAGTATAGATTTAACATGACTCCATTTTTTTAAATTTTTCTAATTTTTTTTCAAGATCAACTTATTTTTATTATTTTAATTTTTCAACTTTTTATAAAAAAATAAAAAAAACATCCGATTTATAAAATTGTATAAATTTTAATATAATTGGATATAATTTTATATCATTGGATTAGACCAAAACTCGTATCAAAGTGGATATAAAGTTATATAAACTGATATTATTAGATTATATTCGATTAAATCTTATGAAACCATTATTCGTATAAGATTATATCAAAATAGACACGAACCCATATTAAATTATATATTGTGTCATATCATTTTTTTTACTCGGGTGGCTGTAAAAAATTATTTTATAAAAAAAATAAACTTTAATTGCAGTGGCAAGCGCAGGATCGCCACAAAAAGAAACAAAATTTATATACAATACCAATTTTATATGATGGTCAGAGGTTTTTTTTTAGAATTTGTGACTTTCTGAATTAAATTTATGTTTTCTGTATTTCACTTGGTACCTCAAAATTTTATTTGAAAAAGGGAAATATTTTCCTTTACATTCTTATATGTCAAAATGCGCAAAATTTCAGTTACGTCCGTTTCGGTTTTAGTTAACGATAGATAGAAACTACATTATTTTATATGAGTCTTTCTTCTACAAGCCCGTTTACAAGCACACACACACAAAAATTTTATAAACACACACATACAGAAGTAAATCAACCACACAAGTGTAACCACCAAAGTGTTGTTTAAAATATTTTACGATGATTTTTGTTGTTTTTCTTGTTATTTGTATGTTTTCCGTTTTTTCTGTACCCTACATAACTGTGAAAACAAATAAATTTTGGGTTTCTATTGTGTTTGAAATTCTACTAATCGTCATTAATTCTGCGGAATCTTGAGAATTTTTCCATAGAAAAAATGTAAAAAAGTATCAGATTCTGAGATATTTTTACTAAAGAAATCTTCTATAATCTCTAAATGATTTTTCTTTTATAAAAATGTCAGATTCTAAGACATTTCTCTGTAGAAAGTCTCATTTTGTGAGCCATTTTCCTTATAGAAGTCTAAAAGTCTCAGATTTTAATGTCTCTTTATCCGGAAAAGTCTCGAGGAAGTATCTTAATCCCAATTTAACAATATTTTACAGTATTTATTGTTTTTTAACACAAAAATTTTCGATCGAAGTTTTTGTAGGGTATCAAATAGTCATTGTAATTGCATTTGTACTTCCTTTTCTACTTTTGTGGTCTATTTTAGTAAATGAAGTTTGTATACGGTTTATTGGATTGTAAAACAATTTGTACTTAGAATAGTTAACTGTATTCCGTTTTTCTCTATCAGGTTTATTAAGCGCATTACTGGGAGTAAGCGAAAATATTAGCCCTAGGGAATATTTCAGTTTGATACGTATAAACAATTGTATAACAACCAAAAATTTGAACTAAAAAAAAAATATTATATAACAGTTAAAAAGAAATTCAATTTTGATAAAAATTTGTAAAACTTTTGTAAATGAATAATAAAAATTTATTTTTAAATTTATTAATAAAGTTGTTGAACTTTTTCAATATTTAATTAATATTTGTGAATAAGTGGGGAATCAAAAAGAGGTTTTTGTATGAAGACTTTTTACACCATCCACTCTTTAACATTTCCATTTGTATTTCAGAATTTATCAATTGTATTTCAAAAATTACACCGTCCGACAGCCAATATTAAACATGAACCGGATGATATACGTCTGAAAGGAGAGATTAAATGGGGAAAAACTGCATTTACAGCTTTTCATTTCGTGATCCTGTTTCCTTTTAAAAGGACTTCAATGTTTTAAAGAATACATATTGTAAAATATTTTGGAAATATTTGGAGGAGAATGTCCCCTAATTTTTCCATTTTTTTATTTTGCCATATCAGGATAAAAAGAAGTATCCTAGGACAAGTACAAATATTAAAAAAAAAAACATTTTATTAAATTTAATGCTATAAAACTTTAAAGTCCTATTAAAAGGAAACTGAATCACGAAATGAAGAACTGTAAATGCAGTTTTACTACATTTAATCTCTAGTTCCAAATTATACAGTTCGTGTTCAACGACTTTTTTCATTTTTGTCGGATGGTGCTATCAATTGTTTTTCAGAAGTTATGATGATAAGACTAACTGGATTGTTTGGATGTCTATGATTTTTAGAACTTAAATTTTTCTTTTGCATTTTTTCCACTTGAACCCTTATAACAAATATAATTAGAGCCCGTGCTCGATCTGTACTTACAAAATAAAACACTAATAAAATTACTGACAAAATATGTCGCCATTAGGCACTTCTCCGAAACAGAAAATGAAAATTCCTTCATTTGTGTCTGCAATTCCAGATCATGTTGGTAACCCTTACGAAATAATGTAAGAGACAAAAAGGTTGAAAAAAGTATGAGGTGAGGTTGAGATTGCTAGAAATAGAATTGTAGTGTTGAAAACTGTTAAAATTTATTATAAATATGCACATATATAAAAAAAAAATTTCCATTAACAAGACAATCCCACATTTTAACTCCTACTGATGATAAATGAAAATGTCTATCGTCAAAAATTGTAGAAGTTACATGCATTTAAACAAAAAATGCCTGCGAATAGTCTTGTCTAAAACATTAAATCATGATAATGATTTGCGGAAGATTTGGGTGAACTTGCCAAAGCAAAGTTTTTTTTTTTTAAAAAGTTAATGTTCCAAAATGCCCTAGAAGAAGCCCATATGTCTTACCGTTCAAAAGTTATGACCATTTGACGGCCAAAAATTGTTATAAAATAAGATCTTAAACTTGTTAATTTACAAAAACAAATGAATGTGTGCTGTTATATCGCCTCCAAACCCAAAAAAAAAATTGTTTGCATTTCAGTCAATTGGCCATAACTTTAGAACATAATGACCTCTGGGCTTCATTAAGGGCATTTTGGAAAGGTAAGAGGTTGGGCTATATTTCAAGGGGGAAAAAACATAAGTTACCTGCCATCTGGCTGAGCAAATTGAGGTTATGTACAAATTGTTATGTCTTTTTTCAAATTTTGTTTTTAAATGCTCTCTATCTCGACGATTTCACTTTTTTTTAATTTTTTTGTTATTGATTCTGAAAGGTCTCCCAAAAAACTTTCCAACAAGCCCAAAAACAAAAAATCGGGCCCTTGGTTCAGAAGTTATCAATTTTACCCTACTAACCTCCGACAACCAATCCGAAAATTTTCAAACCCTTGCCATTTCGCACACTTGCATTTTCGGGGATGGTATGTAATGGACATTTTTTCATAAAATGAGCCAAGGAATACGCTGGTAAAATTCGGCGGGTCGTGACTGAATCACCCTGTATATTAATGATCCATTTCTAAGACCTTCTAGCTATATACATCCGTCCATCTGTCTGTGGAAAGCAAGATGCAGTCCAAACCAAAAGAGCTGTACATTTGGTAAATGAGTGCAAAATTAAGTGCAAAAAAGTGTTTTTACATTTTGGAGAGTATGAAAGATTCGGCACCTAAGAATTTAACACTCTCTCTTGTTTTACGTACATTTGATAAACAAATGGAACATTTTTATGTTAAAGTTACTTGTTGAAAAAGCAGTTTTGGAAAAAAAAGGGGAAAATGATTTTTGGTGAAAAAAAATTTTTGATGAAAAAATGTTTTTGATGACAACAAAAAAAAAAAATAATAAAAAAAATTTATGAAAAAAATGGTTTAATGAAAAAAAAAAAAAAATTTATGAAAACAAAATTGATGGAAAAAAATTTGATAAAAAACAAAAAAATTTGATGAAAAAAAAAAAAAATTTGATAAAAAAAAACATTTAATAAAAAAAAAATTATGAAAAAAAATAATGAAAAAAAATTTGATGAAAAAAAAATGATAAAAAAAAATTTGATGAAAAAAAAAATTTGGTGTGAAAAAAATTTTTATAAAAAAAAAAATTTAATGAAAAAAAAAAAAAAAAAATTTGATGAAAAAAAAAAAACAAATGAAAAACAAGTAGAAAAGTTAAATTCGACTTGGCCGAATGTATGAATACCCTCCGCAATGCCCTTGTTAAGTTATAGTAAATTTTCTAGAGTGAAAAAATAACATTTTTGATTAGAAATATTTTATTTTGTGTGAAAAAACTTTTTTTAAACTAATTTTTGAAAAAAAAAAAAAATAATTTACTAAATTTTTTTTTGAGTGTAAAATTTTTTTTGAGTGTAAAATTTTTTTCGAGTGTATTTTTTTTTTTTTTCTTTTAGTGTAAAAATATTTTTGAGTGACAAAAATGCGTTGTAAAATATTTTGTGACTTACTAATGTCTTTAAAATATGTTTAACGGGTTTTCAACACGTGAATTTAAGGTGAGGTGAATCTGAAATTTACGGTTTTGCTAATAACTTTTGAACCACTGGACCGATTTGGCCAGATGAATGGCAAATATATACGCCAAGCTTCAGCATCCTCAGAATTGCTTTTCGAAAGTTAGCGTGTTTTTATACCCTCCACTCTAGTGATAGAGGGTATATATAAGTTTGTCATTCCGTTTGTAACACATCGAAATATTGGTCTAGGACCCCATAAAGTATATATATTCATGATCCTCGATCAATTTTAAGACGATCTAGCGATGTCCGTCCGTCCGTCCGTCCGTCCGTCCGTCCGTCTGTCTGTCTGTCTGTCCGTAGAAAACTAACTTTTGAAAGGCTTTACAGAGGCTACTGAAGTTTGGCATATATGTTTGTCATTCGGCTGGTCAGGTTGGTATTGCATTTCAGCCAAATCGGTCCAGTGGTTCAAAAGTTATGAGTAAAAAGGTAAGGGTACCTCAAAATTTTTTTGGTATTTCACACAACAAAAATGGTATAACTTGACATCTGTTCTATGAATATGAACCAAACTTGGTATATGTTGTTATTTTGTCATTTCTAACCCACACACCAAATGTGGGCGGAATTGGACAATGGGGCGTGGCACCTGTAGTGTTGCCCAAAATTTTTAAAATGCTTTATCTCAAGTAATAGTAAATATATTTGAGCAAAATTAAATATTGGTACATATTTTATTGTTCTCTACGTTTTTCTGATCATTTTGGTATTAAATATGGCAAAATCGGTCAAGGAGTTAAGAAGTTATATGAGTTTTAATAAATTCCACGTGGTTTAATTTTTTTGTTATTTGATTGCATTTGTATTATCGTTGTTATTGTAGTGTAGTCAAAAAAAACCCCGCTATTTTTTTTTTTGTTTTTGTATGTCAATATATTGAGGTGAGTTTCAATATAAACAACGCCATTTTATTGTTGATGTTGTTGCAGTTTTTGTCATACAGTAAAGATGATGATGGTTGTTGTTTTTTTAATTTATAACTAAAAATGAGTTACCAAATGTTTGTTTGTTTACACGTGGTTTCTTTTTCTTTTTTATGGTTGTGATTGTTTATGCTGAAATTTCGAACGCGGCAACAAAAACATTTGTACAAAAAGAAGCATACAAATTATTTGTGTTTATTTTAAAATTGTGAATGTAAAAAGTTAATTAAAGTTATTTTGTGCAAATTATTAACGAAAAGTGCGCCCACGATATGTAAAGAAAAATTGGTGGCAAATGCTTGATGTTTAGTAAAATGGCAAATTTGCCAAATACCCAACTAAAAAAGGCAAATTTAATCGTCACTGTGAAAACCCTAATTATTTTTATTCTATGTATGCTTTGGTTAATATTGTGGAGGGTATTCATAGATTCGGCCAAGTCGAATTTAAATTTTCTACTTGTTTTTATCTCGTAAATCCACGAAAAACCCTTGCCGAAATTCAGTCTTTTGCTCATAACTTTTGAACCACCGAACCGATTTCGCTGGATTGCAATACCAAGCTGACCAGATAAATGCCCAACATATATGGGAAACTTTAGGATTCTCCGTAAAGTTTTTCAAAAGTTAGCGTGTTTTCAACAGAGAGACGGAAGGACATCGCTAGACCATCTTAAAATCGATCGAGGATCATGAATATAATTACTTTTTGGGGTCCCAATAATTTGAGGTGTTACAAACGGAATGACAAACTTTATCACTATAAAAAATATAAAAAACAAAAATTTGATGTAATAAAAAAATGTATGAAAAAAATTTAATAAACAAAAACAAAATTAGATGATAAAAAAAATTGATGAAAAAAAAATTATGAAAAAAAAAATATGAAAAAAAAAAATAAAAAAAAAAAAAAATTCATGGAAAAAAAAAATATGAAAAAAAAAAATTTATGAAAAAAATTTGATGAAAAAAAAAATTAATGAAAAAAAATTGATGACAAAAAAATTGATGAAAAAAATTGATGAAAAAAATTTTTTTGTTACGTTTTATTCACCAGCTGGTGAAAGACGGTTTTATCACCAGCAGGTGAATTGTTATCCAAGTTACAAATCGAAGTTACAAACCTTTTTGGTTTTAAAAAAATGAAAACAGTAATTCCTAATTTCCTTTTTGTTAGTTGGTACCTTATATTGTCAAACTGAGGTGGCGTCCTGCATCGTTTTAAAAATTAGACACCAGACTAAAACATTAACATTATCATGTTAAAATTTCTGAAATACAATTGATAATTTTTGATTTATAATATCTGAAATACAATTGATAATTTCTGAAAAACATTTGATTAGTTCTGAAATGCAATTGATAAATTCCAAAAAACAATTGACTATTTCTTAAAAGCAGTTGATAATTTCTGAAATACATTTAATAAATTCTGAAATACAGTTGATAACATCTGAAATAGATTTAATACGTTCTGAAATACAATTGATAACTTTTAAAAAACAATTAATAATTTCTGAAATACAATTGATAAATTCTGAAAAACAATTGATAACATCTAAAATACATTTGATAATATCTGAAATACAATTGATAATTTCTGAAATAAAATTGATAAATTCTGAAATACAATTGATAAATTCTGAAAAAAAAATTCTTATATTCGTATGTAAGTAGACATAATGAGAATTTATGTACTACATACCCAACATAATACAGCTCTAAATTTTAAACGAAATGTCTAACCAAACCATATCCATTAAATTCAAACATACCTCACGGTGCCCTGGACAGGCTTAAAAAAAAATTGGTGGTACTCCAATTTTTAAGCGGATTATGTTTTTAGACTATAAAAGAAAGAAAATGAGCCAAAAAAGAAAAAAAAAGTACTAGGCGGACAGAAAAAGAATTACAAAAACAGAAAAATAATTTTTGCTTTTAAATGGAATAAAAATTTTTTATACAGATGTAAATTTATCACATATTTACTTCTCAGTGAGATTTAAATATCGTCACCTAAAATGCAAAAGGCCCTATCTAACAAAATATTCAAAATCGGTATTTTGATTGATTCTGGTGTATTTTAATAACCTTTCAAAAAATTTGGGTCACAAAATAAAAATTACCGATTTTATAGCCAACAAGTGAAAAAGTTAAATTCGGCCTTGCCGAATGTAGTGATACCCTCCACAATTTCAAAAAGATTATATCAAAAAACTTTTTTAAAAGGAAATTACTTTTGAAAAAAAAAATTGAAAAATAAAAATTCCGCGAAAAAAAATGTTGGTAAAAAACAAATCCGCGATTTCTTTCTTTTTTTGTCAAAAAAATATGTTCGTACTTGTTAAAATACCATTTTGTGGTCAATTATGTTCACATATATCAACCAGCAGCCGAATTAAAGCATTTTGTGTTTTTAGGTTATGTTGAATGTACTAAAATGTTTGAGGTGTCCTTACATTTTCGTTCATAACTTTTGAACCGCTGAACCGATATCGCTCAAATGCAATACCAAACTTCTCGGGAGAACTTACAATAAATATTTTAAGTTTCAGTCATATCCATGTAGTATTTTGGTCGTGATCACCATTTCCACAGACAGACAGACGGACATCGCTAGAATGTCTTTAAATCGATCGGGAATCATGAATATATATACTTTATGGGGTCCCAGACCGATATTTTGATGAGTTACAAACGAAATGACAAACTTATGTATACCCTCTATCACTAGAGTGGAGGGTATAAAAATTACAAACATGTGAATTGCGAAATCGCCAATAGAAGCAACTAGAAATACATTTTCTAATTATTTTGAGATTAATTTGGATACATATTTACAAAACGTTCGTCCTCACAAAATTTTAGCCCAATTCAATCAAAACCAACGATGGTACTAACAAATTCAAAATTTTACTCTTACTGTCTTTTGCTTCTCCTGTAAAATTAATAAAATGTTAGTTAGGGCCTTTTTCATTTTAGGCGACGATATATATGTGACATATTTTTAAAATTTTGTGAGGACATACGTTTTGTTAATAAGTTTAAAAATTAATCACAAAATGTATTTCTAGTTGCGTTCATTGGCGATTTCGCAATTCACATATTTTTAATTTTTGGCTATAAAATCGCTAATTTTTATTATATGACCCTAATTTTTTGTAATCAAAATAGCGATTTTGAATTTCTTGTTAGTTTGGGCGTTTTGCATTTTAGGTGACGATTTGTATAAAAACTGAATTTCTGCATTTTTGCTCAAATGCATATAACTTTTACAATTTTCGACGGATTTTTTTAAAAACTATATTAATTTCTTCATATTAGATCACAATAGAACGTTAATTAGAAAAACCAATGTTAAAAATTTATTTTCTTTGTGAAATTTACCATGCAATTTTCTTTTTTTTGCCAAATTTATGTAAAATTTAAGCAAAATTGTCGGATTAGCGATAAATAGCTTCCAAGGTAATAATCTGATTGAAAAATGTTGTATGCAGGATTGATAGATGATTTAATTACCTTTAATTTAAAACCAAAAACAATGAAATCAATCAATTTGTTCCGCAGGTATTTTAGGTTAAGTAAAACTAATTTTTTAAAAAGATGAAAATTTAAAAAGTTAGCAATGTCTCGAAATCTGTTATACATAAAAAATTTTACAGTAGATTTTTGGATCCAGTGTAAGATTTTACATAAAAAATTAATGCAAAATGTTGTGGATCGCAAAATTTTATTAAATTTGTAAACTAGTGTAATTTTTAAAATTGTTTTATTTTTCCAACATTTTTTCGACTCATTTCTGATTTTCCAATCACTCATACGCAATGTTGCACAAAAATACCTCATACGCATTTTATTACTCAAAATAAAAAAATACTTAATACTCATACGCATTGTTGTACAAAAAAGATTTCTGCAAAAATCCTAATGCTCTTTTTCACCTCCACTAACCAAATTAACTTTCTAAAAATAAAATCTAATCCTTTAGTATCCTAAATGTTATTACTCCGCATTGCTATATTTAGCCTGCTACATCAAGTAACAACGTTTTTGTGTAGTCTTACAGGTTGTTCGACATGTGATGACACTTATGTCATAGAGTGAACTCAATTTTATATTTCACAATACATATTTTGTTATGTGAAATATTGAAAGCATTAATGCGCTTCTCTATATAAAATGTCATTTATAAAAAATGACAATGCACACAAGCCAAAAAAATGTGAAATAAATTGAAGTGATGGAAGCAAAGAAAGAATGTTAGATTAAATATATTTAAGAACAAGAATCTTACAGCCGGCGTACAGCGAGTTGAACGAAAATATCATCGAAAATAAAAATAGTCTTTAGAGTTTTACACTTACATATATGAGGCATACCACACAAACTGTTCAGCAAAAAAAAAAGTCATGTCGAGCTAATATGAAATCAATTGCAGGGTATTCGCTCTTAGGGCGCTATTAAATAACACAAACAAAATTTGAGATTTTCTCAAAAAGCAGGTTTTTTAGCCATGGACAAATATTGAAAATATCGAAATTTTTTAACTAACAAGGTAGGTCATTCAGAGGGCACCCACCGATTGTCCAGTAACTTGCATATGGGAATGAGAGAAGAAAAATATGAGTTACCTGTTTTTTTTAGCTGCCCAACCTCAAATTTAAAAAGGGTTGCCATAATATGAAAAAAGGTGGTCTTTCACGAAATCCTAATAAAAGCCGAACTAGCAGGAATTTTGCCAAACGAAAAAATACGGATCAGATTAATTTTTATAGAGATTATCTTCTGTATAAATAAAAATCAATTGTCGTTCATTGGTAACCGCATCAGTTGAGAATGGCTCGACCGATTTGGACAATTTTTTTTTTTGAAATGTTCGTCATAGTTCAACTTAGGTTTATACGCAAAGAAAAATTGACCACGCCTACTTTTACGCCCACTTCTTTCGATTTATCTAAAATCTGAAAACGGCTGCACCGATTTGGGCAATTTTTGATTTAAATGTTCGTAGTAATCCAATTTAAGTTTCTACTGATAGAAAAATCAACCACGCCCACTTTTTCAATTTATCTTAAAGCTGAGAATGGCTGGACCGATTTGACAAAACTTTTTTTAAATGATTTTTCATCATATTCCAACTTTGGCTTTTACGAAAAAAGAAATTGAACACGGCCACTTTATCTAATTTTTGTTGAAAATGTTCCTCAAAATTAAACTAAGGTTTTTACGGATGTTTTTAATGTTCGTCATAGTCTAACTAGGGTTTTCCTAAAAGAACAATTTTCCATTTCTACGCCCACTTTTGAATGGATGAACCGAGTTGGTTAAATTCAAATAAGGTTTTTATTGTAAGAAAAGTTTTCCACCCACTATTTTTTTAAATTTTGCCCCATAGAAAAATAAAATATAAATAAAAATCAAATGTAACTGACCGATTTGGATAATATTTTTTTTAAATCTTCTTCTCATTTTTTTTAAATGTTCGTCTTAGTTTTTATCGGAAAGCAAATTAATCACGCCCACTTTTACACCTCCTTTTTTCGATTAGGTTTAAACGGAAATAAAAATTTTTTACGCCCACTTTTATTTCGATATATATAAAATAGAAGAACGGCATGGTTGATTTGGCTATAAGCTATATTTTTTGACGTTCGTGATAAGGTTTTTACGGAAAGAAAAATTGTCTACTCCCACTTTTTCAATACATCTAAAATCGGAGAACGACTGGCCTGATTTAGTAAATTTTTTCTTTTATGAGCATTATAGTCAAAAGGATTTTACGGAAATAATTATTGTCCTCCTCCACTTCAAAGCCCACATTTTTCAATATCCCTAAACTTTCCAATACTTGAGAATGCTTGGACCGATTTGGCTAATTTTTTTAGATTCTTAAGGAAATTATTAGGTTTTTAAGGAAATAAATAATAAGGTTTGTTTGAACTCAAGACAATAGCTCACGATAAGAGTGAAGAATATGCGTAATTTAATTTTGTGTGGTTCGTAATGATACTAAAAAGTTTTAAATTTGTACAGTTCACAAAGTCGAACTGAACTATAATTTGAAGATAATTATTTGCCTAGGGGGGTCCCCGTAGGCTAGCTGGTAGCGTGCTAGCCTTTCAACGTGGGGGTCGTGGGTTCGATTCCCACCAGAGCCCTTGGTTTTTTCGCTACAACGAGACGACGGTTATTGTTACCAGTTCTCGGTTAGGTTGAATTTATTAAAAATGTGTTGTAAATAAAAAAAAAAAAAAAAAAATTTGCCTAATCGGGTCTTTTAAAACCACGCCCTCAAATTTTTCTAAGCCAAGAAATTCATTACATTTTTTGCAGGGCTATATTTTTGAAGCGATACGAAATAAAACACTGATATTATATTTGGGCCAGCAACGCGGACCGGGCCAGCTAGTTATATATGATTTTGGTGGCCCTACGTATGTTCCTCTCCATATAAACTACCCCAACGATTTTACATTTTTGCAAATAGGAACAGTTGGTGCAAATTTTATAAAAATGTAATTTTATATGGGAGCCTACTTAGGGAGTTGAGATAGGGCGTTGGTATATTTTGAAAAAATGTTGTAGGGTAAAAATAAATGGGGGTCGGTCTCACTAATGACCCCTCTCGGACGCACCATTGGACCGGTAGAAGCTGATTAAATAAAACAAATTTACAAAAAATTAAAAAAAATGGTATGGGGACCGCCTTAACAGTTTAAGATAAAGGGTAGGTGTGTTCAGAGAAAATGTTTGGACTAAAAAAATGTGGGTCGGTCATAAAAAGTGTGGGTCGGTCATACATTTTGTTGCTCTAAGGGCACTATTAGGGCAGTTAGAGCGGTTGGAACAAATTTTTAAAAATGGCGTTTTGTGTGGGAGCCCCATTAGAAATTGTAGATAGGGTATTAGTTTGTTCCAAAGAAATGTTAAGACGTAAAAATTAATGTGGGTCGGTCTTATAAAGGACCCCTCTATGACGCACCATTGGAGCAGTAGAAATGATTTTATGATTGGAAAATTACAATACAATTTTTTCAAAAAATTTTAAAAAATAGTAATAATCGTTATCCCACGATCCTCTTGGGCAAAAAATTTGTAGAATTGATAGAAGTTTTACACAAAAAAATTTCAAAAAAATCGAAGAGTACAAACATTTTCAAAAAATGAGATTTAAATTTTAAAACTTAAAAATCGCATACTAGAGGGCTTTTTAGAATTTTGTAGGATTTTTTTTTTAAAGTACGTAAAAAAACAAAAATTTTGAAAAAACAATTTGAAATTTGGATCATTATTGAAGAAGTTATGATTAAAAGAAGTTTGAGTAAAGGAGCAAACTACCAATTTTTCAAAATTCGATATCTTTTGAACGGGTCATCAAAAAAATCTGAAAATTTACCATGAAGGAGTTTTCGAAGGGTACTAAAAACTGTTAACAAATTAGGAAAATGTAAATAAAAAAAATTTCAAAGTGTCCGATTTGACATGGAATGCCCCATATATACTTTATGGGGTCCTAGACTAAATTTTCCGAGATGTTTTTTGTCTTGTTTTCGAGAAAAAAAATGTTAAATATTGCTTTATGTTTATTAGTTCGTTTGGTGACTATGTCACTTCGTCTGTTTATTGGGTTTCGTCATTTTTTTAAAGGATTTAGGGGAGCTTAACAGAATGCCGATATTTTTTGGAAAAATTTTCGCTCTTTGGGGTGGTTCAACGCATCTGAAATCGTGGATTCAGAGCAAGTTTTTCTGCAGAGCAAACACGGCTGAATATATTGCAAATCTGTTTTCACCAGTCGATTCTACAGCAAAAATTAGTATAATGGCAGTTTTTTTAACTCTTACAAACTTCTTACACAGATGAGAGCGGAAATATCGATTTTTTGGAAAAAAAAATTAAGTTATTTTTTTTAATCATGCACGTTGAACAGACAGTTTTTTTTTCTAAGAAAATTGTTACAAAGGCACCCTTTTATCACAACCCATTAAAAAGTTGTATGGCTTAAATTTTTTTTATAAATACAAAATTATAAAATACTGACCAACATTTGAAAATTTTTTGGATGGATCAGAGGTCTGGACACTCGTTTTCGATTAACCCCTCACTGCTGATTCCAAATCTGGTTTCCAAAGTTTTTGATAACGTCAGGCTTTTTTAAAAAATTGAGATCAAAGGTCACAAAAAACGCATTTTTGTGCACTATTGAGAAAAATGTTTATGATATTTTAAGATGATGTTCTGGGATCGTGCTATTCTTTTTCGATTAACATTTTGATGCAGATTCTGAATCTGGTTGTAAAATTTTTCTCCGACATCATGTTTTCGAGAAAATTGAGGTTAAAGTTTTAAAAAAACGTGTGTTTGGCCATTTTAAAGAGGCTATAACTTCTAACGGGATGTGATACAACTCAAATTTTGGTACCAATTTGTTAAGCTGAAAATGACATTTAATCGTGCATATTTAAAAAATTTTAAAAAATTAAAAAATTTTAAGTCCTTTTAAAAGTACCAAGGATCACGAATGAAAAACTGTAAATGCAGTTTTACTACGTTTTATCTCTACATTCAGACGTATATCATCCGGTTCATATTTAATATTGTCTGTCAAACGGTGTTATCCCGACCTCAATATATTTGTGACATTTAAGGATATAAAAACTTAAATGTTATTATAACAACCAAATACCCGTTTATGACAACCTCAAAAATGAGGTTGAATTACTTACATTTGTGGAAACTGGATTTGTATGTGAGTGTATACAATTTTGGAATAAATGTTAAATAATAAAATTTAAATTCACATATAAAACAGACAGCAGGTGGTAATAAAACTATAGATTACATATTGTTAGATAATAGTGGAAATAAAATAGATAATATTTAAAAGTATTTATAGTTATAATATTCTTAGAAACATATCATAGCAATTTATTCTTCATTGCATAACATTTGTTTAAATTTAAAAACAATATAATAAATTCTTACAACATTTTTCTGATAACACTTGTTTACAAATCTTATAAAATTTTTCTATCCACGGCATTTGGCGTTTGTTTTTTATGTAAACCCGGAACTTCGTTACCGGTTATGTTAAATACCGGATAATAGAAGGATCACGATTATCCTACCGATTTAAAAAATTTACCCTACGTAGTCTTTGTTTTATTTAATTGTGAACGTTTAAGTCCTTCATAAAATAATATTTCAATGAATAATTTAACCAATACTATTTGTGCAAACTTTAATGGTACGTTAACATGTTCGTTCCGGTGAAAAATATGTTGACAATTTTCAAGCCCTATGTCGGTATTATGGATTTTAAGTGAATAAATATTACAATGAAAAATGAAATTGGAATAAAAATAAGTTTAAGTGAAAAAATATATAGAGAGAAAATATATGGAGTAAAAAAGTTGAATACCCGAGTAAAATTTTCTGATATAATCAAATATATTTTGATACAATCTTGTATGAGTTAATATGCTTCCGTATAACTTTATATAAAATTGTATCTATCACTTTGATACGGTTGATCCACTTTATGTGGTTAGATATTGCTCCATAGATTTGGGTTTTGCTTATCTAATTATATAAAAATAGATATTATAAGATCATTTTGATATAATTAAATTTGACCAAATTCAGGATCAAATTGTATCAATTTTTATATATTTTTTTATCTAAAGTAAAACAATTAGATATTATTTGATACAACCATTTTACGGATCAAATTAGATCTACTTAGTAAAATTAGCATAATATTTTTACTAGGGTAGTAAAAAAACTGAATTTGAGTAAAAATTATCATTCCATATTGATCTCTGCACTATTCCATTTCGTTCCACGTTCAAAAATTCATTGCTTAGGATAATTTTTTTAAGAAATATAAAAAGTATAAAAACACTTTTGTAAACCTAAATTCCAAAATGCAAGCTTCTAAAACCATTATTATAGAAAAAAGGTACCAAAGTACACTTTACTAGCTTACCATCCCGGTACTTCGTTACCGGTTGTGTTGGATAATAGAGTGATCAGGATAACTCTTATCGATATAAAAGGTACTTTTTATAAAAGGTACTTTGTATAAAAGGTACTTTTTATAAACGGTACTTTTTATAAAAGGTACTTTTTATAAAAGGTACTTTTTATGAAAGGTACTTTTTATAAAAGGTACTTTCTATAAAAGGAACTTTTTATAAAAGGTACCTTTTATAAAAGGTACATTTTATAAAAGGTACTTTTTATAAAAGGCACTTTTTATAAAAGGTACTTTTAATAAAAGGTATTTTTTATAAAAGGTACTTTTTATAAAAGGTAATTTTTATAAAAGGTACTTTTTATAAAAGGTACTTTTTATAAAAGGTACTTTTCATAAAAGGTAATTTTTATAAAAGGTACTTTTTATAAAAGGTACTTTTTATAAAAGGTATTTTTTTTATAAAAGGTACTTTTTATAAAAGGTACTTTTTATAAAAGGTACTTTTTATAAAAGGTACTTTTTATAAAAGGTACATTTTATAATAGGTACTTTTTATAAAAGGTACTTTTTATAAAAGGTACTTTTTATAAAAGGTACTTTTTATAAAAGGTACTTTTTATAAAAGGTACTTTTTATAAAAGGTACTTTTTATAAAAGGTACTTTTTATAAAAGGTACTTTTTATAAAAGGTACTTTTTATAAAAGGTACTTTTTATAAAAGGTACTTTTTATAAAAGGTACTTTTTATAAAAGGTACTTTTTATAAAAGGTACTTTTTATAAAAGGTACTTTTTATAAAAGGTACTTTTTATAAAAGGTACTTTTTATAAAAGGTACTTTTTATAAAAGGTACTTTTTATAAAAGGTACTTTTTATAAAAGGTACTTTTTATAAAAGGTACTTTTTATAAAAGGTACTTTTTATAAAAGGTACTTTTTACAAAAGGTACTTTTTATAAAAGGTACTTTTTATAAAAGGTACTTTTTATAAAAGGTATTTTTATAAAAGGTACTTTTTATAAAATGTACTTTTTATGAGGTACTTTTTATAAAATGTACTTTTTATAAAAGTTACTTTTTATAAAAGGTACTTTTTATCAAAGGTACTTTTTATAAAAGGTACCATTATTTCAGTAAATTAAAAAAAGTACCAAAAATACACTTTTTTCCATTTTACCCAGTACAGTCAACATTGGCAAAAACCCAGCCTTGGTGAATATTTTTTCCGGGAAGTGAATATACATTGCAAATTTTAAGTTTCTAGGACCATTTTTTAAGAAAATATAAAAGGTACCAAAAGTACAGTTGTTTACCCCTTACTGGATCTTTATTCCAGAAATTGAACATACAGTCCAGATTTAGAGTCTCTGTGACCATTATTTCAGGAGATAAAAAAAGTACCAAAAATACAGTTTCTACCCTTTTTATCCCCTTAGAATCAACATTGGCAAAAATCCGGCCTTACTGGATCTATATTCCGGGAGGTGAACATACAGTTCAAATTTCAAGTTTCTTTGGCCATTATTTCAGGAGATATAAAATGTACCAAAAGTACAGTTTTTTACCCTTTTTACCTCCTTAGAATCAACATTGGCAAAAATCCAGCCTTAGTGGATATATATTCCGGGAGGTGGACCTACAGTCCAAATTTCAAGTCTCTAGCTTTAGCGGTTTGGGCTGGGCGATGATGAATGAGTATGTCAGTCAGTCAGTCAGTCAGTCAATCACATTACTCTTTTATATATATAGATTACCCCCGTTGGAAACCTAATCAAAAAGTACCTTTTCCAGAATGTTTTTTTCACCGTATGATCCTACATTTCAAATTTTAATTATCTAGGATCATTATTTCAGCAAATATTAAAAGTACAAAAAGTATACTTTTTAACCCCGTTAAAATATGGAATTTCCATAAAGTACTTTTCCTAAAATTTTTTTTACCGAAGTATTTTACATCCCAAATTTTAAGTTGCTAGACAATTACGTCAGTAAAAACAACACTACCAAAAGTATACTTTTTTAGCCATTTTACTCCACTTAGAATCGGAATTTCCAAAAAGTATTTTTCAGAATGTTTTTTACCGAAGGATCCTACATTACAAATTTCAAGATTTTAGGAAAATTTTTTCAGGAAATAGAAAATGTAACAATATTACATTTTTTCCCCGCTAAAAAACGAAATTTCCAAAAAATACTCTTTCCGGAATTTTTTCCACCCATGAAACGTACATTCCAAATTTCAAATGTCTAGAATAATTATTTCAGGAAATATTTAAAGTACTAAAAGTAAATTTTTTACCCCTTTAAAAACGGAATTTTCGAAAAAAAAATACTTTTTCAGAATATTTTTTGTTACCGAAGGATTTTTTCAGGGTATATAAAAAGTATCAAAAGTACAGTCTTTTACCCCTTCCCTCTCTTAGAAACGGAATTTCTAAAAAACATTTTATTATTTCCGGAATAAGAAAGTACCAAAAGTTACAAATTTTACATCTTTTACCCGCTAAGAAAAAGAAATCTCAAGAAGTACTTTTTCCAGAATTTTTTTTTTTTATTTAAGGATCCTACATTCCAAATTTCAAGTTTTTATGATCATTATTTTAGGATATGGGGGTTTTCGTGTCAACTGACACAACTTTTGAAACCCATGTCTTCCGATCGGGATGAAATTTGCACCAAGGTTAGTCCTATTGGATAGTACAATTTGTTCAGATACAATTTGTCAGCGAGATCGGTCAAGGACTCTCTGAGTTAGAGGGGATCGAAATTTGACATTTTGGCCAAAGAGGGGTTTATTCTCATCCATGTAACTTCTTACCTATTGTTTTTAGCAAAAAGTATTCCAAAGAGTTTAGATAGCTATTTCTTCAGTCTTTCGAAAAAAAATTATAAAAAAATAAAAAAAAAATTTTGGATTTTTTTTCTTAAAAATCTAAAACTTTTTTGACAACTTTGATGAGGGGCCATATGGTCCAACCCCACCGCCCTCATTTTTTGGCTCGTGCTTTCTTTTTCGAACCTATAAAAATTAGAGGGTATCGCGGATCGAAATCGAAAACTGGTTAGCTATCCCACGCCTAATAGTGCAAATTGAAGAACCGTTTTTTGTGTTCCAAAGTTAAAAAAAAAATTTTTCATAGATATCCCACTCGCATCCCACTAAGCGACCCCATAGCTCTTAAAGGCAAAGACCTAAGCTTTCTATTGAATCAAAAAAAAAAAAAAGGCCCAATTTGAGGAAAAAATCGAAAAAGTTTTAGATTTTTAAGAAAAAAAAATCAAAAATTTTTTTTTTTTATTTTTTTTGAATAATTTTTTTTCGAAAGACTGAAGAAATAGCTATCTAAACTCTTTAGGACACATTTTGCTATAGACAATAGGTAAGAAGTTACATGGATGAGAATAAACACCTCTTTGGCCAAAATGTCAAATTTCGACCCCCTCTAACTCAGAGAGTCCTTGACAAATATCGCTGAAAAATTGTGTCTGAACTACTATCCAATAGGACTAACCTTGGTGCAAATTTAATCCCAATCGGAAGATCTCGGTTTTAAAAGTTGTGTCAGTTGACACGAAAACCCCCATATATAAAATATATATACTAAAAGAAAAGGAATTTTCAAAAAGTACTTTTTTAGAAAGTTTTTTCACTTAAGCAGCCTACATTCCAAATTTCAAGTTTCTTTGACCGTTATTTCATGAAATTAAAAAAAGGTGCTGAAGGTACAGTTTTAACCCCCTTTAACTATAACTGGGAAAAGCCCAGCAAAGTGAACCAATTTTCCGAGAAGTGAATCTGCATTCCAAATTTCAAGTTTCTATGATTATTATTTCAGGAAATAAAAAAGTACCAAAAATAAAAATTTTACCTCTTGGGAAAAGCCCAGCCTTAGTGGATTTTTTTTTCCAAGCATTCCAAAATTCAAGGATCTATGATTATTATTTCAGAAAATAAAAAAAGTACCAAAAGTAAAATTGTTTACCTCTTTTACCGCCTTAGAATGAACTTTGGCAAAAACACGGTTTTATTGTATCTATTTTCCAGGAGATGAACCTATTTCAAGTTTCTAGGACCATTTTTTTTTTTTTAATATGAAAAGTTCCAAAAGTACAGTTATTTACACTTTTTACAAAACGTACTTTTTTATAAATGATACTTTTAATAGAAGGTACAGACAGTATCCCACATTCCAAATTTCAGGTGTCTAGGATCATTATATTAGGTAATATATAAAGTACCAAAAGTATAATTTTATTTTAAAATTATTTTATCACGTTAATTAATAGTTAGGGAATTCACATGGGTATCGTATTTGGTGTTGTATGTTGTATGTCCTATCTGAAAACAGGGTTGGTTAAACTTTAAATTAATAATACGACACTTACACGATATGACGATACAACATTTATACCTATGTTTTGTGTGCTATTTTCAAGTATGCTAACAAGAAGAGAATCTAAGAGAAAATTATCAAATGAGCGATAAATAATTTTTACCAAACCTGTTTTTGGATAGTACATACAACATATACAACAAATACGATACCCATGTGAATTCCCTAAGTGTGTGTGTTTGTTAAATTTCTTTGTTGAAAACAAAAATCATTTGTCAGATCAAACAATTCCCAGCAATAATAAATCGAGATTTTGGCGACACAGCATCTTTTATAGCATACCGAAGCGCATCCAAAGAGCGCTCTTGAGGATGCAGTAAAAGTAAGGGGAAAAAATTTAAATTTTTTCTTGAGATTTTTTATATAATATAAATTATTTTTCGATAAAACTAAAGTAATAATAAAATTAAAAAATCATCCTAGAATCTTAATCTTAAATCACCTTAGAAACTTAAACGAACTATTTTTAATCCTGTAACCATAGTCATAAGAGTCAAATAAATTGCCCCAAAATAATTCAGTTCGAATAATGGTTTATCATCTATAAATCAGCAAAAGCTTTTCTTTATTTTATAAATTTCCACTCATTTAAAATTTCTTATAAAAATTCACACTCTACTTATTCTAACCCATAATCGTGTCCAGATTAAAATATAATCCTATATTGAAAATTTTTAGTTTGGTTGCTATATAAAAAAAAAATTATATTGTATATTTTCCGGTTTTTAATTGTAAATTATTTTGTTTTTATTATAAAAAAAATAAAAATAACAAATAAGAGAAAATGTTCATTATTAAAACTTAACTTAATTTCTTTAAACTACACACTCCAACACTTGCACATAGTACATAGATGTAGGCATAACCATACGACAGAGTTTACAAAGAATTTGATCATAAAAAAAAATTTAAAGACTTTTTCTTATAGCTAAATTTTTTGAGTCTAAGTATGATAATTTTCTCATAGAAAACTGCTCGGATTCTCATTATTTTTAAAATTTTTGTTTGAATTTTTGTTTAAGACTCTGGACATTTTTTTTTTAATCTGAGAACTTGTCAGTAAGAAAAATTTTTTGTTTATGTTTTAGAAAATTTCTTAGATTCTGATAATTTTTCTAAAGTATATAAATTTCTGAGACTCTGAGAATTTCTTATTGTCTCAGCATCTTAGAATTGTTCTATAGAAAAAATATTCCAGAATCTGATTTTTTTGGAGGTGAAATCCGTTGGAATATAAGAATTTTTTAATAAGAAAAAGGTTCAGATTCAAAGATATTTTTCTTAAAGACAAGTTCTGAAGCAAAGCTCTCAGATATTTGGGGTAATTATTAAAATTCTCAGACATTTTTCTTCAAAACAACTTATCAGATTTTTATAAGAAAAATATCTTAAAGCTAAATTTTTTTAATAGAAAAATTTTCAGATTCTGAGACATTTTTCTCATACAATTTCTTTATAAACACTTTTCTGATAAAATTTTTCAAAAAAAAAAAAAAAAAACATGAATTCATTATATTAAACACTGTTTTTTTTAGAAACACACATATTAAAAGTTTATAAGGAGGAGTTGTGTGTATGTATGTATGTAAGTGGTGTGTATAGTGGTGTACATTGTGTGCTGGTGCTCTCTCTGTTTACGGCCTGTTGAGTTATGTGTCCCAGTTGTAGAATATTTTACAGGCTAAAGGCGGAATTTATTTGCATTTTGTTGTTCATCGTTCTGTAAATAAAGTAATAAAGAATAGAAAAAAAAGAAAAAAAAAGAAAAAATTAGAAATAAGTACATAAAAAGAAAACATAACAATTAGCTTAAGTTTATTTTTTTTATTGCTATTAACTAATTTCATTATAATTAAATTGCTACTTGTTAATTTTTTTTTTTTTTTAATTTAATAAAAATTTGGTTTAAATTTATTTACAATAATTACACTAATTAACGATATTAAGATATTTCTCCATAGCATTTTTCATATATTTTCCATATAAAATTGTGAACTTAGTTCGAAAAAAAAAAAAATCAAATGTACAAAAGTGGAGCCGTTTTCGAGATATTGATAACACAAGTTTACAAATTCACAAAAAAAATTTCGATCCACGATTTTTTGCATTTAGTTTTCATGTAAAATCTTACGCTGAATACAAAAATCCACAACAAAATTTTTAAAGTAGAACAGTTTTCGAGATATTGATAGTTTTCTTTTTTTTTACAAAAGTGGTTTTACTTATATAACAATATCTCCGGAAAAAATTTACCGATTTCATTGCATTTGATTTTAAAATAAAGGTAATTTATTGATCTATCAACCCTACATACAATATTTTTCAATCAGATTATCACCTTAAAAGCTATTAATCGATTTATCTACAATTTTGCTTCAATTTTACTGAATGTTTCAAAATAAGAAAATTGCATTGTAAATTTCTCGAAGAAAAAACAATTTTAAGATTCGTTTTCTATTTGTCGTTTAAGTCTGTTCTAATACGATGAAATTAAGATGGTTTTTAAAAAAATCCGTTGAAAATTGTAAAAGTTGTGTGTGTTTTATATTCGGCACTAGAGTGTTTAATTAATCGTGTTTTTATTGTTCGATTTAACGATAAATCGGCATTTGCCATTTTTGACTTATTTGATTAAACGAATAAAATTTTAAAATTGATCGATTAATCGAATAATTCCAAATTCAAAAATTACAAGATCTGTATTCGACAATTTTAGAAAAAAAATCTGCGAAATTCGTCCTCTTGCCCAAACCATTGAATCATGATTATGTTTTGCTTCATAATGGTGTTCTTTTCAAAGCAAAATTTTTCTAGAAAGAAACGCTACATTAATATGTTGTTCCATACAAAACGCATTGAAATATCGGTCAAGGACCCCATTATGTTTATATATTATTGATCCGTAAAGATATCTATGACACTCAAGTGATATCCATATCTCTGTTTGTCTTTTTTGTTGATAAAAAAATTTTTGATGAAAAAAAATTCATAAAAAAATAAAATATTGATGAAAAAACAAAAAAAAATTTGATGAAAAAAAAGATATTGATGAAAAAAAATATTGATAAAAAAAAATATTTATGAAAAAGTACTATTACCCAGCAAAACTTCGGTAATGGGTGGTGATTAACTCATTACCAGGTAATGTATATACCTTATTTGAAGCATTATTTTAGAATGTCTTACAAACATTTGTTCCACAACGTATTATTTTAAATTGAAAAATAATGATTTACTAATAACACTGTACAACACAAAAAAAAATTACAAGGTCAGACCAAAAAAATTTGATAGAAGAGACAAAAAAAAAATATACGTGTATCGGCGTTTTGAAAGTTTACATCTGGGTTTCAATTTAGGGGGAGGAAAATTTTCCCCCAATTGCAAATGTTGTGTTGTCATTCGTCATTGAATATCGAGTAACGCTTACGTTTAAAGTATATGGTGTGTTCAGCAAATTTATGTAAAATGCTTCGGAGACCATTTTTGTAGAATATGTTAACCCTCTAACACCCCAATTTAAGGGTCTTTTTTGTCCTTGTTTTAAAAAAAAAGCAAAAAACACTATTAATACAGGGATTTAACGGGTTTAAATGTTTCGCAAAAATATTCGCCGTGAAATTTTACTATAAGTCCCTGAATTCATCAAAACTGAAAACTCAACCAGAAAGTCAGAAATAAGACACAACAAAAGACATCTTTGGGTTAATTGCGCATTTATTAAGAAAATCGAGTAAAGCTTACGTTTAAAGTATATGGTGTGTACAGCAACTTTATGTCAAATGTTACGGGGAACATTTTTTTAGAATATATTCACCCTCTAACTCCTAAATATAAGGGTCTTTTTGTCCTTCTATTAAAAAAAAAAACAAAAAAACACCATTAAAACAGGGATTTAACGGATTTAAATGTTCCGCAAAAATTTCCGCCGTGAAATTTTACTATAAGTCCCTGAATACACTAAAACGGAAAACTCAACCAGAAAATCAGAAATAAGACACAACAAAAGACATCTTAATTTATTAGGAAAATCGAGTAAAGCTAACGTTTAAAGTATATGGTGAGTTAAAAAAATGTATGTGAAATGTTACGGAGAACATTCTTGTAGAATATATTAACCCTCTAACTCCTTAAGGTAAGGGTCTTTTTTGTCCTTCTTTTAAAAAAGAGCAAAAAACACCATTAAAACAGGTATTTAAGGGGTTAAAATGGTCCGCAAAAATATTTTCCGTGAAAGGGTCTTATAGTAAAGTTTCACGGTGAATATTTTTGCGGAATATTTTAACCCCTTAAATCCCTGTTTTAATGGTGTTTTTTGCTTTTTAGATAAGAAAGACAAAAAAGACCATTAACTTGAGGAGTTAGAGGGTTAACATATTCTACAAAAATGTTCCCCGTTTCATTTTACATAAATTTGTTGAACACACCATATACTTTAAACGTAAGATTTACTTGATTTTCCTAATAAATGCGAAATTAACCCTAAGGTCTCTTTTGTTGTGTCTTATTTCTGACTTTCTGGTTGAGTTTTCCGTTTTGGTGTATTCAAGGACTTATAGTAAAATTTCACGGCGGATATTTTTGCGGAACATTTATACCCCTTAAATCCCTGTTTTTGTGGTGTTTTTTGCTCTTTTTGAAAAGAAGGACAAAAAATACCCTTATCTTCAGAAGTTAGACGGTTAATATATTCTACAAAGATGTTCTCCGTAACATTTTACATAAGTTTGCTAAACACACAAAATACTTTAAACGTAATCGTTACTCGATTTTCTTAATAAATGCTCAATTAACCCTAAGATGTCTTTTGTTTTGTCTTATTTCTGACTTTGTGGTTGAGTTTTTAGTTTTGATGTATTCAAAGACTTATAGTAAAATTTCACGGCGAATATTTTTGCGGAACATTAAAACCCCTTAAATCCCTGTTTTAATGGCGTTTTTTGCTTTTATTGAAAAGAAGGACAAAAAGTCCCTTATCTTGAGGAGTTAGAGGGTTAACATGTTCCATAAAAATGTTCTCTGTAACATACATAAATTTGCTTAACACACCATATACTTTAAACGTAAGCTTTGCTCGATATTCAATAAAGATTGACAATACAACATTTGCATTTTGGGGAAACTTTGCCTCCCCCTAAAATGAAACCCAGATGTAAACTTTCAAAACGCCGATACACGTATATTTTTTTTTGTCTCTTCTATCAAATTTTTTTGGTCTGACCTTGTAATTTTAATTTGATTTTGTTGAACAGTGTAATTTGTTACATAATGCATGATTATTGGAAAAAATGTATTTAATATTTATTATTTCTAAACATTAAATCATGGAAGACTTATATTTGGTTACATTATGTACACTCAAAAAAATAAAACTGTAAAGTTAACAAAATTTTTTTTGTTAACTCGAGTTTACTGGCTTTTTAGCAAATTTTTAGTTAAAATCAGAAGTCGAAAAATCAACAATTTCAAAGAAACGAAAATTCCCGGGAACTCCCGCTCTATTTCCCGGGATTTCGGGATCGAAAATTTACGGGAATTCCCGTCTCGGGAATTCCCGTGAAAAACTCTACTTACACTCAAAAAATTTAAATTAAATTAACAAACTTGGGGTCAATTTGAAGCTTAATTTGAGCTTAATTATTTACTATTATTTATATTAATAAAAAGATTAAAACACAACTTAACTTATATATTTTTAAATGTCTTACAAGGGAAGTATCTCAACCCTTATGAACCGATTTGCCTGAAACTTAAAATATATATTAAAGAGACGATTTTAAGGTTGGGGTGTCTCGGCTTATCGGCCATATCGGTGTTTAAAAATTTCGTTGTCCCCTGATGAAACCATGTGGGCCTTCGGGAAAATTTTGATAACTTCCGAACTAACAGGAATATCGTCTACGGCAAAAATACGGGTCGACTTAAATTTAATAAAGATTATTTTTTATCCATGTGGATATCGTAGGTCTATGTCTTCACATAAGTACCCCCCAAAATTTACACATTTTCCTGAAAAAAATATTTAAAGAAGCCGAATTTTTACAAGGTTAGGATATTGGATAGGCATTAAAAAAACCTTTCTTTTCATATGAAAACATCATATAGTTTCTTAAAAAGAAATGGCTGAAAAATCCAAAAAACGATTTTTTCGCCATTTTTTTACCCATGTTTTGAACCCCTAAATCCCCGATATGGCCGATAAGCCGAGACACCCCAACCTTAGAATTGTCTCTTTGATATATATTTTAAGTTTCAGGCAAATCGGTTCATAAGGGTTGAGATACTTCCCTTGTTAGTACAAAATTTTAAATTTTTTAAAAATTACTAAAATGTGATTTATACCTAGGGTGACCATTTTTTCCTGAACTCAAATCAGTACGCTCGAGTTTTTATGTTTATTTTTCTTACACTCAAAAAATTTCAATTAAATTAACAAACTTGGGGTCAATTTGAATTTTAGTGAAAAGAACTGTTCAAAAAACAACTGCCATAAACTGTTGTCGTTATTTTACAGAAAATTTAATATAACAAAAACCCACAGGTTTTGAGAATAACAAAATTTCTCAGATTCTGACGACCCTTAAGTTTTGATAACTCTTTCTTTTAGAAAACTTCCCAGATAATAAGCACATGTTGTTATTAAACAGCCAAATGTCAAATTCTGATGACATTACCTCATTAAATATCCTAGAATCATTTGGATTCATGCAATTACATTTCTAAAAATATAGAAAATCCATCATTCAGAAACATTTTGTTACAGAAAATATCAAAATAACTTCATGCTCAGATACTAGAGTTGTCACCCGATTAAGAATAATTCGATTAATCGATCAAACAAAACCAAACTCTTGTTCGATTAATTCAAAAATACTATTTTTGAATAACGAATAAATCGATTAATTTATGTCAATTAATCGAACAATTATTTTTTTATACCCTCCAACTACAGTATCGAAATATAGGTCTAGGAATTCCATTTTTGATCAGTGATCGATTCTAAGACATGTCCGATGTCCATCTTGGGAGGTCACGATACAGTCCAAAATAAAAAAAGCTACACTCCTGAAGTTTGGCACATTATGTCTTATGGCCATAGGCTGGTTAAGTTCGTCGGCAAAATTGGACGAGGGGAAAAATGTTCCCCATTAAAGAACTACAACACCACCAGAAAAACACAATTTGTTTTGCAAGTTGTTTATGTATATTCTTTCAACAAATGAAATAGTTTAATGTCATATGAAGTTCATTGACCTGCAATTGGACCAAGATGATTAGGAAATGCTATTTTTTCAGCCCGTCCTTTTAAGGGCGTGGCTATAGAAAATAATACAAAATGATGATAAAAGTGTTTTTTAGGCGTAAATGTCGTAAAAATGAATTCGTAAACATATATGATAAGGAATAAAACTTAAAATTATTTAAATTTAAGTTTTTTATGCATTTTTTACATAAAAAAGTAAATTTAGTTATTCAATTTTTAAGTTCTTTGTATGAAATTGTAAATTTTGTTGTTTATGAAAATATTTTTTAATAACCACTTTTTTATTCGTTATTCTCATCGATTAATCGAATAATTTTTTTGATTTAATCGTTTGATCGAACGAACAAAAACAATTATTTGAATTATTCGAACAAAGTTGAAAGGCGAATAATTGACAACTCTATCAGATACATACATTTTTGCGTTAGGGAACCTTTAGATTAAGCTCCTTAGAATAATTTCATTGCCAGACTTAAGTTATATAAAACTACTCTAATGACTTTTTTAATGGAAATTCATGATTTTGTATAGAATTTAAAAAAAAAAAATATTTTTTTTGTTGAAATGTTCAAAAATCAGTACAATCAGTACATATTTCAAAAAATCAGTACAAATCAGTACAACGTTTTTTGATCAGTACACGTGATGAAAAATCAGTACATGTACTGATCAAATCAGTACGAATGGTCAGCCTACATATAGGGCTATTTATACAACCTTTTGAAAAATTCATGGGACACATGTTTTTCTGTAGCGGGAAATTTGGTGTGGAATGCCTCATATGTGAATATCGGAAGGGTGGTTTATATGAAGACAACAAATACAAAACACGTTTACCTATCGAATTTCAAAAGTATACCTACTATAATACGGTTATAAGTGTCATTTTTCATTTTCAATAAGCATCGCCCTTGAGTCAATAGAAACTAAAGTTTTAATTTTCAGACAAATCGACTAAAAATTGTGGGCTGTAACAATAAAAACAACAAAAAATTGTTTTGCATAAAACAGAAACAAAAAAAATTTTTGCTATATGAACACTTTCTTAATAATGTCCAAATATAAGCTACACAGAAAAAATTTGAAACGAATTTCAATCAACAAAAACGCGGATTCAATCAATTTTTTGATTGAAATTCCTCCAATTAAAAAAATTGTTATACCAATCATCAAATTGTAGGTGATTGATTGAAAATGTTTTCAATCTAACATTTTTTCGATTTTGATCAAAAATTTGATTAATTTTTTGTTTAAAGTCAATCAAAATAATGATTGATTTAACAAATGAATTGTTAGCTTATGACAAACCTATCAAAAAATTCATATTTTTTGCTTTCCAATATGTTGCCAACAATAAAAAAAGTAAAGCCCGATTATTTTGTATATTTTTGAATTAATCTATTCAAATAAATTAAAGCGAAAAAAAAATCTGGTATGTTGAAAATTTGTAACAAAAAATAGGAAAAATTTTAATCAAAACATTGATTGACTCATTTAATTTTTGTTGATCAATACATTTAATTGAAAATTTTTAGCCAATAATTTTTTGTGTGTAATATGTTAAGCTCAAAAAACAATTAAAAAAAATTGTCCACTTTGTTCGGAACTTTCCGACTTCCGAGTCAAAAAAGGAACCCACATACATTACCCAACAGCTCCAATATTTTTTTTTTGTATAAATACTGACCCTAAAGGCAACTTTTCAGATCGCGACGGTTTTGAAATTAAAAAAAAAATTGCTCCACAGAGTTGTGTAGGGTATAAAAATATCCACACAAAATATCTATGCTATTAACTAGTGATGGGAGAGTGAATGGTTTCTGATTATCGTGGTTGTATGAGTTATTTTACCAACACACTCGCTCACATTTAGCACAAATATTTAGACATTTTTAAGTTTTCTACTATAAATATCACTGTTTTTCTATTTATAGACTGGCCTTTGCAAATATAAACACAGTGACCCATCAAAAACAGTTGACCATCCAAGGGTTAAATCCTTTTTATTAAAACTAAAAACATTCTTAATTCTATAAAAAAAAAAGAATTAAACACCGCTAATTATTTGCATAACAAAAAAAAAAAACAAACAGAAAAAAACATTCTCCAATTTCAAACAAATTTTCAATTAACTCAATGCTAACAAAGCATTTTTTTCTCTATTTGCTTCCATTACGAGTTCATACGAAACCCAAACAAAAAAAAATATATTCACATTTTAAATTTTAAATAAAAAAGCATTCTTGTTTTAACCATAAATGTACCAAATCGTTTGAATAACCCGGTAACACTGAATTCATGGAAAATATTTAAAAGATTTTTTTGTTCAAAATAAAAATGCGTACACAAAATTTTACAACCACAATAATACACTCAGTCACTGCCTGCTCCAAAACCATATGATGGACGACAACCATGAGTACAAAAGCAAAAATAAATAAAGAAACAAATTTAAGAGGTAAATGAGGATGGAGTATTTTACGATGGAGCATTGGAGTAGTACCTTAACAACGTAAATTTTTAGTATGTAAACAAGAATTTGGCCTCAATTTACTTTAGAGTATTTGGTTTAATTTTTTTTTTTGTGGATGTTATTTTCCATGGTACAAGCTAATAATTTGTGGAACTAGTTTATCAGCAAATATATGCACAAAATGAGAAAAAGAGTTTTAAAATTGCGTAAAAATATGCATTTTATGATACTTGTACTCTTGTAAGTGTTGCTCCCGAATCAGATAGTTTCATGTGCTCTATTACTATTTAAGAGTTTTACATTTTTTGCCATAAGAGTTTTTATTTGTGGATTTTAAGAGTTTGTTTAAAAAAGTGTATTAGGTTTAAAAATATGGCTCTTTTATAACTGTTATTTTTTTTACTACAGTTTTTATTATGTTGTTATTAAAAATTCAGCAACATGTTGCCAATAATTAATGCAAAAAATTTTAATACACAATTTATTTCTCTTAAAAACGAGACTTGCTATAAATCAAACCATCAATTTTGCATAAATTTTTTAATGCATACAAATTTAATTAAGGACAATAACACTCCCTAGTAAAAAAGTTTTGATATAAAGAAACCTAATTTGATACAATCCTATTAAATTATATATGACTTCTTATATGAGGCATTCCGCACCAAATGTCCAGCGAAAGAAAACACGTGTACCGTAAACTTCTGAATAGCTTGTATGGATAGCCTTATATTTAACATAGAAAATTGAGTTTTTGGTTTTTCAATTTTTCAAAAACTGGGCTTAGGAGGCGTTGTCAAATATTGGAAAAATGGTCAAATTTGTGGCGAGTCGCCTTCATTAAATATTTATCACATTAAAACGGAATTCACCACAATCTTAAAAATTTACATTCTTATATAGTTTTATATGGGCTATCGATTAAATTTTTTTTTTTTTAATTTTCAGAACCCGTTCTGAAATTTTCCATTTGTTAAAAAAGTCAATTAATCAAAAATCCGGCCACTTTTTTTTTCTTTATTTTAAATTTTTTTTAAAGTTTAGATGTTTGTCCATCCACACAAAAAAAATCAGAAAAACATTTTTCGTTTTTTTTTTCGAGAAAGTCGCATTTGAATTTTAAATTTTATAACAATTTTGTAAGTTGCTTGTATTTTCTTGTATTAACGTTGCGAATGAGTAATATTCATCCCAGCAAAACTTTCGTAATAGGTAGTGATTATATAACACATTACCAGGTAATGTATATAACTTATTTGTAGCATTATTTTAGGATGCCTTACTAAACATTTCTTCCACAACGTAATATTTTCAAGTGAAAAGTAATGCATTACTAATAATTTGCTACGTAATGCATGATTATCGGAAAAAATGTATTTCATATTTATTGTTTCTAAACATTAAATCATGGATGACTTATATTTGGTTACATTATGTATTATTTGAAAGGTTGAAATAATGCATTATTTATAATTGGATGCATAATGCATTACAATAACATAAAAAATAAGTATTTTATAAAAAAATGCATAAGTTTAAACTAGAGATGGTCTCACGACAGGAAATTTCTAAAGACGCACACTCACGAGCATATTTTATCTACTTACACTCACTTACAATCACGTGAGTAAATTTAATAACTTTTTCACTACTCGTAACACCTTATATATTATCTTCTGGTATGCTATATTATTTCATTTCTCGTAACCTATAAAATATCATATATTTTACACCTTACTCGTATTCTTCGTTATAAATTTATGACTTATTTTATACCTTACTGGTATTCTTTGTGATAATGTGGATGCATTACTTTGAGTCTCATCGCCTGTTAAAATCATCAATGCTGCAATGTATAAAATAAGAGATCCTATACCTTATTTTATACCTTATTTGGTAATCTAAGTTTTGCTGGGATGCAATTAATATTTCTCATTCGCAACGTAAAAACAAGAAAATACAAGCAAATTACAAAATTCCCAGCAAAACTTAGATTACCAAATAAGGTATAAAATAAGGTATAGGATCTCTTATTTTATACATTGCAGCATTGATGATTTTAACAGGCGATGAGACTCAAAGTAATGCATCCACATTATCACAAAGAATACCAGTAAGGTATAAAATAAGTCATAAATTTATAACGAAGAATACGAGTAAGGTGTAAAATATATGATATATGATATTTTTATATAAAATCATCAATGCTGCAATACATTGCAGCATTGATGATTTTAACAGGCGATGAGACTCAAAGTAATGCATCCACATTATCACAAAGAATACCAGTAAGGTATAAAATAAGTCAAAATTTTATAACGAAGAATACGAGTAAGGTGTAAAATATATGATATTCTATAGGTTACGAGAATTGAAATAATATAGCATACCAGAAGATAATATATAAGGTGTTACGAGTAGTGAAAAAGTAATTTTGTATTAAATTTACTCACGTAATTGTAAGTGAGTGTAAGTAGATATAATATGCTCGTGAGTGTGTGTCGTTAGAAATTTCCTGTCATGAGCCCATCTCTAGTTTTAACTTATGCATTTTTTTTATAAAATAATTATTTTTTATGTTATTGTAATGCATTATGCATTCAATTATAAATAATGCATTATTTCAAACTTTCAAATAATACATAATGTAACCAAATATAAGTCATCCATGATTTAATGTTTAGAAATAATAAATATGAAATACAATTTTTCCAATAATCATGCATTACGTATCAAATTATTAGTAATGCATTATTTTTCACTTGAAAATAATACGTTGTCGAACAAATGTTTGGTAAGACATCCTAAAATAATGCTACAAATAAGGTATATACATTACCTGGTAATGTGTTATATAATCACTACCCATTACCAAAGTTTTGCTGGGTTGTTATAAAATTTAAAATTCAAATGCGATTTTCTTGAAAAAAACGAAAAATGTTTTTCTGATTTTTTTTGTGTGGATGGACAAACATCTAAACTTTAAAAAAGAAATAAAAAAAAAAAGAAAAAAAATTGGCCGGATTTTTGATAAATAGACTTTTTTAAAAAATGGAAAATTTCAGAACGGGTTCTGAAAATTTTCCAAAGAAAACAATTTTATTCGATAGCCCGTACAAAACTATATAAGAATGTAAATTTTCAAGATTGTGGTGCATTCCGTTTTAATGTGATAAATATTTAATCAAGGCAACTCGGAACAAATTTGATAATTTTTCCAATATTTGACCATGCCTTTTAAGCCCAGTTTTTGAAAATTAGAAAAACTAAAAACGCAATTTTCTTAGTTCCATATAGGGCTATCCAAACAACCTATTCAGAAATTTACAGGACACATCGCTCCTTTACTTGTATAGTGTCATATCTCAAAAAATGCGTTTTTTGAGATAATGATGCAGAATTATTCGTTATATCGTGCTTTATATTGTGTCAAAAATTCGTATTAATATTTTTTAAACTCGCCGTTTGAGAAGAGTACACGCCATTATTACATTTTCTATGTACCGGCCTTTTTCAATTAAAAACCAGTTTCAATAGTAAACTTTAAACGTGTTTTCTGCAAATTCAAATATTTTGAGTTGTGACACTATACAAGTAATGGAGCGACATGTTTTTCTGTAGCGGGACATTTGGTGTGGAATGCCTAATATGTCCATTAGGGCGTTTCATCAAAAACTTTTTGTTGGACTCTTGAAGCGGAATATGAATTCTTATGGCCTATAAAGTTTTTGAGATTTTTTTCAGATTTTTGGAAGATCGGGATCAACTCGCTCAAATCGATTTTATCAAAAAAATGAGGTTATGAAACATTATTTTTTTTTGTTTCTGGTGCCTTTTTTTTACAAAACCGGACAAAATATTGCTAGCCTCCTAAAAAAAAAATATTCGCTTAAAAGTAAAAACTCAAAATTTCCGGTGTCCCAACCTCAATAATTTGAGAAATATGCAATCTATGAACGTAAAATTGAATCCGTTAGATAGGTCTTTCAAGTACATTTAATTTAAAACCTAAATGGCATTTGTCACCTTAGTAGAAATATTAAAAAAAAACTGAGATAAGCTCTTTTCTTACCCCATTTTACCCAAAATCGAACGGAATCCATTAGTAGTTTTTTTTTTGTAAAGTTGAAAAATTAAACTTTAAAGAAGTTTTTTTGATTGAAATTAGTGTTTCCAAACCCAAAAACCGGTTTTTGGTTAAACTGGTTTTAAAAAAACCCTTGTTTTTTTAATTGTGATCACATCTTGAATTATGGCTTAAAAGTTACGTATTTAAGAGAAGAATTTTTAGACTTTTAAAAAAAAATCAAAGCTTTCGGACTTTTTCAAAAAGTCGATTTTCATTTTTAAACGTTAAACAAAAAGTGATAGATACTTCAAATAATTTTTTCATCTTTTTTTTCTAAAACTACATTTAAATACCAACAAAACGTTGTCCAACTTTTTTTAAGATATCTATATTTTTTATTGGTCAAAATTAATTGAATATTTAAATTTTTTATTTTTTTTTTTTTTTTAAATCGCCATTTTGAAAAATTGATTACTCAACACCAACATGGTATAAAAATTTGAGGGCCAGTTGCATTTAATACCTACTAAAACATATAAAAAAAAATTAATCGAAGGGGTCGGGTCTAAAAGTGAGTGATTTGGCCTGGAATGCTCCATATACTAGCCTGTAATGCAAGCTATATATGCGGCAAACGCGTCAACGGTCCACACCATAAAACAAATGTTGTCCGATTTAAGTATAATTTTGGCAAAATAGTAAGTTAATGATAGGTATTCTAAATTACAAATATAAAATTTTTTGATGAAATATTGGCAGAGTTACAGGGTATGGAAGTTTTGATGATTTTGAAAATAACATATTTTGGTGAATTTTACTTAACATTTTGATGAAACAAAAATTATAATTTAAAAAACGACTTTTAAAGTATTTTTGACGGCCTTTACAATGACATTTGTGGTTTTTTGAAAAAAAATAAATTTGACCTTAAAATTTAAGGTCAAAATATTAAATTGTAATTATCTTATAAGGGTCGCACTTTTAGAATTTTTTCATTAAGTCTATTAGAAAGCTTGACATTTTTTTAAATTTCAGTTTTTAATGATGATACTTTATGAGAAATCAATTTTTTAAGGACCCAGCAAAACTTTGGTAATGGGTAGTGATTATATAACACATTACCAGGTAATGTATATAACTTATTTTTAGTATTATTTTATGATGTCTTACCAAACATTTGTTCCACAACGTATTATTTTCAAGTGAAAAATAATGCATTACTAATAATTTTCTACGTAATGCATGATTATTGGAAAAAATGTATTTCATATTTATTATTTCTAAACATTAAATCATGGATGACTTACATTTGGTTACATTATGTATTATTTGAAAGTTTGAAATAATGAATTATTTATAATTGGATGCGGGTCAGTCTTAGTGAAATCAATCAAAAATAGCTAAAAATTTTCGTGACCCCCTCCGATTTTGATGAAATTTGGTTTAGTTGTAACACTAAGTGATAAACTGACACACACTTATTTTCAGCCCTCTAAGTAAACAGTGGGCGAAAACACGGAGGGTCAAAATTTCCCCCAAAATCTCCCAGTCGCGACACTTTGCACCGTAAAACCTTAATATCGTTGGTTCTATTTTAGCTAGAAAGCCCATTTTTGGCTTGTTTTGAAGCTCATAATATGCTCTACGAGACTTACCATAACCAAAAAATTTTCGAAAAAAATAAGGTTGCCTCCCTTATTTTAAGGTCGTGATATACGGAGGAGAAAATGGGGAGGATGGTATCCCCCGATTTTTTTTTTTACTTGCAAATCTTTGAGAGAAAGTCCTTAAGAATATATTCTAAAATTTTTATGTTGGGACAACAATGGGATCGCTCAAAATCAAAATTTTTCACAATTTTCCCCAAAATCTCCAAATCCCAACACTCTTTAACATTAAAAATTTTATATCATAAGTGCTTTTGTAGCTACAGAGACCATTTTTTTTTGTTTTAAAGCTTATAATACGCTCCACAAGACATACCAAAACCAAAAAAATTTCCAAAAAAAGGAATTGGTGCCCCCCTTATTTGAAGGTCGTGGCAAAGTGTGGAGGAAATGGGGGAAAGTATCCCCCGATTTTTTTTTTTACTTGGTATTCTCAAAGTGCAAGTCCTAATGAACATAGTCTACAATTTTTTTGTTGGGACAACAATGGGGTCGACCAAAATCAAAATTTTTCAAAATTTTCCCCCCAAAATCAACAAATCGCGACATTCTTGCGCCTCCCATTGGACTCCCAAGATAAAAATTTCAGGATATGCTCTCTAGAACTTACTCTTTTTAAAAAAAAAAAACAAGATGAAAAAAAATTGGGGGATACTGTCCCCCAATTTCCCCCACCCCTTGCCACGATCTTTTAATACAAGAGGCACCCCTCATTTTTTTTATTTTTTTTTGTGATAGTAATATTGTAGGGCATATTAAGAGCTTTAAAACAAGCCAAAAATGGACTCTGTAGCTACAATACAGTCCACGATATTAAATTTGTAATGTGCAAGAGTGTCGCGATTTGGAGATTTTAAGGGAAATTGTGAAAAATTTTGATTTTGGTCGATCTGATTGTTGTCCCAACATAAAAATTTTAGGATATGTTCATTAGGACTTGCACTTTGAGAATACCAAGTAAAAAAAAACTCGGGGATACTTTCCCCCCCATTTCCTCCACCCTTTGTCACGACCTTTAAATAAGGGGGGCACCCTTCCTTTTTTCTAAAATTTTTTGGTTAAGGTAGGTATTGTAGAGCGTACTATAAGCTTTAAAACAAAAAAAAAATGGGCTATGTAGCTACAATAGCACTTATGATATTAAATTTTTAAGGTTCAAGAGTGTTGCGATTTGGAGATTTTAGGGGAAATTGGGAAAAATTTTGATTTTGAGTGATCCCATTGTTGTCCCAACTTAAAAATTTTAGAATATATTCTTTAGGACTTTCTCTATAAGATTATCAAGTAAAAAATAAATCGGGGGATACCATCCTCCCCATTTTCTCCTCCCTTTATCACGACCTTAAAATAAGGGAGGTAACCCTTATTTTTTTCGAAAATTTTTTGGTTATGGTAGGTCTTGTAGAGCATATTATGAGTTTCAAAACAAACCCAAAATGGGCTTTCTAGCTATAATAGAACCAACGATATTAAGTTTTTACGGTATAAAGTGTCGCGACTGGGAGATTTTGGGGGAAATTTTGACCCTTCGTATTTTCGGCCCCTGTTGACTTAGAGGGCTGAAAATTTGCATTTGTTAGTTTTTTACGTAGTGTAAGAACTTAACCAAATTTCATCAATATCAGAGGGGGTCAAAAATATTCATGATTGATTTCACTAATAATGACCCATGCATAATGCATTACAATAACATAAAAAATAATTATTTTATAAAAAAATGCATAAGTTTAAACTAGAGATGGGCTCACGACAGGAAATTTCTAACGACATACACTCACGAGCATATTTTATCTACTTACACTCACTTACAATCACGTGAGTAAATTTAATAACTTTTTCACTACTCGTAACAGCTTATATATTATCTTCTGGTATGCTATATTATTTCATTTCTCGTAACCTATAAAATATCATATATTTTACACCTTACTCGTATTCTTCGTTATAAATTTATGAGTTATTTTATACCTTACTGGTATTCTTTGTGATAATCTGTATGCATTACTTTGAGTCTCATCGCCTGTTAAAATCATCAATGCTGCAATGTATAAAATAAGAGATCCTATACCTTATTTTATACCTTATTTGGTAATCTAAGTTTTGCTGGGAAGTTCATAGCACTCAAACTGTACTAATTTCTTTAGTTTTTATGCGCGCAACGTTTGTTGTGTGTGTTTACAACCCAGCAAAACTTAGATTACCAAATAAGGTATAAAATATGGTATAGGATCTCTTATTTTATACATTGCAGCATTGATGATTTTAACAGGCGATGAGACTCAAAGTAATGCATCCACATTATCACATAGAATACCAGTAAGGTATAAAATAAGTCATAAATTTATAACGAAGAATACGAGTAAGGTGTAAAATATATGATATTTTATAGGTTACGAGTAAGGTATACAATATAGCATACCAGAAGATAATATATAAGGTGTTACGAGTAGTGAAAAAGTAATTTTGTATTAAATTTACTCACGTGATTGTAAGTGAGTGTAAGTAGAAAAAATATGCTCATGAGTTTGTGTCGTTAGAAATTTCCTATCGTGAGCCCATCTCTAGTTTTAACTTATGCATTTTTTTATAAAATAATTATTTTTTATGTTATTGTAATGCATTATGCATTCAATTATAAATAATGCATTATTTCAAACTTTCAAATAATACATAATGTAACCAAATATAAGTCATCCATGATTTAATGTTTAGAAATAATAAATATGAAATACATTTTATCCAATAATCATGCATTACGTAGCAAATTATTAGTAATGCATTATTTTTCACTTTAAAATAATACGTTGTGGAACAAATGTTTGGCAAGACATCCTAAAATAATGCTACAAATAAGGTATATACATTACCTGGTAATGTGTTATATAATCACTACCCATTACCAAAGTTTTGCTGGGAACAAACACTTTATCTAAGCATTGATTTTTTGTTATTGTTATTATATACAAATTAAAGCGATTTCAGTACAATTTGAGTTTTATATACTCCTAAAAAATTGATTTCTCATAAAGTATGTATGATATATTAGACTGGCATTTTTCTGTATGGCCAAAAAAAATTTTCTCCAATTTTCAAAGTCCGGACATTTTTTTATTCTACTAGGACTAAAACGGATGTTGTACAAATTTGAGGCCCGGCGGTCAAAGTTTTGGAGTTTTGAAAAATAAAAAAACAAAAAAAATAAAAAATTTAAATTTTTTTCGACACACCATATTTGTTAATTTTAATGCGGTGAGCACGAATATCAAATAAAAATTTAAATCGGTCGAACGGTTTTTGAGATATAGCCATTTGAAATTTGCAAAAAATGGCGGTTTTTTCCTACGTTCAAGAAATTTTTTAAAAAACATCACAATTTTTTTTCCCTAGGCCATTTCATAGAGCTTATGACAATCTTTCATTGTCTGATTTTTTTGTGTGGGTAGACAAACATCTCAACTTTAAAAAAAACAGTGGCCGGATTTTTGATAAATTGAATTTTTAAAAAAATGGAAAATTTCCGAACGTGTTCTAAAAATTTTCCAAAAAAAAAAGTTTTTAATCGATTGCCCATACAAAACTATACAAGAATGTAAAATTTTGAGATTGTGGTGCATTGTGTTTTCATGAATATTTAAACAAGGCAACTTGACACAAATTTGAACATTTTTTCAATTTTTGAAAAATTGGAAAACCATAAACGCAATTTTCTTAGTTCCACATAGGGCTATCCATTAGAGTTTTCAATTATTCGCCTTTCAACTTTGTTCGAATAATTCAAATAATTGTTTTTGTTCGTTCGATCAAACGAATAAATCTAAAAAATTATTCGATTAGTCGATGAGAATAACGAACAAAAAGGTGGTTATTAAAAAATAAACAATTCATACAAAAAGTTAAGTTTTAAGTTGGTGGGAGTCGGCAGGGACGTTATAGGACACCTTTTCCCTCTACATAAATGTTTAAAAATTCATGTTTACGATATTTACGTCTAAAAAACACTTATCATTAATTTGTATTATTTTCTAAAACCACGCCCTTAAAAGGGGGCGGGTCGAAAAAATAGCATTTACTTATCATAGGGGTCTAAATGTAGATCAATGAACTTAGGTTAGGTTAGTTCTTTTAGGGCAACATTTTTCCTCTCGTCAGATTTTGCTAACGAACTTAACCTGCCTATGATTATACAACATATTTGTGCCAAACTTTAGGAGTATAGCTCTTTTATTTTGTTCTGTATCGTGTCCTCCCAAGACGGACATCGCTACAATATCTTAGAATCGATCACTGATCAATTATTTATATAATTTATGGGGTCCTAGACGATATTTCGATACTGTAGGTGGATGGTATGAAAAAAAATAATTGTTCGATTAATTGACATAAATTAATCGATTTATTCGATATACAAAAATCGCCATTTTTAAATTAATAGAACAAGAATATGGTTTTGTTTGATCGATTAATAGAATTGTGCTTAATTGGTTGACAACTCTACTATCCATACAACCTTTTCAGAAATTTACGGTACACATGTTGTTGTTTTTTCTGGATATTTGTTTTGGAATGCATCACATGTTCCACATATGGCCTTATATGACACTGTATAAAGGCATATATGATCAAACATGAATCATTTTTCACTGGAAAGTTAAAAAATTAAAATCCCTAAAAAAAGTGTTTTTGCACTCAAAAAATTATGTCATTAACTGTTTGTAGTTTATTTAAAAAGTTTTCCGTTTAGTCGTTTTTAAAAGAAAAAACATTTGTTTGATGTTCAATTTTTATTAATGACTACTTCAGTCCTTTGTTTCAAAAATAACACACTAAAAAATAAAGACTTTCATTAACATTTAATTTTTAAAGTCATTTATTTTTGTTCTGTAAGTAAAAACTACTGATTATTCTTTAAATTTTTAATGATTTGTGTAAGTAATAATTTTTTAAAAAGGTTGGTATTTTTTTAATGAAATATCATTAGTTTTTACCTACACAAGTCAGTTATTTTTTTGTAGAAAAAAAAAAACTCAAAAAATTATTTATAGAAATATAAAAACATGTTTGTATCAAGTGACTTTGGCATGATGGGTAGAGTGTCTGGCCAGAATGTAGTTGATTGCGGGATCGATTCCCCAAAAATTTTATTAAAAATTTTTAAAAAAATATTTCAATAAAAAATTGTAAAAAATTACCTACGAAATCATTAATTTTTATTGTTTTCGTAGGTTATTTTTTTGAAATTAGTTGGTAAAAATAACAGAACTATCATTTATTTTTAATGTTTTGGTTGGTTATTTTTTTTGAATTTGTTGGTAAAAAAGAGTTAAAAAAACGTAATTTTTTAATGTTTAATGTTATTTATTTTAGAAAATTTTGTCAACAGTAAAAAATAAATGTTGATGTTTTTAAAACAAATGAATAATTACTGGGATGGTTTTCAATTGTTATTCACTGGTTTTAAGTGTGTTTATACCCTACACCACACTGTGGTACAGGGTATAATGAGTTTGTGCTGATGTTTGTAACTACCCGAAATATTGATCCTAGACCCACTTTTAAGTATACCGATCGACTTAGAATCACTTTTTGAGTCGATTTAGCGATGTCCGTCCGTCCGTCCGTCTGTCCGTCCGTCCGTCCGTCTGTCTGTCCATGTAAACGGTGTAAACACGATACAGGTCGCAATTCTCGATCAATTGACTTGAAATTTAAAACTTAAGCATCTTTTGGCCCAAGGACGAAGCCTATTGAAATTGGAAAAAATCGGTCCATATTTAGACCTAGCCCCCATACAAAGGTCCTCTTTAGTTTTGGCTCAAATGACTCTAATAGTCGCATTTTAATAGGTATCTTTTCAAAATTTGGCAGGAATTAATGTTTTATACACACAAATCACCATTCCGAATTTTAAAGAAATCGAACCAGTTCTTCTAGTAGCCCCCATACAAACCACCTTCCCGATTTTCACATAAATCTCTCAATTTTCATGAAAATAGAAAATATTTAATTAAAATTCTGTTTGTGTATGTTAAACGCGTACTTTAATAACCTTATCAAATCTAATTATCATCGGACCATTTTGGACTTAGGTCCCATGTGGAAATTTCGCCCGATATTCAGTTGAAGCGATTTATTGTCAACAAAAAGAAGCCTATTCCACTCAAATTTGATTAGTGATTGCTTTTTACACTTATTAAAGATTTGACAAAATATAGATCTAATCAGTCCATGTTTGAACTTGGGACCCATGGTCCGGGAAACTCTGGTGTAGGGTATTATATGGTCGGTCTTGACCGACTATAATTTTCTTACTTGTTTTCATTTGTTTTTGCCTACAAAATATTTTGAGTGTGCACTTTAATGCTCTTATATTCAAAATCGTATGAATAGATTCAAGGATATTCATGGACCAAAACATTTTCCAAAACTCCTTATTTAAGTACTCGCCAAAAACAAAATATTTTTCCGTCCACTCCAATAAATATGTTAACCATGGTGACACATTATCTAGCACAATATTGTAATCCTTATGCCCCTTTTTATGCCCCTTTTTATGCAACTAAAAGAATGTTTCATATTGATTCGCTGAATTTGTTAAATCCCTTCCCATTTTAATCTTTGTGTAACTCGTATTACTCCACTTTAATGCTTTTCCATGTATTTCGATTAAAATGTTCACCTATCGTATGCACTGATAAAATTGTCCAAAAAGAAAGAAAAATCCACTGTTGTTTGTATTAACTTCCACTACAAATTCCAATTTATTTTTAACTTACCACTTCAACTCCTTCGAGTGTTTCATACATACGCATAAAATTTAATAAACTTTTGGACAAGTTAAAATACACATTCGCAAGCAAAAAAAAAATAAATATTATTTTCAATTTCAACAAGGAATGTATGGGACAGTGAATTTGTATGGTATTTTTTTTAAATAGGCTCTCTACACTCAAAAAAAAAAAAAAACTGTAATGTTAGCAAAAAAAGCTTGTAAACCTACAAGAAAATTTGCTGATTTTGAACCCACAATTTTTTTGCTAAAGTTAGCAAAAAAGTTTTGCCAATAATTAGTTAACTAAATATTTTTTTTTTAACTTAGCTTATACACATCTGAGGACCCCATTGGGTTCGGACCCGATAGGTCCAGACCCCAATGGGCCTAGACCTAGTTGAGTTCCTTAAAAATCGTCATAGTTTTTGATCCAAAATTTGTGTCCATTTCGCTCTACCTTGCTTAGTTTTTGAGATACGTGATTATAGGGGACCACTGGGGTCTTGAGATTTAAAAAACTCGATGACTTCAAAAATATTACTCATAGAGCTTTTGACTATTTTGCGGTCCTGTTCTACGTGTTAAGAGCTACAAAAACGCTTTTGAACTTTTTGTTGTGTCGGCAATATTTACCGAGATATGAGCATTTTAAAATTTTCGGGAATGCTAACTTTTTTGGATCCAAAGTTAGGGCCCATTAGGGTCCACACATGTGAAGAGGATCGGCGATATTATGGAGATTCTAAGAACCAAAAATGGCCTCCATTTTGCTCTATCTGGCTTAGTTTCCGAGATAGCGCCATTTTAAGTTTTCTGAAAATAAAAAAAAATTTACCATTTATTTTGCTAATATTAGCAAAATATCTTATAAAAATGTAGTCAACTCAATTTCAAATTTAGCAAAAGAAATTAGTTCAAAGTTTGTTTAAAATTGCTAATGTGCTAAATGAAGTTTACAAGAATTTTTTGCTAAAGCTAAGTACTAACAATAAGTACTATTCTTTACGGTGAAAATTTCACTTAAACTTTAAACGCCTCAAATCGCAATTAATCATTTAAAAATCAACCACTTTTGACAATTATAAGAAAGAAACGATCATAACAAAACTGAAATGTCACTTTTTCACGGCAATTTAAATTGTTTTGTATAATAAAAATGCGTGAAAACTTTTTTAACAATTTCCCTATAATTCCTCGCGTTGCCAAAATTTATTTTTTTTATATGGAGTTTGACAGCTTTTTTCCCGTGAAATCGAACAGAGTACTATGCTTAACATGCTAATCTCAACTAAAAATTTGCTAAAAGTTAACTAACTAGCGTTAGCAATAAAAAATTAGTAAATCTACAAACGTATTTTTTTGAGTGTAGGACTGAAAGGTGCATTCAACTTTCAAAATTTAACATAGCTTTTACACCAAAAATTGAAAAATTATTGGCTTTTTATTTATTTAGGCATTTACTTAGATTCATAAGCATTTTTTATTTCAAAATTTGTAACAACCAATTTATTTTCTATTGTTTTTTTTTTGGGATTACTAAAATATCTTTAAATTAATGGATACGATGTAATTTTATGGAAATATAGCACAAACTAAAAACTTTTATGAAAAAATTTCTGGTTACCCACTGAAAGACCTACCTTGTCATAACCGATGAAAAAATAAGCGCTGCCTTTAATTCAATAAAAAATAACAGAAAAAAAATCTTGACAAAATTTCTGTATTTTGCATTTGACAGTTAAGGAACGTTGTCTCAAAAGAATTCTGTTAAACCATTTTCATATTTCTTTTGTAACAATTCCAAGGTCGAGGTGAATTTTCTACAATTCCGTTAACGTTGTTCTATGCATTTGTTTAAATGGTTGTCCAAGGAAACTACACTCAGGCCAGGGGTTCGTTGCGCCAACTTAATTTATAACCAAACAAATTTTTGAAGTCCAGCAAACTATCGCTTTAATCAATTGTGATTACAAATAATATCATTCCGATCTTTCCAATTTCGTTTTAATGAATTTTTATATACACTAAAAAAAAACAAGTAAAAAAGTTAAATTCGGCCTTGCCGAATGTAGTGATACCCTCCACAATTTCAAAAAGATTATTGCAAAAAACTTTATTTAAAAGGAAATTACTTTTGAAAAAAAAAAATTTTTGAAAAAAAAAATTTCAGCGAAAAAAAAATGTTGGCAAAAAAAAAATCGGCGATTTTTTTCTTTTTTTGTAAAAAAATATGTTCGTACTTTTTTAAATACCATTTGGTGTTCAATTATGTTCACATATGTCAACCAGAAGCCGAATTAAAGCATTTTGTATTTTTAGGTTATGTTGAATGAACTGAAGTTTTTGAGGTTTGCTTACAATTTCTTAATGTCTTAAATCGATCGGGCATCATGAATATATATGGGACATTCCAGGCCAAATCACTCACTTTTAGACCCGACCCCTTTCGATTTATTTTATTTTTGGATATGTTTTAGTACTTATTAAATGCAACTTGGACACCAATTTGCAGCATTTTATTCCAAGATGGTGTTGAGTAATCAATTTTTCAAAATGGCGATTTTTTCCAAAAAATGGAAAAATTAAAATTTTCAATTAATTTTGACCAGTTAAAAATAAAGATATCTTAAAAAAAGTTGGACAACGTTTTGTTGGTATTTAAATGTAGTTTTAGAAAAAAATATCAAAAAAATTATTCGAAGTAATTATCACTTATTTTTTAACGTTTAAAAATTATAATACTTTTTGAAAAAGTCCGAAACCTTCGATTTTTTTTTTACAAACGTCTTAAAGTTCTACTCTTAATTACGCAACTTTTAAGCCGTAATTCGAGATGTGATCGAAATTTGTTCTATTTTTTTTTTAAATTTTGAAAATTGCACCTTTTATTTTTTGACTCTGATTTAATAGATGCCTGGGGAAGTTTTAATAACTTGGCTGATTTTCAACCGATTTTAGTTTTTAGTACCTTATTAGAAAGGCATTTTACTCCACATCATAATTCTGTAATCACTTGAATTAAAACTTAACTTAAAATACCAAAAAAATTGCGAAAACAGAAAAAAATTCTTATTTGTCCTTGTAATCCGTTTTTTAAACTTCAAGGACCATGCTAAACGCCTTACCCATGTCCGATCGTCCTAAATTTTCGTGAGACGTATATCTACCTCCAAATCAATATATTTAGGGTAAGTTAGGGTCAGTATCTACCAATTTTTTTTTTTTTTTGGAGCTCCATATAAAATAAATCAGAGCCTAAACATAAAAAGTGCAATTTTAAAAATTAAAAAAAAAAATAGAAAGAATTGTGATCACATCTCGAGTTATGGCTTAAAAGTTGCGTAATTTAGAGTAGAGTTTTTATAGTTTTTTACAAAAAAATCGAAGGTTTCGGACTTTTTCAAAAAGTCGATTTTAATTTTTAAACGTCAAAAAATAAGTGATAATTACTTCGAATAATTTTTTCATATTTTTTTTTCTAAAACTACATTTAAATACCAACAAAACGTTGTCCAATTTTTTTTAAAATATCTATATTTTTTAATGGTCAAAATTAATTAAAAATTTCAATTTTTTAATTTTTTGGAGAAAATCGCCATTTTGAAAAATTGATTACTCAACACCATCTTGGAATAAAAAGCTGAAAATTGGTTTCCAAGTTGAATTTAATAAGGATTAAAACATATCCAAAAATAAAATAAATCGAAAGGGGTCGGGTCTAAAAGTGAGTGATTTGGCTTGGAATGCCCCATATACTTTATGGGGTCCCAGATCGATATTTCGATAAGTTACATACGGAATGACAAACTTACATATACCCTCTATCACTAAGTGGAGGGTATAAAAACTGTAATGTTAGCAACAAAAGCTTGTAAGCCTACAAGAAAATTTGCTGATTTTGAACCCACATTTTTTTTGGCAAAGTAAGCAAAAATGTTTTGCCAAAAATTAGTTAACTGAAATTTTTTTATTTCGACATAGTTCATATACATTTGAGAACCCCATTGGGTTCGGACCCGATAGGTCCAGACCCCGATGGGCCTAGACCTAATTGGGTTTTTTTTATATATATACACTTTATTTGGCTATTATTGAATCGCCTTTCTTAGGCCTAACAATAAGTATGAGGCATTCAGCACCAAATGTCCATCGAAAAAAAACACGTGTACCATAAACTTCTGAATAGCTTGTATGGATAGCCCTATATGGAACTTAGAAAATTGCGTTTTCGGTTTTTCAATTTTTCAAAAACTGGGCTTAGGAGGCGTGGTCAAATATTGGAAAAATGGTCAAATTTGTGGCGAAATGTATCACATTAAAACGGAATCCACCACAATCTTAAAAATTTACATTCTTATATAGTTTCGTATGGGCTATCGAATAAATTTTTTTTCCTTGAAAAATTTTCAGAACCCGTTCTGAAATTTTCATTTTTTAAAAAAGGCAATTTATCAAAAATCCGGCCACTTTTTTTCTTTTTTTTACATTTTTTTTTAAAGTTTAGATGTTTGTCCATCCACACAAAAAAAATCAGAAATGTATTTTTCGTTTTTTTCGAGAAAATCGCATTTGAGTTTTAAATTTCATAACAATTTTGTAATTTCCCAGCAAAACTTAATTTACCAAATAAGGTATAAAATAAGATATAGGATCTCTTATTTTATACATTGCAGCATTGATGATTTTAACAGGCGATGAGACTCAAAGTAATGCATCCACATTATCGCAAAGAATACCAGTAAGGTATAAAATAAGTCATAAATTTATAACGAAGAATACGAGTAAGGTGTAAAATATATGATATTTTATAGGTTACGAAAAATTAAATAATATAGCATACCAGAAGATAATATATAAGGTGTTACGAGTAGTGAAAAAGTAATTTTGTATTAAATTTACTCACGTGGTTGTAAGTGAGTGTAAGTAGATAAAATATGCTCGGGAGTGTGTGTCGTTAGAAATTTCCTGTCGTGAGCCCATCTCTAGTTTAAACTTATACATTTTTTTATAAAATAATTATTTTTTATGTTATTGTAATGCATTATGCATCCAATTATAAATAATGCATTATTTCAAACTTTCAAATAATACATAATGTAACCAAATATAAGTCATCCATGATTTAATGTTTAGAAATAACAAATATGAAATACATTTTTTCCAATAATCATGCATTAAGTAGCAAATTATTAGTAATGCATTATTTTTCACTTGAAAATAATACGTTGTGGAACAAATGTTTGGTAAGACATCATAAAATAATGCTACAAATAAGTTATATGCATTACCTGGTAATGTGTTATATAATCACTACCCATTACCAAAGTTTTGCTGGGTTGCTTGTATTTTCTTGTTTTAATGTTGCGAATGAGTAATATTAATTGCACTCATTCGACACGTTAAAACAAGAAAATACAAGCAAACAGCGATGCCAACTATTTCTAACCAAAAAGCGTCGGCCGAGCAGTAAAAAAGGGCTAAAAAGGGCTAAATTCAAAAATTTACCAGTTTTTGTGTGTTTTCAGCAAATTTTATTTTAAAATTTGTGATTTTAAGAGATTGATTTTACGTTCTAATGTAAAAATAGACATATTGAAAAAATGTTATTGAAATAACGCTGAAATTTGCGTTTTCCAACAAAATTAAATATATTTTCGTCATCTTCGGTCTATAAAAGTGCCCTTTGATTTTTTAAATTCATAACACTAAATGTTTTCTCTACTTCTGTATTGGAATAGGGAAATGTCCATAAACTCAGAACAACCAATGACAACTTAAAAATCGGATTTTCATCCAAAAAAATTTAAAATCGGTGAATTTCGATCAAAATTAAACAGTTTTATCCAAGTTTTTCCATTTATAATAACTTTAAGTTTTTTTTTTTGGGAATTTTCATTGTGGCCAAAAAGAAAATATTGTCGCAAAATATTAACATATGACTAAAAAAATTAACAAATGATTAAAAAGGGCTAAAAGAGCTAAAAAATATAAAAAAAGAGCTATGTTAGTCCCTAAAAAATAAAAGGGCTAAAATAAAAAAGTACGCGTTGAGAGCAATCAAAAGGGGCTGAAAATAGCCCCAAAAGGGCTAAGTTGGTAACGCTGCAAGCAAATTACAAAATTGTTATGAAATTTAAAATTCAAATGCGATTTTCTCGAAAAAAGCGAAAAATACATTTCTGATTTTATTTTGTGTGGATGGACAAACATATAAACTTTAAAAAAAAATATTAAAAAAAAGAAAAAAAAAAAAAGTGGCCGGATTTTTGAAATTTTATTCGATAGCCCATACAAAACTATATAAGAATGTAAATTTTTAAGATTGTGGTGAATTCCATTTTAATGTGATAAATATTTAATCAAGGCAACTTGCCTCAAATTTTACCATTTTTCCAATATTTGACCATGCCTTCTAAGCCCAGTTTTTGAAAATTAGAAAAACCAAAAACGAAATTTTCTTAGTTCCATATAGGGCCATCCAAACAACCTATTCAGAAATTTACGGGACATATGGTGTGCGGGACATTTGTTGTGGAATTTAAATCTTAAAACTCTTCTTTAAAATCGTCATAGTTTTTGATCCAAAACTTTTGTCCGTTTCGCTCTATCCTGCTTAGTTTTTGAGATACGTAATATTACGGGACCACTTGGGTTTTGAGAATTAAAAAACTAAAGTTTTCCGGAATGCTAACTTTTTTGAATCCAAAGTTAGGACCCATTAGGGTCCACACATGTGAAGAGGACCGGTGATACAATGGGGAGCCCGAGAACCAGAACTGGCCTCCGTTTTGCTCTATCTGGCTTAGTTTCCGAGATAGCGCCATTTTAAGTTTTCTAAAAAAAAAAATTTACAGTTTATTTTTGCTAATATTAGCAAAAAAGCTTATAAAAATTTGGTCAACTCAATTTTAAATTTATCAAAACAAATAAGTTTAAATTTTGTTTAAAATTTCTAATGCGCATAATGGATTTTACAACATATTTTCGCTAACATGCTCATCTCAACTAAAAATTTGCTAAAGGTTAGCTTACTAGCGTTAGCAAAAAACATTTGTAAATCTACTAATGTATTATTTTGAGTGTATGGGACATTCCATGCCAAATCACTCACCTTTTAACCCGACCACCTTCAATTAATTTTTTTTTTGATATGTTGTATTACGTATTAAATGATCTCAAATTTTCAGATATTTATACCATGTTGGTATTGAGTAATCAATTTTTCAAAATGGCGATTTTCTCAAAAAAATTAAAATTTTTAATTAATTTTGACCATTAAAAAATGTAGATATTTTAAAAAAAAAGTTGGACAACGTTCTCTTGGTATTTAAATGTAGTTTTAGAAAAAAATATTAAAAAAATATTATCACTTATTTTTTGACGTTTAAAAATTAAAATCGACTTTTTGAAAAAGTCCGAAACCTTACATTTAAAAAACTATTAAAATTCTACTCTAAATTACGCTCAAAAAAAATAAATTAGTGCTCAAAAAAAATAAATTGGTAGATATTCATTACATACATACATTCATTTCGAGGTAAAAATACGTCTCACAAAAATTTAGGACGATCGGAAATGGGTAAGGAAATGAAATGGTATGGTCCTTGAAGTTTAAAAAACGGATTACAAGGAAAAATACACTCAAAAAAAAAAACTGTAAAGTTAACAAAAAATTTAGTTAAATTTAACTAAAAAAGCACCTGATTTTGGGCCTACTAAATTTTTAGTTAATTTAACTAAAAATATTTAGTTAACTTTTCGTAGAATGAATGTAGCAAAAAAAACCGTAACTTTAACTAAAAATTTTGCTGAAATTTCGTAACTTTTTTATGTACAACTATTTAACAAAAAAATTAGTTGAATTCAGCTAAACTTTTTGTTACTTTTCGTAAACTAAAATTTACAAAATATTTAGTAAAAAATTTTAAGTTTATTTTTTCTGTTTTTTCATTAGCTTAAGTAGAATTTATGAGATTCGCATAGGAGGCTACACAAGAAATTTCACTTAACAAATTTGTTACGAAAAATCAGCAAATTAATTAGTAAAAATTCGTAAACTCAGTTTTGAAGTCAACAAAAAAAATTAATTCAAAATTTGTTCAAAACTAGTATTTTCGTAAATTGAACTTAACTAAAAAAAGTAGTTAAAACGCTGATTTTAACTAAAAATTTGCTAAAAAGCCAGTAAACTCAAGTTAACAAAAAAAAATTTGTTAACTTTACAGTTTTATTTTTTTGAGTGTATGATTTTTTTTTCTGTTTTCGTAGTTTTTTTTGGTATTTTTAGTTAAGTTTTAATTCAAGTGATTACAGAATTATGATGTGAAGCAGGGATGGAAAAGCTAGTACTTTAGTACTTTTTTCAGTACTTTTTCACTCTCAAAGATACCGTAGTATCCCCGCGACTGATTTAGTACCTTTTCTTCACCAGACGATTTCATACATTTTTTCAACCAAATCAAATAAAATTTTCGAAAATCTACCGATTTTTATTGGCAAAATGCTTCAAAAGCTTTAAATGAATTAAATTTTTTATTGAAGTCAACCTTAAATGGAGTTTTCTCTAAAAAATAAATAAATGGATAAGGATGTTCTCAATTTAGTTTTTTTATATTGAATTATGCCCAGTTTCTGTACAACGAACTTTGTTCGTTTGAGACGAATTTGCATGTACAGTCGAACTCGGTTATAACGAACTCGGTTTTAACAAATTCTCGGTTATAACGAACTAATTCTAAAGTCCCTACGTTTTGGCATCAATTTTCACACAAAATACTTCTTTTATAACTAACTCGGTTATAATGAATCCTCGGTTAAAACGAACTGCTTATTACGGTCCCCCTAAAACAATTTCATGTGTATTTACCTTTTTATAACGAACTCCCATAAATATTTTTTAATGTGCTGTAATCATATTTATAAAACTCACAAAAGGTTGGACATTTTTGGTTTATATAATAATTTTGATAAAATTTATTTATATTTTTAATGATTAATGATTATAAAGACCGATATTATAGCAATACAACTAATATATTAAATATCGTCCATTCCACTAGACATGTTGTGATTTTAGTAATTTTTTGCCCGAGGGTCTTCCAGTTTTTGTTATATTTTGCACATACATTCTCTATGCAGCCATTTAGAAACTTTCAATAAACCGAAAATATTTGAAAAACTCGCGGATTTATTCACGATTTTCATTTTTTTAAAAAATGAAATGTGTGTAACTTTAGGCAGCTGTATTTTATAAACCACTAATCATACGCCTTACACAAACTGTGTAAGGCGTATGATTAATTTTGTAATTACCTTTAAATAACAATCATACGCAACGGTGCACAGTGGATTATTTTTAATAATTTGCATATCCAGTAAGTAGGTACTGGACCGATTGCAGCGAATTTCATACCGGTTATAGCTATCGCAATTTCAAGCTTAAGTTTGGACGCTGTACCCCATATGTCAAATAAGGGTACCACCACAGGCCCCTAAAGTAGGACATGCTTAGTACACTAAAACTTTAAATGCTTGAAAATCACCAACTTTAAAAGCGTGTAAAAAATAATCTAGCGCTATATAAATAAACGCCTTGAGGGATTTATTATATAAAACTTTCATTTGCTTTTGGTTTCATCCCGGATTCGGAAAGTTCAGATTTGTATCACTGTGTTATTATGATAAAAAAAAACAAAAATAGATGTTTTGAAAAAAAAAAAATGTGAAAAAAGTTTTTCATAAAAAAAAATTTTGTGAAAATAAAAATAATGGAGAACAATTTTTGATAAAAAACAAATATCTTGATGAAAAAAATCATGAAAATATATAAGGTTGTTTTATTTACCAGATTGTGAATTTTTGTTTTTAGTCACCGTCAGGTGAATTATCATCCAAGTTACAATTTCAATATAGAAACTTTTTTTTGTTTTAAGAAAATAATAGTAATTTCTGCCAAACTTTGCACGTAAAATATTTTGTAGGCAAAAACAAATGAAAACCGTATTTAAAACAAATAAAAAAACATTTGAAAACCATCCCAGTAATTATTCATTAGTTTTCACAAACATCATCATTAATTTTTTACTGTTAATAAAATTTTCTAAAATAAATAACATTGAACATTTGAATTTTTTTGCCAACAAATTCGAAAAAAATAACCTACGAAAACAATAAAAATTAATGATTGTTGTGTTATTTTTATCAACAAATTCAAAAAAAAAAATACCTACGAAAACATTAAAAATTAATGATTTCGCAGATTATTAATTCTGTTTATATATTGTTGGACTGTATATTCGGTTTGAGTCCATATTAATTATTTCTTAGAAATAATAATTGTTGTACAATGAGAAAATCTGAAAAAATTAAGTTTCTGCCAAATGAATACAACACGAATTTATGGTGAATACGAGTTCTTCAACACAAAGAGGAGTAATTCCAATTCTTATTTTCTTCAAAAGTTTCATTTAAATGGCTAATTTTAATCTGACACACATTAAGTGTGTGGCAATCGAAGGAGTGCTGATGATGGAAGGGTGGCATCTTCCGAAAGCTGTCGACATCTCCACTTAGCCTGTGTTGTCACTTAATTTTTTTCAGATTTTCTCATTGTACAACAATTATTATTTCGCAGATTATTTTTACAATTTTTCTATTGAATTTTATTTAAAAAAATTTTTAATAAAATTTTTGGAGAATCGATACCGCATTCAACTACATTCTAGTCAGACACTCTACCCATCGTGCTAAAGTCATTTGATACAAACATTTTTATATTTCTATACAAAATTTGTTGAATTTTATGTCTACAAAAAAAAAAAAAAACACTACACCTTTTCCAATTGAAATTCAGAAAAGATCAATTGTAATTCAGAAATCTCAATTGAAATTCAGAAATCCCAATTGAAATTCAGAATAGCCCAATTGAAATTCAGAAATCATAATTGAAATTCAGAAAAGCCCAATTGAAATTCAGAAATCACAATTGAAATTCAGAAAAGCACAATTGAAATTCAGAAATCACAATTGAAATTCAGAAAAGCCCAATTGAAATTCAGAAAAGCACAATTGAAATTCAGAAAATCACAATTGAAATTCAGAAAAGCACAATTGAAATTCATAAAAGCCCAATTGAAATTCAGAAAAGCACAATTGAAATTCAGAAATCGTAATTGAAATTCAGAAAAGCCCAATTTAAATTCAGAAAAGATCAATTGAAATTCAGAAATCGTAATTGAAATTCAGAAAATCACAATTGAAATTCAGAAAAGCACAATTGAAATTCAGAAAAGCACAATTGAAATTCAGAAAAGCACAATTGAAATTCAGAAAAGCACAATTGAAATTCAGAAAAGCCCAACTGAAATTCAGAAATCGTAATTGAAATTCAGAAATCGTAATTGAAATTCAGAAAAACCTAATTGAAATTCAGAAAATCGCAATTGAAATTCAGAAAATCACAATTGAAATTCAGAAAAACGTAATTGAAATTCAGAAAAGCCCAATTGAAATTCAGAAATGCACAATTGAAATTCAGAAAAGCACAATTGAAATTCAGAAAAGCCCAATTGAAATTCAGAAATCGTAATTGAAATTCAGAAAAGCCCAATTGAAATTCAGAAAATCACAATTGAAATTCAGAAAATCGCAATTGAAATTCAGAAAAGCCCAATTGAAATTCAGAAAAATACAATTGAAATTCAGAAAAGCACAATTGAAATTCAGAAAAGCACAATTGAAATTCAGAAAAGCCCAATTGAAATTCAGAAAACCACAATTGAAATTCAGAAAAGCCCAATTGAAATTCAGAAATCGTAATTGAAATTCAGAAATCACAATTGAAATTCAGAAATCACAATTGAAATTCAGAAAATGTAAACAAACCAATTATTAGTCACCACTACAAACATAGACACATTATGCAAATGCAGTACAGAAATGTGCATATGAGAGTATCTAACTTTATTCTCTTGCTACGTATTGTAGAGAGCTGACAGACAATACACTCATAAAATCCCAGCAAAACTTTGGTAATGGGTAGTGATTATATAACACATTACCAGGTAATGCATATAACTTATTTGTAGCATTATTTTATGATGTCTTACCAAACATTTGTTCCACAACGTATTATTTTCAAGTGAAAAATAATGCATTACTAATAATTTGCTACGTAATGCATGATTATTGGAAAAAATGTATTTCATATTTATTATTTCTAAACATTAAATCATGGATGACTTATATTTGGTTACATTATGTATTATTTGAAAGTTTGAAATAATGCATTATTTATAATTGGATGCATAATGCATTACAATAACATAAAAAATAATTATTTTATAAAAAAATGCATAAGTTTAAACTAGAGATGGGCTCACGACAGAAAATTTCTAACGACACACACTCACGAGCATATTTTATCTACTTACAATCACGTGAGTAAATTTAATAAAAAAATTACTTTTTCACTTCTCGTAACACCTTATATATTATCTTCTGGTATGCTATATTATTTCATTTCTCGTAACCTATAAAATATCATATATTTTACACCTTACTCGTGTTCTTCGTTATAAATTTATGACTTATTTTATACCTTACTGGTGTTCTTTGTGATAATGTGGATGCATTACTTTGAGTCTCATCGCCTGTTAAAATCATCAATGCTGCAATGTATAAAATAAGAGATCCTATACCTTATTTTATACCTTATTTGGTAATCTAAGTTTTGCTGGGATGCTTAAGGTAACATCAAGTGAAACTGACTTTTTATTATTTTTCTTTAAAATTAATTTTTCGTTAATGCATTTGTCAAGGTAGAGTAAATATTTTTGTTCACTATATTAATTAATTTACAAAAAATAATAAAAATTCTGTTAAACTAAATTTTACCTACAACATTCTATGAGTGTATTATTGTCTGTCTGCTCTCTACAATACGTAGCAAGAGAATAAAGTTAAATACTCTCATAGTTGTACAGCATTTGTTTAATGAATATATGTAGTGGTGACTCATAATTGGTTTGTTTACATTTTCTGAATTTCAATTGTGATTTCTGAACTTCAATTGGGCTTTTCTGAATTTCAATTGTAATTTCTGAATTTCAATTGTGATTTTCTGAATTTCATTTGTGCTTTTCTGAATTTCAATTGGGCTTTTCTGAATTTCAATTGTGCTTTTCTGAATTTCAATTGGGCTTTTCTGAATTTCAATTACGATTTCTGAATTTCAATTGGGCTTTTCTGACTTTCAATTGTGATTTTCTGAATTTCAATTTTCTTTTCTGAATTTCAATTGTGCTTTTCTGAATTTCAATTGTGATTTTCTGAATTTCAATTGTCCTTTTCTGAATTTCAATTGGGCTTTTCTGAATTTCAATTGTGATTTTCTGAATTTCAATTGTGATTTTCTGAATTTCAATTGGGCTTTTCTGAATTTCAATTACGATTTCTGAATTTCAATTGGGCTTTTCTGAATTTCAATTGTGATTTTCTGAATTTCAATTGTGCTTTTCTGAATTTCAATTGTGCTTTTCTGAATTTCAATTGTGCTTTTCTGAATTTCAATTGTGCTTTTCTGAATTTCAATTGGGCTTTTCTGAATTTCAATTGTGCTTTTCTGAATTTCAATTGTGATTTTCTGAATTTCAATTGGGCTTTTCTGAATTTCAATTACGATTTCTGAATTTCAATTGGGCTTTTCTGAATTTCAATTACGATTTCTGAATTTTAATTATGCTTTTTTGAATTTTAATTGTGCTTTTCTGAATTTCAATTGTGCTTTTCTGAATTTCAATTGGGCTTTTCTGAATTTCAATTACGATTTCTGAATTTCAATTGGGCTTTTCTGAATTTCAATTGTGATTTTCTGAATTTCAATTGTGCTTATCTGATATTCAATTGGGCTTTTCTGAATTTCAATTGTGCTTTTCTGAATTTCAATTGATCTTTTCTGAATTTCAATTGGGCTTTTCTGAATTTCAATTGTGATTTCTGAATTTCAATTGGGCTTTTCTGAATTTCAATTGTGATTTCTGAATTTCAATTGGGTTTTTCTGAATTTCAATTGTGATTTCTGAATTTCAATTAGGCTTTTCTAAATTTCAATTATGATTTCTGAATTACAATTGATCTTTTCTGAATTTCAATTGGAAAAGGTGTAGTAGGTAAAAACTAATGACATTCCCCTAAAAAATGGCAACATTTAAAAAAAAAATAACGTAAAAAAATTATTAAAAATTAAAGAAAAATCACTTATTTTTACTTACAGAACAAAAATAAATGACTTTAAAAATTTAATGCTAATAATAGTCCTTATTTTTTATGCTGTTATTTTCGAAACAAAGAACAGAAATAGCCATTTAAAAAAAACTGAACATTGAACAAATGTTTTTAACATGATAATGTTTTTAGGCTGGTGTAGAGATGGGCGCTGGTCACGTGATTTGCGTGATTCGCGTGAATCACGCGAGAATCACGCGTGAGTGTGAGTGATTTTCATTTCAATCACGTGAATGTGAGTGAGTGTGAGTTGAAAAAAAATGTGAGTGAGTGATTAGTGAGTGAGTCATTTATTTTTTGCGTGAGTTTGCGTGATTAGATTTTTTGATTTGCACAATTTTTTTTTTAATTTTTGTAAAAATTTTTCTTTTGGATTGTTTTTTCCTTTTGGTAAGATAATTTTATTGCGTGAGTAGATTTTGCGTGACTCACGCGTGAGCGTGATTGAATCTATCGTGAGTCACGCGTGAGTAAGTTTTTTATTGTGAATGTGAGTGAACGTGAGTAAAAAAAAAATCGAATATGTACTAAAATTTTAGTTTGTGCACAAACGATTTGTCATTAGACTCGTTTGCTGCTTTGTAGTAAATCGTTTCTATTTTTTGCTAAATAATCTTGACAATGGAATTTGACAAATTCGGAAACACGTGTCGATTAAGTCTTGCAAAAATGACCAACATAAATAAATTTAAAACAAAAAATAATTTTGTTGAAAATAATGCTATGAGAATATCATGGTTTTAATTAGTAAAGAAAATAATGACCTCGAGCCAGAATAAACATCCTCAAAATTTAATTTTTAATTTAAAACTAGTGTAACTTCTGAATAAAATAAGATATCACATAGTTTTTAACATGATAATGTTTTAGGCTGGTGTCTAATTTTAAAAAAGTTAAAGGACGCCACCTCAGTTTCACTATATAAGCTAACAATTAACGAAAAAAAAAATGAGAATTACTATTTTCATTTTCTTAAAACCAAAAATGTTAATAACTTGGGTTTGTAACTTGGATAATAATTCACCTCGTGGTGAATGAAACCGTCTTTCACCAGCTGGTGAATAAAAAGTAACATAATTATTTTTCATCAAATTCTTTTTTTTTCATCAAAAATTTTTTTTTTCTTTTTATCAATTTTTTTCCATCAAATTTTTTTTTCTTTTTTCATCAAAATTTTTTTTTCATCAATTTTTTTTTTCAATTTCTTTTCATCAAATTTTTTTTTCATCAAATTTTTTTTTTTCATCAATTTTTTTTTTCGTCAAAAGTTTTTTTTTTTTTTCATTAAATTTTTTTTTTTTTTTTCATAAATTTTTTCCCCCATTAATTTTTTTATTTCATCAAATTATTTTTTTTTTCCATAAATTTTTTTTCCATAAATTTTTTTTTCATCAAACTTTTTTTTCATAATTTTTTTGTAAATTTTTTTATTTTTTTATCAAATTTTTTTTAAATCAAATTTTTTTGTAAATTTTTTTATTTTTTTATCAAATTTTTTTACCAAAACTACTTTTTCACCTAGTCTAAGCTTTTCGCATAAAAATTTTCCATTTGTTTATCAAATTTTGCTGCCGAATCTTTTATACTCTCCAAAATGTAAAAACACTTTTTTGCACTCACTTACGAAATGTACAGCTCTTTTGGGTTTTTAATGGGGTCCTCGACTGATATTTTAATTCGTTTTGCATGGAATAGCAAAGTAATTAACATTATTTTTTCTAAAAAAAACTTTGCATTGGCAAGTACACCCTAATCTTCCGCAAAACATTATCATTATTCAATGTTTTGGCCAAGAGTACAAAATTCGCAGGCATTTTTCTTTTAAAAACGACAAAACGTAAAACTTTTTAAGTAAACTACAAACAGTTAATGGCATAAGTTTTTGAGTGTGAATATACACCTAATTTTTAAAAATTTGATATTAATTCGAATTTAAAGATTTAAAACTGTTTTCTTGCAACAACTAAGCAAATCCAAAAATCTTAAAAGTTAAAAGAATATCAAATTAGGGTAATGGTGAACGATTACTCCCAAATCGAGCACATTTTTTTAAAAACCTGAAACGTGTTCGACCAAAATTTTACATGAACATTAGAGAAGAGTGTAACACAGTCGCTGTTAAGCAAATGTTATTTTCTTCTTTGTTTTTGCATTCCGTTTGAAAGAGTATTCTCATATAATATAAATTGCTTTTTTCGTTCTTCTTTCTTTAGGTGCCCCCTTTAAAATCCTTTATTTTTGTGTCAAACGATGCTACTCCCTTCTTTCGCATTAAAATTAATTATAAATATTTTTCGAAACAATTGTCATATGCATTCCGAAAGTAGAATGGGAGTGTATGTTACAAATGTATTGTTTGTGTGTGTTTCAGTTGCTACATATTTCGTAGTTTTGTCTGTTTGGTAAGTTTTAAAAATTTTAATTTAAATATTTTCTTTTGATTTATAAACTCTATACGTAAGTGAGAGTAAAAAAGGGGTTTTACACTATGATTTAAACAGTTTTTAAGAGAAATGTTGAACATTTCTGGTAAGGAAATCTAGTTTGAAATTTCATTTTGCCCATTTAAGTTGTATATTTTAATTTATTAGCCAGAATTTTAGTTATTGTTACTATTCCTATCAAATATTTATATCGCATAGTGTAAAACCACCACTACAATCAAGTCCTTAAACTTATTTTACAGTATATTGTAATTTTTTAATTAAATACTCGTATTTTATACATTTCAAAATTGTTTCTTAAAATAAGTTTTTTGTTTGTTTCTTTCTTTCGCTCGTTTGAGCGGCATTAAAGTATTTCAAATATACTGTCAAATTAAGTTTATTAAGAAAGTTTTTTTTGTTTCTTTTCCTTTTGTTTATTTCTCTGGCTTTAAAATAAAAATTTATAGTTAATTTGCATTTTTTTCTTTACTTTTCATTCATATTTTTATTAAAAAAAAAAAACCGTGGACTTTTTTAATACTCCTTGTTTAAGCAGTTCAACCAGGTGTGCAGAGTGTATTCACTAGAGTGGAGCGTATTCCAATAAGGTTCTTAGATCAACTTTTAATAGTGTGAAAAGTTGGTACAAGACAATACAAGCATTTTAAAACCACTATGTTTAAAATCGGTCTATATTGAAATTTTTCAAAAAATTATTTAAAAACAAACAAAAATTTTTTTGTATCTCAATAATTCATAAATGTTTAGATATTTGTATTCCCCCCACTAGACCGGCATTTTGTTGTATTGTAAAAAAGTTTTTCTTTCGATTTTGAACGTCAGGGCAAATTGTTATTCTGTTAGGCCTAAAACATATATGGTACAAATTTGAGGTCAATGTTAAAGAGTGTTAAATTCGGCTGTGCCGAATCTTTTATACACTCCAAAATGTCTAAAAAATTAAAAAAAAAATTGTCAGGGGCATTTTGGGGGGATGGGGTGATAGCGTCGGTGGGGGACATTAAGAGCACCTTTCCATTGCGATAAATATACCAAATGTTTCATTTATTTAACAAAACTACAAAAAAACATGTAAAAATAGTGTATTTTTTCAAAGGTTGGTTTAGTTCTTCAAGAGGGAACTTTTTCCCCCTTGGCCCGATTTTTCCCATTTCCGAAATTAAACTGCCTAGGAATATAAGACATATTCGTGCCAAACTTCGGAAGTCTAGCTCGTTTATTTTTGACTGTATCGTGTCTTTTATAGACGGACATCGCTAGAATGTCTTAGAATCGATCATAGATCAATAATATATGGGGCATTCCAAGCCAAATCACTCACTTTTAGACCCGACCCCTTTCGATTTATTTTATTTTTGGATATGTTTTAGTATTTATTAAATGCAACTTGGACACCAATTTTCAGCTTTTTATTTCAAGATGGTGTTGACTAATCAATTTTTCAAAATGGCGATTTTCTCAAAAAAATTAAAAAACTGAAATTTTTAATTAGTTTTGACCATTAAAAAATACAGATATTTAAAAAAAAGTTGGACAACGTTTTGTTGGTATTTAAATGTAGTTTTAGAAAAAAAATATGAAAAAATTATTCGAAGTAACTATCACTTATTTTTTGACGTTTAAAAATTATAATCGACTTTTTGAAAAAGTTCAAAACCTTCGATTTTTTTGTAAAAAAACTATAAAAATTCTACTCTAAATTACGCAACTTTTAAGCCATAATTCAAGATGTGATCACAATTCTTTCTATTTTTTTTTTTAAATTTTTAAAATTGCACCTTTTATTTTTTGGCTCTGATATATTTTATATGGTGATCCAAAAAAAATGAATTGGTAGATACTGACCCTAACTTACCCTAAATATATCCATTTAGAGGTAAATATACGTCTCACAAAAATTTAGGACGATCGGACATGCGTAAGGCGTTTTTCATGGTCCTTGAAATTTAAAAAACGGATATGAATTTGTTTCTGTTTTCGCAATTTTTTGGGTATTTTAAGATAAGTTTTAATTCAAGTGTTTACAGAATTATGATGTGGAGTAAAATGCCTTTCTAATACACAGAAAAAAAAAATTTGTCAATACAATTAATTTCATTGTTAATACAATTAAACATTTAATTGAAACTGAGCCTACATTGGATTTTGTCAATACAACAATGGCATTTGTAACTTTTGAAAAAAAAAATTAACATCATTCATTGTTACATTAACAATGAAATTAATTGCAAAATTTGTAAAATCTAAAAATAGAATAAAAAATAATCTGAAATCTAAAAATAGAATAAAAAATAATCTAAAAATAGAAAAAAAAAAATAAAATAAAATGAAAAAAAAAATGTCTACCGACATCTGGCATCGAACCCGCAACCTTCGTGCTACGCGTCTAGCACACTACCACTGTGCTATCCTTATACATATTTGTATTTGACTAAACGTCATTTTTAAAACGGTCTACAATTATAAAAAACTAAAATTGGAAATAAAAAAAAAAAAAAAGTTCCGCCAACTGCCGGCGAACCCGCAACCTTCATGATTCGAAGCTAGCACACTACCACCGTGCTATTCCTCATGTATAATTAAAGTTGACTAAATGCGTACATAAGGTGTCTGTGATTTCAATATGCACTTTTTGCGTTTTTTAAAATAAATAATAATCTCAAATAAAAAAAAAAACAAAAATAAAAAACTGTTCCGCCAACTGGCAGCGAACCCGAAACCTTCATGATTCGAGTTTAGCACACTACCACCGTGCTATCGTCGCATATATTTGTGCTTGATTAAATGAGTTTATAAATTGTTTGTGTTATTAATGTGAATTTTGTGGAATCTTTAACAATGATTTTAATTCATGCGTTTAATTGGAAATAAAACCGGATTTTTGTCACATTAACAATACACATTGTTGATACAATTAAAAACGTTGTTGAACTAGTATTTCGTTGGTAACAATTTGTTTTGTTACTCTTGATTTTACGATATTTTTTTCTGTGTAAGGTACTAAAAACTAAAATCGGTTGAAAATCAGCCAAGTTATTACAACTTCCCCAGGCATCTAGCGTGTGCCATACAACTTGATTAAAAAATACGAGTCCCTTTTTTTAAATTTATTAAAATTTTCTACTGTAATAACATTGTTTCATTACTCATGTTTCAGTGTAATATTTTTTTGGCTTTTCCAAATTTTAAAACAAAACAAAGATTTTTTTTTTTAAATAGAGATTTCAAAAGGGTGTTGAAAATGCAGGCATTTTTAGCACTAATTTAAAAAATGTTAGCAAAACACAATATGAAAAATACTTGTCATCTAATTACATTTGAACTTGAAGAATAAAAAAATGTTATTACAGTAGAAAATTTCAATGAATTTCCAAAATCGTCTTATATTGCTTAATCAAGTGGTTTGCCATACGTTAGATGCCTGGGGAAGTTGTAATAACTTGGCTGATTTTCAACCGATTTCAGTCTTTGGTACCTTATTAGAGAGGCATTTTACTCCGTATTATAATTCTGTAACCACTTGAATTAAAACTTAACTTAAAATACCAAAAAAATTGAGAAAACAGAAAAAACATCATATTTTTCCTTGTAATCCGCTTTCTAAACTTCAAGGCCTATGCGGAACACCTTATCCATGTCCGATCGTTCTTAATTTTTGTGAGGCGTATTTTTGCCTCGAAATGAATATATCTAGGGTAAGTTAGGGTCAGTATCTACCAATTTAGTTTTTTTGGAGCACCATATAAAATAAATCAGAGTCAAAAAATAAAAGGTGCAATTTTCAAAATTTGAAAAAAAAAATAGAACAAATTGCGATCACATCTCGAATTTTGGCTTAAAAGTAGCATAATTAAGAGTAGAACTTTAAGACGTTTGTAAAAATAAATCGAAGGTTTCAGACTTTTTCAAAAAGTCTATTTTAATTTTTAAACTTTAAAAAATAAGTGATAATTACTTCGAATAATTTTTTTAATATTTTTTTCTAAAACTACATTTAAATACCAACAAAACGTTGTCCAACTTTTTTTAAGATATCTATATTTTTAACTGGTCAAAATTAATTGAAAATTTTAATTTTTCCATTTTTTTTGAAAAAATCGCCATTTTGAAAAATTGATTACTCATCACCATCTTGGAATAAAAACCTGAAAATTGGTGTCCAAGTTACATTTAATAAGAACTCAAACATATCCAAAAATAAAATAAATCGAAAGGGCTCTGGTCTAAAAGTGAGTGTTTTGGCCTGGAATGCCCCATATACTTTATGGGGTCCTAGACCGATATTTTGATGCGTTACACACGGAATGACAAATTGAGTATACCCCCATACTGTGGTTGGAGGGTATAAAAACAATTAAAATATTAATTAGAATAAAGTTAAAAATTTAATTAAACATTTAATTATATTAACTAAAAATTTAATTAATATTAAATTAAAAAACGGCTGCGATCTGTAAATAATTTTCACATATAGAGTTTTATTGACTATTAACTAAATAAATTTGACATTAAAAGTTTTTCTGAAGATTATTATAACTGGATAATATGAAACTAGTAAGAAACAAACCAGGATGTCTAAATTTTTAGAAAAATTAAAATTTTTCTTTCACACTTTTCTCAATTCAAAACCATATATAATTAAAATTTTAATTAAAATAAAATCTACGATATTATTTTCTGTGTATGCTTTGGGTACTTTTGCATATCCTGAAATAATAATCATAAAAACTTGAAATTTGGAATGAATGATTCTTTAGTGAAAAAACATTTTGGAAAATTACTTTTTGAAAATTCTTTTTCTTAGTGGATAAAAATTTTAAATTTTTTTGGTACTTTCTAATTTCTTGAAATAAAGGTCCCAGAAACTTTACATTTGGAATGTTCGATTGTTCGGTGAAAAAAAATATCCTGGAAAAAATACTTTTTGGAAATTCCGTTTCTTAGAAGGGTAAAGGGGTAAGGAGTGCTTTTTAAATATCGAAATTGTTATGAAATTTAAAGTTCAAATGCGATTTTCTCGAAAAAAAAACCAAGAATGTGTTTCTGAATTTTTTTGTGTGGATGGACAAACATCAAAACTTAAAAAAAAAAAATTGAAAAAGAAAAAAAAAAAAAGTGGCATGTTTTTTTAATAAATTGACATTTTTAAAAAACGGAAAATTTCAGAACGGGTTCTGAAAATTTTTAATCGATAGCCCATGCAAAACTACATAAGAATGTAAATTTTGGAGATTGTGGTGCATTCCGTTTTAATGTGATAAATATTTAATCAATGCAACTCGCCACAAATTTGACCATTTTTCCAATATTTGACCACGCCTTCTAAGCCCAGTTTTTTAAAATTAGAAAAACCAAAAACGCAATTTTCTTAGTTCCATATAGGGCTATCCAAACAACCTATTCAGAAATTTACACATGATTTTCTGTAGCGAGACATTTGGTGTGGAATGACTCATATATAAGTTTGTCATTCCGTTTGAAACACATCGAAATATTGGTCTAGGACCCCATAAAGTATATATATTCATGATCCTCGATCGATTTAAGTCGATCTAGCAATGTCCGTCCGTCCGTCCGTCTATCTGTCTCACTGTCTGTCTGTCCGTCCGTAGAAAACACGATAACTTTTGAAAGACTTTACAGATACTACTGAACTTTAGCATATATGTTGGTCATTTACCTGGTCAAGTTGGTATTGCAATCCAGCCAAATCGGTCTTTTGGTTCAAAAGTTATGAGCAAAAGAGTAAATTTCGGCAAGGATGTTTTGCGAATTTACGAGATAAAAAACACGATAACTTTCGAAAGACAATAATGAGACTGCTGAAGCTTGACGTGTATCTTTGTTGTTCCCCAGTTCTGGTTGGTATTAAATTTCAGCTCAATCGGTCCAGTGGTTAAAAAGTTATAAGCAAAACCCTGAATTTCAGATTATTTTCATCTTAACTACCACGTGTTTAACAAGTTTTAAAAGCATTGGTGGTAACTTAACAATGCTTTTCAAACTTATTTGTTTTTAAAGCAATCCTTTTTAAACTTGTTTAGTTTTAAAAGCATTGGTAACTTAATAATTACACTCGAAAAAAAATTTACACTCCAAAAAATTTTACACTCAAAAAAAATTTTACACTCAAACAAAATTTGTTTTTTTTTTACAAAAATGACAATATTTTGTGTACATACGTACGTCCATTCACTCAGAAATATTTTTTCAGTAAAAAAAACATTGCACTCGAAAAAAATTTTACACTCAAAAAAAAATTAGTAATTTTTCTTTTTTTTTAAATGACAAAAAAAGAGTTTTTTACTCAAAATAAAATATTTCAAATCAAAATTGTTAATTTTTTCACGTTAAAAAATGTACTAACCTTTAAAAAATGCATTGTGGGGGGTATTCATAGATTCGGCAAGTCGAATTTAACTTTTCTATTTGTTTTTTGTTTCTATAATTATCTTAGAAGCTTGAATTTTGAATCGTATGATATTTCGGTGAAAAAACATTCTGCTAAAGTATTTAAAAAAAAAAAAATTAATTTCTAGAGGTGTACAAAAGTGTTTTTCTTGCCGAAACATTAATGAACTAATGCGATACAAAACAAGTGAGAGTGTTAAATTCGGCTGTGCCGAATCTTTTATACCCTCCAAAATGTAAAAAAAAATTGACAGGGGCGTTCTTTTTTTTTTTTTGGGGGGGGGGGGAGTTGATAGGGTCAGTGGGGTACGTTGAGAGCACCTTCCCATCGCGATAAATATACCAAATGTTTCATTTATTTAACAAAATTACAAAAAAACATGTAAAAACGTGTATTTTTTTAGAGGTTGGTTTAGTTCTTCAAGGGGGAACTTTTTTCCCCCTGGTCCGATTTGGCCAATTTCCGAACTTAACCTGCCTAGGAACATAAGACATATTTGTGCCAAACTTGAGGTTCCTAGCTCTTTTATTTTGGACTGCATCGTGTTAACTACAGACGGACGGACGGACGGACAGACGGACGGACGGACGGACGGACGGACGGACGGACATCGCTAAAATGTCTTAGAATCGATCACTGATCAATAATATATATACCTTATGGGGTCCCCGACCGATATTTCAATGCGTTACACACGGAATGACAAAGTGAGTATACCCCCATACTGTAGTTGGAGGGTATAAAAAAATATTTTTTAAGTTACTTTTTCAATATTTTTATACCCTCTACTCTAGTGATAGAGGGTATATATAAGTTTGTCATTCCGTTTGTAACTCATCGAAGTATCGGTCCTCTTCTCCATAAAGTATATATATTCACGATCCCCGATCGATTTTAAGACATTCTAGCGATGTCCTTCTGTCTGTCAGTGGAAATGGTGACCACGGCCAAAATATTACACGGTGATGACTGAAACTTAACATATTTATTAGAAATTCTCCCGTGAAGTTTGTTATTGCATTGGAGCTATATTGGCTCAGCGGTTCAAAAGTTATGAATGAAAATGTAAGGACACCTCAAATATTTTAGTACATTCAAAATAACCTAAATATCAGGCATTTCACACCAAATGTCCAGCGAAAAAACACGTGTACCTTAAACTTCTGAATAGGTTGTTTGGATTGCCCTATATGGAACTTAGCAAATTGCGTTTTTGGTTTTTCAATTTTTCAAAAACTGGGCTTAGGACGCGTGGTCAAATATTGGAAAAATTGTAAAATTTGTGCCGAGTTTCCTCGATTAAATATTAATCACATTAAAACGGAATGCACCACAATCTCAAAAATTTACATTCTTATACAGTTTTGTATGGGCTATCGATTAATTTTTTTTTGAAAAATTTTCAGAACCCGTTCTGAAATTTTAAATTTTTTTTAAAAAGACAATTTATCAAAAATCCGTCCATTTTTTATATTTTTTTTTTTTAAGCTTAGATGTTTGTCCATCCACACAAAAAAATTCAGAAACACGTTCGTCGTTTTTTTCGAGAAAACCGCATTTAAATTTAAAATTTCATAACAATTTTGTAATTTGCTGGTATTTTCTTGTTTCAACAGATCGTATGAGTAATATTTATGCAATTGATAATACTCATTCGCAACGTTAAAACAAGAAAATACAAGCAAATAACAAAATTGTTATGAAATTTAAAATTCAAATGCGATTTTCTCGAAAAAAACGACGAAAGTGTTTCTAAATTTTGTGGATGGACAAACATCTAAACTTTTTAAAAAAAAAAGTGGCCGGATTTTTATTAGATTGATTTTTTTTAAACATGGAAAATTTCAGAACTGGTTCTGAAATTTTCCATAGCCCATACAAAACTATATAAGAATGGATATTTTTGATATTGTGTTGCATTCCGTTTTAATGTGATAAATATTTAATCAAGGCAACTCACCACAAATTTTACCATTTTTCCAATATTTGACCACGCCTCCTAAGCCCAGTTTTTGAAAATTTGAAAAACCAAAAACGCAATTTTCGTAGTTCCATATAGGGCTATCCAAACAACCTATTCAGAAATATACGGGACACATGTTTTTCTGTAGCGGGACATTTGGTGTGTAATGCCTCATATACAAAATGCTTTAATTCGGCTGCTGGTTGACTTATATGAGGGGGTTTTCGTGTCAACTGACACAACTTTTGAAACCGATGTCTTCCGATCGGGATGAAATTTGCACCAAGGTTAGTCCTATTGAATAGTAGTTCAGACACAATTTTTCAACGAGATCGGTCAAGAACTCTCTGAGTTAGTGGGGGTCGAAATTTGACATTTTGGCCAAAGAGGTGTTTATTCTCATCCATGTAACTTTTTACATATTGTTTTTAGCAAAATGTGTTCCAAAGAGTTAAGATAGCTATTTCTTCAGTCTTTCGAAAAAAAAATATAAAAAAAATAAAAAAAAAATTTTTGATTTTTTTTCTTAAAAATCTAAAACTTTTTTGACTTTTTCCTCAAATTGGGCCCTTTTTTTTTTTTTTTTTTTTGATTCAAAAGAAAGCTTAGGTGATTTCCTTTAAGAGCTGTGGGGTCGCTTAGTGGGATGCGAGTGGGATATCTATGAAAAAAATTTTTTTTTAACTTTGGAACACAAAAAACCGTTCTTCAATTTGCACTATTAGGCGTGGGATAGCTAACCAGTTTTCGATTTCGATCCGCGATACCCTCTAATTTTTTAAGGTTCGAAAAAGAAAGCACGAGCCAAAAAATGGGGGCTGTGGGGAGAGGCCATATGGCCCCTCATTGGGGTCAAAGTTGGACGTAAAGAGGTAAAAATCCTCAAAAAGCCCCAAAACTCCCCTAGAAACGCCCCTGGAGGGGTGCAATGTGAGACCGACCTCCAATAATTTTCTGCCCCAACATTTTTCTTGAACATACCTTACCCCTATTTCCACTTCCTAAGGGGGCTCCCATACAAAATGACATTTTATAAAATTTGCTCCTACCGCTCTAACTGTCCGTAGGGTGCCCCTAGAGAAGTAAAATGTATGACCGACCCCCAATATTTTTTCAACTCCAACATTTTCTCGGAATATACCTACCCTTTATTTTCAACTCTTAAGGGGGTCCCCATACATTTTTTTTTATTTTTTTATTAGTTTTTAAAAATACATGTTTTTATAATGTATGCGAGCCCCTTAGGGAGTGGAGATAGGGTGTTATGATGTTCGGACAAAATGTTGGTAACTAAAAAATAATGGGGGTTAGTCGTAATTTTTGCCTCTCTAGGAGGCACGGTGGGGGCGGTAGGAGCTGGTTTAATAAAACAAGTTTATAAAAAATAAAAGAAATGTATGGGGACCACCTTAAGGGTTAAAGATACATTGTAGGTATGTTTGCAAAAAATGTTGGAATTAATAAAATAATGGAGGTCGGTCATACATTTGGCCCCACTAGGGGCACTTTAGGGTAAGTTAGAATGGTAGGATAAAATTTTTTAAAAATGGTTTGTATGGGAGCCCCCTTAGGAAGTGGAAATAGGGGTAAGGTATGTTCAAGAAAAATATTGGGGGCAGAAAATTATTGGAGGTCGGTCTCACATTGCACCCCTCCAGGGGCGTTTCTAGGGGAGTTTTGGGGCTTTTTGAGGATTTTTACCTCTTTACGCCCAACTTTGACCCCAATCAGGGGCCATATGGCCCCTCCCCACCGCCCCCATTTTTTGGCTCGTGCTTTCTTTTTCGAACCTTACAAAAATTAGAGGGTATCGCGGATCGAAATCGAAAACTGGTTGGCTATCCCACGCCTAATAGTGCAAATTGAAGAACGGTTTTTTGTGTTCCAAAGTTAAAAAATTTTTTTTTTCATAGATATCCCACTCGCATCCCACTAAGCGACCCCACAGCTCTTAAAGGAAATCACCTAAGCTTTCTTTTGAATAAAAAAAAAAAAAAAAAAAAAGGGCCCAATTTGAGGAAAAAGTCAAAAAAGTTTTGGATTTTTAAGAAAAAAAATCAAAAAATGTTTTTTTATTTTTTTTATATATTTTTTTCGAAAGACTGAAGAAATAGCTATCTAAACTCTTTGGGACACATTTTGCTAAAAACAATAGGTAAGAAGTTACATGGATGAGAATAAACACCTCTTTGGCCAAAATGTCAAATTTCGACCCCCTCTAACTCAGAGAGTTCTTGACCGATCTCGTTGAAAAATTGTGTCTGAACTACTATCCAATAGGACTAACCTTGGTGCAAATTTCATCCCGATCGGTAGACATCGGTTTCAAAAGTTGTGTCAGTTGACACGAAAACCCCCATGAACATAACTGAACACCAAATGGAGTTTAAACAAGTACGAAAATATTTTTTGACAAAAAAAGAAAAAAATCGCGGATTTTATTTTTTTACAAAATTTTTTTTTCGCGGAAATTTTTTTTCAAAAAAAAAAAAAAATAAATCAATTTTTACTTAGTTTGGTTTGAGTCCATATTAATTATTTCTGAGAAATAATAATTGTTGTACAATGAGAAAATCTGAAAAAAAAATCAAGTGACAACACAAGCTAAGTGGAGATGTCGACAGCTTTCGGAAGATGCCAGCCTTCCATCATCAGCACTCTTTCGATTGCCACACACTTAATGTGTGTCAGATTAAAATTAGCCATTTAAATAAAACTTTTGAACAAATTAAGAATTGGAATTACTCTTCTTTGTGTTGAATAACCCGTATTACTATTAATAGCACAGTGCAACAACCCAAATCGGAATAGGAAGAAACCAAATGCAAATGAAATTTAACAAATTCCCTAACAATACCCTCAAGGTTTTTTTTTTAGTTCAGCTCTAGATTTGTGTTAAACGCATTTGAAGTTGGTGAAATTCTATTATAATTACACTAATAATTGAGAGTGTTCAGCAGAGAAACCTGCTACTCAACAGTTGAGATGTAGCATGTTGACTCTGCTGAACGCATTTTTTTATGAATGTTCTAAAGTATTGGAATAAATGATTGTTTTTTTTATATTTTTATTTATTTAATCTGTGGAAAATACTTTTTTATGATTTTTTGTTTTTTTCCTTGAATAACGACAAAAAAATAAATAATTTCAATAAAACAGCTTATTTATCAGTTTGTGATCAAATGTAACATAATTTTTTAACGCTACCAGTGATGAGAAGCGCTCACTCAACACGTTGACTGAAATGTCAAAACTTAAACCGTTCAGCAAAATGTCGAGGAGCAGCTGAGTAGCAGCTGTCTCTGCTGAACGTTCCCATTGCTTGAAAGCAATGTTTAAGTGGCGTATGATTAATTTTGTAGTTTCCTTTAAATAACAATCATACGCAACGTTGTGCAGTGGTTTATTTTAAATAATTTGTCTATTTATTAAGTAGGTAGGTACTGGACCGATTGCAGTGAAATTTATACCGGTTATAGCTAACGTTATTTCTAGCGTAAATTTGAATGATGTACCCCAATTGTCCAATAAGGGCACCACCAGCGGCTCCTAAATTAGGACATGTTTAGTACACAAAAAATTTTAAATGCGTGATCTAGCGCTGAACTAAAAAAAAGCTTTGAGTGTTTAGTTATGTTAAATGACAATTTTCATTTGCTTGTGGTTTCATCCCATTCCGCTTCGGAACATTTTATTTTGTATCACTGTGTTGTTGATCTGAGTACTTTGTTGGAATACGCATCACCCTAGTATACCCATTAGGGCGGGTCGATTTTTTTGTCAAAAATCGTATAGCAAAAACATAATGTATAAGAAATTCTAAGAACATTTCCCAAAGAAACCATGTTTCTAAAATCAAACCCTATACCGCGCCTAACGGCATGAAGATTTGTCCGTCCGTCCTATTTTTCATAAGCAAAACATAGAACTTGACTCTTTTTTGGTGTTTGTGTTAATTTTTTAGCTTTGGTGTGCTCTGACGAATATAGTAAAATTTTATTGGCAACATTTTTGTAGAACATTTCATCCCCACCCTCCCCCTCTTTCGGGGTGTTTTTTGCAATTTGTTAGAATAGAGCCAAAAAATACCGTAATGAAAGGGAGTTAAAGGGTTAATATGTTTCACAAAAATATTTACCATAATATTTTCTACAAAGTTTCTGAACATACCCTACACGTCAGATGTAAAGAAAACATAGTTTTATATACCGATATGCAAGAACATATCCAGCGGGAATGTTTTACTAATTGCCGCTGTTTATAATTTGAACAATTTTCGGGATTATGACCGGCAAGTATATTAGACATAATCCCTAAAATGGAGAAATAAATAATTACATTGATTTGTAATGAAATCGCCACAGACGAAAAATTATTATAAGAAATTTTAACAATTAATCGCTGCTGTTATCGAAAATCCATGATAATTTTACTCCATTATTTATTTTATATTGGGCTGCAGTATATTAACATGTAGCGTGATACTCTGAAAGTAAGTGCAGGGGTTGTGGGTTCGATTCCCTCCAAAGCCTTCGTATTCTAATTACAAAGTGAAGCTGGTGCAGCGGATTTTTCTTAGTAAAAAAAAAATATGTAATTGGGGATCATAATGATATTTCGTCAAACAAAAAAAAAACACAGATACTTTTGTGGGATGAAATTGGAAAGTTGCATATCGGAGAGGAAAAAAGCTGTGTTCGAAAAAAATTTTTGATAACTAATTATTTTTTTTACATCAGTATTTGATTTATTTTGAGCAAACATTTTTTTTAATAATTTTTGTAAAAAAAAAAATTTCGAGTGTAAATTTTTTTGAGTGTAGTTTTTTTTCTGAGTGTAATATTTTTTTTTAGTTTTTTTGAGTGACAAATGAAGATTCTAAAATATTTTTTTTGGCTTACCATTCCTTTTCAAAGCGTGCTTAAAGTTTTTTTCAACACGGGAGTTCGGGTTAAAAGCCATCTGAAATTCCCCATGTTGCTAATAACTTATGAACCACTGGACAGATTTCGCTGAAATTTAGTATTAATCTGACTGGAAGTATAAACAAATATATACGCAATGCTTCAACATCTTGCCGTATATATTTTTCATTCTTCTGGTAACATTTGAAAGTTAGCGTGTTTCACACAGACAGAAAAACAGACGGACGGACGGATTTTCATGTCGTTAGGCGCGGTATAGGGTTTGATTTTAGACCAATGGTTTCTTTGGAAAAGTTTCTTAGAATTTCTTGTAGATTTTGTTTTTGCTATACGATTTTTCAGTTTTTTTCGATCCATACAAATCGACCCGCCCTAATACCCATTGTATACCTCCTGTTCGGCAATTGTTTACCTTATTTTTCCTGTTTGTATTTTTAATATTTTATGATGTCCAGAAGGTGCTGAAAGTTTTATATTTAAGCCTCGTGTAAAATATAAAAATAAAATGTTTATAAAAGTGTCATGATTTAAAATTTATGATGAATTGTTGTTAAATATATGCACTAATAACATTGATATGGAATATTAAAAATTCACAGTAAAATTTATATGTTTTATAAAATAAAAATAAAACAGTCAACTGCATTCAATTTGAATGGCGTAGTAGCTAAAGTGTGATTTTTTTTCAATCAGAATAATTGAGGTTTGATTCAGCAGGCGGGAAACTACTGTGGGACAAGAATCAGAATATGACTTTTCCTATGTGAAAAATGTTTCAGAATATGAGATTTTTTCTAAATGAAAAATGTCTAAAAATCTGAGAATTTTCTTCACGAAAAATAATTCAGACCTTGAGAGTACTTTTATATGGGGCATTCCAGGCCAAATCACTCACTTTTAGACCCGACCCCTTCGATTATTTTTTTTTTTTGATATGTTTTAGTACGTTTTAAAAGCAACTTGCTCTCAAATTCAGATTTTTATACCATGTTGGTGTTGAGTAATCAATTTTTCAAAATAGCGATTTTTTCAAAAAAATTCAAAAAATTTAAAATTTTAATTAATTTTGACCAGTAAAAAATATGGATATCTCAAAAAAAGTTGGACAACATTTTGTTGGTTTTTAAATGTTGTTTTAGAAAAAAAAAAAAATATAAAAAAATTATTTGAAGTAATTATTCCATATTCTTAAAGTTTAAAAATTAAATTCGACTTTCTGAAAAAGTTCGAAATCTTCGATTTTTTTAAAACCCTTTTAAAATTCTACTCCAAATTACGCAACTTTAAAGCCATAATTCGAGATGTGATCACAATTCGTTATATTTTTTTTTTTAAATTTTAAAAATTGCACTTTTTCTTACTCTAGTTTGATTTATATGGTGTTCCAAAAAATTAAGTTATTAGATATTGACCGCAACTCCACTAAAACGTATTTATTTGAATCTAGAAATACATCTCACAAAATTTCAGGATAATCGGACATGTCTAATGTGCGCTACATCGGTCATGAAGTTTTAAAACGAACTAAACTGGGAAAATATGTCTTTTTGTTAATTTTTTCGATGTTTGAGTTAAGTTTGAATTCATATGGTTACAGCACTATGATTTGGAGTAAAATTCCTCTCTAATAAGGTACTAAAAACTAAAATCGGTAGAAAATCAGCCAAGTTATTACAACTTCCCCAGGCATCTAACATAAGGTAGCTATTAGTACCTTATTCGACAGGCATTTTACTCCAAATTAAAATTCTGTAACCACCTAAATTCAAATTTGACTTAAAATACTAAAAAAATAGAGAAAATAGAAAAAAATCATATTTTTCGTTGGAAATCGTTTTTTAAAATTCAAGGCCGATGCGGCACGCCTTACCCATGTCCGATTATCCTGAAACTTCGTGAGGCGTATTTCTACATCTAAGTGGAGCCCGTGTGGGGTTTCGCTAGATCCTCCATCGGGACCCTCCCATGGCGAATTGGGGACGCTCGCCATATTGTTTAAATATGAAGGGTACTGGGGAAATAAAATACCCGGGGGTGACAAAAATCTAGCAACAGCAGCGTCGGTTCATCAGGTTAGGTGCGGCTGCGAGCGGGCGTCGGAAACTTGTATCAAGCGGCTCGCTTTATAAATGTGTATGGAGGTAGAACTGGATGCCCTAAGATGTAGATCACCAGTGCGTATCCCACTGACGTATACGGGGTTGCGTGGGGTTGGTAGCCCTACCATAAAAAAATATATTACCCAAGAAACGGAAATTGGAAATGAAAATAAACGGAAAACCCAGATGACGACCTTTGGCTTTCGTAAAAGGACTATGATAGGAACATGGAATGTTCGAACTTTGACGGATGTATCGAAAATGGAGCAAGTCTGTAAAGAAATGCAAAGGTACAAACTTGAAATCCTGGGCCTTGTAGAAACAAGGCGAATGGGTAAAGGCGAAGAATATACAGAATCCGGTCAATACTTTGTGTTCAGCGGAAATGAACAATACCGTATTAACGGCGTGGGGTTACTCATTTCCCATAAAGCAAAGAAATCGCTGATTGGCTATAACCCAATATCTGAGCGAATCATCACCGCTAGGTTCAAATCAAGATATCGCAATATAACGGTCATACAATGTTATGCACCCACAGAACCTAATGATGATGATATTAAGGATGAGTTTTATAGATTACTAGAAAACACTGTAAACACCACCCCCGAAGGTGATATATTGATCGTACAGGGAGATCTTAATGCCAAAGTCGGAACTGACAACTTAAATATCCAAAATATCATGGGGCGGCATGGCCTGGGTGGGGAAAGAAACGGAAATGGAACTCGTTTGGTAGAGTTTTGTGGAAACAATCACCTTTTCATAGGAGGCACGAGATTTCCTCACCGCGATATACATAAATACACTTGGCAATCTCCAGATGGTAAAACTAGAAACCAAATAGACCACATATTGATCAGCAGAAGATTCCACAACTCTCTTCTTGATGTGCGCACTCGTAGAGGCGCTGACGTATACAGTGATCACAACTTATTGGTAGCTCAAATTAGATTACGACCCGCAGCAATACAAATCCAAAAAAATCGCAACGGAAAATTCGATATTTGTAGATTTGAAGATCCTCTTGTGCGTAAGAGTTATGTAGAAAGTCTAGGAAATGAATTTAACGAACTTACAGAACAGCCGACCTAGGAAGATGTGCATAGAATATGCAGAACAACAGCTGAAAAGAAAATAGGTTACAAACAAGGAGAAAGGAAATTATGGATTAGCGACGCAACATGGGATCTCATCCTTGAAAGACGATCACTTAAAGCTGCAATGCTCAATTCACAGTCAGACGAAGATAAGCAGCTGTTAAAGACGCAGTATAACGACACCGAACGCCAAGTGAAAAAATCGGCAAAGAAAGACAAGGAAAATTTTATCAACAACATTGCTACTGACGCTGAAAATGCTGCCATGCGAAATAATTTGAGAGGTGTGTATAAAGCCATTACACTACTAACCAATACTAAATCAACGGTACCTCCTCTACAAGACAACAACGGAAACAACCTCACATCAGATGACCAACAACTTGCGCGATGGAAAGAATTTTTCGTTGACGCTGACCAACAATCCAGTATGTCGCAAAGTCCCATTGAAACGGGTCAACGACCCAACCCTAACTGTAACATCTCTACGATATCACCAACAATCACAGAAATCTCAGATGCTATATTGCAGTTAAAATCCCACAAATCCGCCGGACCCGACAACCTTCCAGCCGAATTTTTTAAATACGGTTCAGAAATACTGGCCCCCATCCTTTATCCCTTAATAGACCAAGTCTGGCAATCAGGCTGTATACCAAGATCCTGGAAAGAAGGAACGATTATTACTATTCCAAAAAAGGGAAATTTAAGCAACTGTAGAAATTGGAGGGGTATAACATTATTAAATACTATCCAGAAGATTGTTGCATTCGTAATCTTGAATCGTATATCACCAATATTAAATGGTCAACTTCGACAAGAACAAAACGGTTTCAGACCACAAAGATCCTGTGTTGATCACATTAACACATTGCGCATTGTGGTTGAACAGTCAGTCGAGTGGAGATCCCCACTATATCTTCTTTTCGTTGACTTTGAGAGGGCCTTTGATACCATTAGCAGAGACGCTATATGGAATACACTTCGGGAACTTGGTGTACCTGATAAAATTGTACACCTCATATGTGAACTTTACACAAATGCAGAATGTAGGGTTATATACAAAGGAAAGACTAGTGACAAGTTCACAATACAGAATGGAGTTCGGCAGGGGTGTGTTTTATCACCACTTTTATTTATATTGGTTTTGGACAACATTTTAACAAAAACAAATTTAGAAGTACCAGATGGTATACAATGGAGACCGAACCAAAAATTATCTGATCTTGATTATGCGGATGATATTTGCTTTTTGAGCCACACTCTATCCGGAACACGGACAAAGCTAGAGGCATTAATACGTAATGCTGGTAGAATGGGTCTTAAGGTCAATATGACAAAGACAAAACTGATGCGTGTTGAGATTGCGAACCAAACTCCACTCACAGTCACAATTAATGGCAACCCATTTGTCGTCAAGGATGTCACCAATTTTAGCTACCTTGGGAGTGTAATCTCCAAAGATGGTGGAGCAGATGCGGATGTTTCAAGCCGCATAAATAAGGCACGCGCCGCATACCATAAAATGAAAAGAATTTGGATGTCTCGCAACATTAGTAGAAAAACAAAGCTTAAGGTCTTTAACACAAGCATTAAACCAATTCTTTTATACGGCTGTGAAACTTGGAAGGTGACAAATAATATCTGCCAAAAATTACAAGTCTTCGTCAACAAATGTCTTCGTCGCATCTGCCACATATTTTGGCCCAACACCATATCAAATGAAGACCTTCTGTCGTTAACACTAAGTGAACCTATTAACACAGAAATAAAGCGTAGAAAGTGGCGTTGGATAGGTCACACGCTAAGAAGAGAAGACGTTAATATATCTAAAATGGCGTTTGAATGGAACCCGCAGGGTACAAGACGCAGAGGAAGACCAAGAAATACCTGGATTCGATCGATACATTCCGAAAGTCAACATATAGGCTCATGGCCTGAAATTCGTTGTATTGCACAAAACCGCCAACAATGGAGTGCGACAGTTTCCGCCCTATGTTCCGTATAGGAACGTCAATTGGACAACATATGTGTTTGAATTGAATTAATTGTAATATAATGTATTTCTATTATTTTAATAATCTTTTACAAATTTAAATAAATATGTTTCCTTTGTCAAGGAAAAAAAAAAAAAAGTGGAGTTGCGGTAAATATCTAACAACTTAATTTTTGTGGAGCACCATATAAAATAAACCAGAGTCAAAAACAAGTAGAAAAGTAAAATTCGACTTGCCGAATCTATGAATACTAGGGTTTCTATTCGGGAAAAATTTCTCGGGAATTCCCTGGAAATATTTTTCTTAAAATCCCGGGATTTTTTCTTCGGGAAATTTCGGGAATTTGTCGCTAATTTTTTAATAAAAATATATTTATTTACACATTTTTTGCACAATCTTAAATGATTTAATAAAATTGACAATAAAACTTTGAAAGAATTCAAATTTTTAAAGTAAAACTAGTGAGGATATGCTTCAGCTTGGATATTATTTAAGCCAAAAAATTATTTTCCTTTAATCGATTGCGTGACAAAATACGGAATCAAACTAAATTTTACTTCAAATGTTGGTTGCAAATTGGCAAAAGTTTTCTTATTCCAATGATTTCTTCTTTACGAAATTTAGTATTCCATATTCAGAACAACGATCATTATAGTGCTTAAACAAAAATATCGATATTTTAAAAAATATATCACAAACCCGGTTTTCAGCTTAAAATTTCATATATGAAGTAAAAGCCTGATATCTATCGGCCGTGAAAAAAAATATTTTGTAACGAACCTTGGCCGCCGCGAGTTCTATCCCAGCAACCAGTGAAAATACGTCGTTACAATGGCTATATAGTACATTGATGTTCTCATTTTGGCCGGAATGCCTTAAAGCAATTAATTTTAATAATTCGAAAGTTTAATTAAATATATCTTCTAGATATAATTTTCTTATGGTTGGCGTAGTCAAAATTAGAAAAATTTTCCAAAAAGTTAGTAAAACCGCATTTGAGCCAAAATCAAGTATTTTCGAATTGTGAACAATTTTGAATGGAGTGAAAATACGTCAGTGCAAATACTAAAACTATGATAAGGTCCAATATTTCTACAAAAAATGGATTTTATGATCTTACTACGTATATTTTTGAGGTTAGTAAAACTATTTTACAAAAGAATTCATCTCAAATGGTTTTAAATTGAAAAATACGACTACAATTTGTAATATAACAATTTTTATATGGTAAAGTTCAAAATTTATTTTAATTAAAAAATTCCCGGGAACGATGTCCCGGGAATTGAAAAAGTCCGGGAATTTATAAACCCTAATGAATACCCTCCACAATGCCCTTTTTAGGTGATAGTAAATTTTCTAACTTAAAAAATAAAATTTTTGATTAGAAATATTTTATTTTGTGAAAAAAAACTTTTTTTATGCAATTTTTGAAAAAAAATTACTAATTTTTTTTTGGAGTGTAAAATTTTTTTGAGTGTATTTTTTTTTAGTGTAAAAATATTTTTGAGAGACAAAAATACATTGTAAAATATTTTTGTGACTTACCAATGTTTTTAAAACATATTTAACTGGTTTTCAACACGTGAATTTAAGGTGAAACTAATCTGAAATTTTACGGGTTTGCTAATAACTTTTGAACCACTGGGTTTGGCTGAAATTCGATATGAACCAAGTCAGATAAATGACAAATATATATGGCAAGCTTCAGCATCCTCAGAATTGCCTTTTGAAAGTTAGATCGTTTTTTATCCCGTAAATTCAAGAAAAACTCTAGCCGAAATTCAGTCTTTTGCTCTTAACTTTTACACCACTGGACCGATTTTGCTGGATTGCAATACCAACCTGACCAGGTAAATGCCCAATATATATGCCAAACTTCAGGTGCATAAGCACAGTCTTTCAAAAGTAAGCGTGTTTTCTACAGACGGACAGTCGGGCGGACATCGTTAGATCGACTTAGAATCGATCGAGGATCATGAATATATATACTTTATGGGGTCATAGACCAATATTTCGAGGTGTTACACACGGAATGACAAACTTATATATACCCTCTATCACTAGAGTGGAGGGTATAAAAAAATGCAATCTTGAAAATTTAAAAAAAAATAAAACGAATTGTGATCACGTCTCGAATTATGGCTTAAAAGTTGCGTAGTTTATTTAGAGTAGTATTCTTAGACTTTTTTTAAAAAAAATCTAAGAATTCGGACATTTTCAAAAAGTTAATTTTAATTTTTAAACGTTAAAAAATAAGTAATAATTACTTCGAATAATTTTTTCATATTTTTTTCTAAAACAACATTTAAATCAGTGATCGGCACCCATAGCACGTAGAACCCGAACACAATCGTCAATATTCACGTATATAACACGAATGTCAACAAAACTCACAACTAAGAGCATAAAAATACAACAACAAGCAGGTTGATGTCGCTTTATTTATGAAATCCACAAACACATGCATATTTATATTCATATACCAATACATTCGTATACTCTCTTTCTGCCGACCACTGATTTAAATACACAGAAAAAAATTCCTGCCTTATATTTACGAAAACGTTTGTACATTGTACAAAAAGTTTCGTTGTTTCGCACAACGAAATTCTTGCGTACAATGTACGAAATGCACAAATTTTTTTCGTAAAATAAACGATTTTTTTTTTTTGTAATTTACAAAAAAAATTCGTAAAATAAACGCAATAAATTTTGGTATTTTACGAACATTTTTGAAAAATAAAGTATTTTTTTTTTTTGTTTTTCGAAATTATTTCGTAATATAAACGAAATATTTTTTTTTAAGAAAATCTTTCGTAAAATAAAAACAAAAAATCGTGAAATAAATGAAATTAAGTCTCACAAAAAATACGTCTCACAAAAATTTAGATCGATCGGAAATGGGTAAGGCGTTTAGCATGGTCCTTGAAGTTAAAAAAACGGATTACAAGGAAAAATATGAATTTTTTTCTGTTTTCGCAATATTTTTGGTATTTTAAGTTAAGTTTTATTTCAAGCAATTACGGAATTGTGATGTAGAGTAAAATACCTTTCTAATAAGGTACTAAAAACTTAAATCGGTTAAAAATCAGCCAAGTTATTACAACTTCCCCAGGCATCTAGCGTGTGTCATACCGCTTGATTAAAGAATACGAGTCCCTTTTTTTAAATTTATTGAAATTTTCTACTGTAATAACATTTTTTCATTATTCATGTTTCAGTGTAATATTTTTTTGGTTTTTCCAAATTTAAAAAAAAAAAAAAAAAATTTTTTTTTAAATAGAGATTTCAAAAGGGTGTTGAAAATGCAGGCATTTTTAGCATTAATTTAAAACATGTTAGCAAAACACAATATGAAAAATACTTGTCATCTTTTTACATTTGAACTTGAAGAATAAAAAAATGTTATTACAGTTGAAAATTTCAATGAATTTAAAAAATCGGATTGTATTGCTTAATCAAGTTGTCTGCCACACGTTAGATGCCTGGGGAAGTTGTAATAACTTGGCTGATTTTCAACCGATTTTAGCTTTTAGTATCTTATTAGAAAGGCATTTTACTCTACATCATAATTCTGTAATTGCTTGAATTAAAACTTAACTTAAAATACCAAAAATATTGAGAAAACAGAAAAAAAATCATATTTTTCCTTGTAATCCGTTTTCTAAACTTCAAGGCCCATGAGGAACGCCTTACCCATTTCCGATCGCTCTAAATTTTTGTGAGACGTATTTCTACCTCGAAATGAATATATCTAGGGTAAGTTAGGGTCAATATCTACCAATTTATTTTTTTTGGAGCACCATATAAAATAAATCAGAGCCAAAAAATAAAAGGTGCAATTTTTAAAATTTAAAAAAAAAAAATAGAACGAATTGTGATCACATCTCGAGTTATGGCTTAAAAGTTGCGTAATTTAGAGTAGAATTTTTATAGTTTTTAACAAAAAAATTTAAGGTTTCGGACTTTTTCAAAAAGTCCATTTTAATTTTTAAACGTCAAAAAATAATGTGCGCTCCGTTATCCTCGAAAAGTTATCCTCGATTTTTGGTAACGCAAAAAAAATATTTTTTAAACAAAAGTTAGCCTCGAAAAGTTATTCTCGATTTTTTTTTTGCTTGAAAAAAGTTAGCCTCGAAAAGTTATCCTCGATTTTTTTACGACTGGTTTAATAATTTTAAAAAATTAATTTTTTTTATAAATTATTTATTTAAAGAAATAAAATGTATTTCGATGATATATATGTATATTTAAAATATCTTTGTCTAATAAAAAGTTTTTGCATACAAAGAAAAATAAGATTGAGTTGATTTTTTATGTGGCCACATCAATTGGATTGAAATCCAGGAGCAACTAGAGTGCGTACAAATTTGCACGGTAGTTTTAATGAAAGCTAATGGACCAAGGAACATATAAAACTTCCGTGCAAAATTAGTTACTGAAGGATTATTGAGAAAAATGATTAAATCTAAAAGTTACATTAGAGTATTTTATGAAAAGTCTGGGAATTCATTTTCTGTTTTTCGGGCATTATACTGAAGTAACAAGAGAGCATACAAATTTGCACGGTAGTTTAAATGAAAGCTAATGGACCCAGGAACATATAAAACTTCCGTGCAAAATTAGTTACTGAAGGATTATGGAGAAAAATGGTCAAATCTAAAAGTTGCATTAGAGTATTTTATGAAAAGTCTGGGAATTCATTTTCTGTTTTTCGGGCATTATACTGAAGTAACTAGAGATAATACAAATTTGCACGGTAGTTTTAATGAAAGCTAATGGACCCAGGAACATATAAAACTTCCGTGCAAAATTAGTTACAGAAGGATTATTGAGAAAAATGATCAAATCTTAAAGTTACATTAGAGTATTTTATGAAAAGTCTGGGAATTCATTTTCTGTTTTTCGGGCATTATACCGAAGTAACAAGAGAGCATACAAATTTGCACGGTAGTCTAAATGAAAGCTAATGGACCCAGGAACATATAAAACTTCCGTGCAAAATTAGTTACTGAAGGATTATGGAGAAAAATAGTCAAATCTAAAAGTTACATTAGAGTATTTTATGAAAAGTCTGGGAATTCATTTTCTGTTTTTCGGGCATTATACCGAAGTAACAAGAGAGCATACAAATTTGCACGGTAGTCTAAATGAAAGCTAATGGACCCAGGAACATATAAAACTTCCGTGCAAAATTAGTTACTGAAGGATTATGGAGAAAAATAGTCAAATCTAAAAGTTACATTAGAGTATTTTATGAAAAGTCTGGGAATTCATTTTCTGTTTTTCGGGCATTATACTGAAGTAACAAGAGAGCATACAAATTTGCACGGTAGTTTAAATAAAAGCTAATGGACCCAGGAACATATAAAACTTCCGTGCAAAATTAGTTACTGAAGGATTATTGAGAAAAATGATCAAATCTAAAAGTTACATTAGAGTATTTTATGAAAAGTCTGGGAATTCATTTTCTGTTTTTCGGGCATTATACTGAAGTAACAAGAGAGCATACAAATTTGCACGGTAGTTTAAATGAAAGCTAATGGACCCAGGAACATATAAAACTTCCGTGCAAAATTAGTTACTGAAGGATTATTGAGAAAAATGATCAAATCTTAAAGTTACATTAGAGTATTTTATGAAAAGTCTGGGAATTCATTTTCTGTTTTCGGGCATTATACTGAAGTAACTAGAGATAATACAAATTTGCACGGTAGTTTTAATGAAAGCTAATGGACCCAGGAACATATAAAACTTCCGTGCAAAATTAGTTACTGAAGGATTATTGAGAAAGAAGATGAAATCTAAAAGTTGTTTTAGAATATTTTATGAAAATACACTTAAAAAAAACACTAAAAATCGACAGATTTCCCGGTAAAGCGCTGGATTCATCGGAAAAAACTACCAAGGTAACCCTAAAATCCAAATGTGGTATTAATTTCCAATGAATGTTTTTTTTCTTAGAGATTAATTACAATTGGGGCGGGAAGCAGAAAAACGCGTCAAAAATCGAGTGATTAATTTAAATTAAGCGTCAAGCGGTTTGCGGGTTTCCCTTCATTATTTTTTACATACATACTTGAAAATGTATATTTGATGTGATAATTATTTTAATTTTATTTAGAATTTTTACTTTTGGCAAGAACATTTTTTTATATTTAAACAATAATTTTTTTTTAATATTTAAGAACTCATTCAATTAAGGTCGAGATACAAAATCTTATAAAACAGTTAAATAAGAAAAAAATTAAATAGAACAGCACAATTAATTTATTCAAAACAATAAAAAATAAAATACACAATAGGTAAAACAAATTTTACATATTGCATCTTTTAAGACTTGAAAAATTCATAAAAACATCTTTTTTTTACAATTTCTATTAATTTTTCAGCAAACTCAATTGTTTAAATAATTTTCCATATATTTTTTTTTGACAATTCCCAAGCATTTTTTTTCATGTTTTGCTTCGTTGTTTATTTCCATCTGCCAAAAAATATTTACTAAAACTATATTTTACAACACTGTACTGAAAAACAATACTTTTTTTGCTTAAAATCCGGCAACACCAAAAAATAAAATGAGAGGAAAAATGAGAGAGAGAGAAAAAACGCCATGAAAATAGAGTAGAATCTATTTCGACGGAAAAACGCCGCGGAAAAATGTATGGGGAGAGTGGCGGAAAACCGCTTCCCGCTCCAATTGTGATTATTCTCTTATGTATTTTGAGTAGGGGTGAAACGAACAAGTTTCGCATATGTGTATGTATTAGTAACTTTTGACGTTTCATACAAAACGTAAACAAACAACGAAAATACAGATGCAAAAGCTCACACGTACAGGCACACGTATTCTAGGCAGAGAAGTAAATTTAGTAGTATTTTGTATGCGTCCATATTGAAAGTACCAAAATTAGCACTCGTGTTGCATGTCTATATGGTCTGTGGTATTTTGCCGAAATTGCAAATGTTTACGCAAATTTATAATTTTTGCCTAAATTTTTCACTGATATATCGCTTTAAAGTAAACAGCGAAATCGCTTATATTTCAGCTTGTAACGGTCCGATCGAAATAAATAGGGTATCGTTGGAAAGGTAATTTTAATACTTATTAGGGCGGATTACTCAATGAAAAGTTAGCTGCTAACTGAGGATTTAACGGAGCCTTATGTCAAAATTTGTTTGAAAAAGTTAAATTTAACGGAGTGTTATTTTACAACGGAGCATTGAGTAATCCAGCCTCAGACCATATTCGCATTCATTTAAACCAGTTTAATAATGTGTTTTCCCCATACAATTTTAAACACTTTATCTGTCAAAATAAAACGAAGTTTAGTTTTGACGTTTGAATTGTATGGGGAAAACCAATAATTAAACTAGTTAACAATGAATGCGAACACCGTTTTAGACTATCCAAATTTCAATAAAATCGGTTAACCCTTTGCGAGCCGTTACCAAACTTATTTTTTATAAATGTTCAAACTAGAGATGGGCACATGAGCAGATTAGAGCGTGATTTGTTTACTCTTCATATTTCCTTTCGTACCAAAAAAAGCATCAAAAAATTGTAAAATTTGGCTTAACTTAAGATTTCGTCCCAAAAAAACAAAGAAAAGTGTAAAATTATGCTGAACTTTAAATTTTGCTGAAAATTTTGAACGATTTTTGAAATTTTAGTTTTTGATTTTTTTTTTTTATAAATAAGGGTTTCGTGAGTGTGAGTCAACGTGAGTGTGAGTGAAGCTTGCGTGAGTGTGAGTTGTATTAAAGGCATGTTCTAACGTACAGCTAAAAACCGTTTTTAGCAACAATATTCAACTTCAATAGAAAACAACAACTTTCAATAAAAAAACTTTCTCTACACAAATTTATTGTACACAATTTTCTATAGAAAGTTTATTATCAAAAATATTCTGTAGAAAAATTTATTATCAAAATTTTTCTGTAAAAAACTGCATCGAAAATTTTCTATAGAAAAACATATCGAAAATTTTCTACAGATAAATTTATAATCAAAAATTTTCTATAGAAAAATTTATTATCCAAAATTTTTTGTACAACAATTTATTATTAAAAATAAAAAAAGTGATAACAGGGTATATCAAAGGGTATGCAGCAGCTAAAAAACTATCACATATTTAAATTAGAATAATAAGAAAATCTACCCTGCAAACAAAACGATACGACATCGATTCGGCGGCTGTATTGCCGATACGATAAATGTTATTGCGGCAATTATCGCATTCGTATCGCCGGCGATACACCTTTCAGGAGAAACTGTTACCCGACGGCTATACATCTCGGCGATACGAAAACGATTCGTCTTGGCGATAAAAGGGCAATATCGCCAGATAATCGTATAAACGAAAAATAATAGATTTGTATGTATCGCCGGAATATCACCAAAATGATAAACCGGCGATACAGCTATATCGATTCCCTGAAGCTAAAAATAAACATTATTTTTTTCATTCATATTTTAGTCATGTTAACAGGACTAAAAACATTTGCATTCACCTGAAAAATATATCTGCAACATTCGCTGAACTTTTTATTTTATCTTTGAACGCAAATTTGTATTTTTCGGCCAAATTTATATTCTTTCAAAGATTTCTGGTTGTGCTTGATAAATTAGTTTATTTTAAATTGACAAAGAAATAAAAATTTTCAATATTTTTTATTTGTTTATCGCCAAAATATCGTTCGTATGAGAAAACGGCGATATAATAAAAATACTACTTTGATTTTTTATTGAAATGATAAATTTTCGTATCGCCGCAATATCTTTTCGGCGATATATCGCCCTATTGTTTGCAGGGTAATATGAATCACTAATGGTGTTTTCTTTTCTGAAAAAAAATGTTTGCCTTTTAGGGTATACATTTTTAAAATGTTTAACTCACACCATCAAAAAATTGCATTTTATTTGACTGGAATAGAACTGAATAGAACACAACATACCTCAATACTCTGCCCTGTATTTTTTTAACAGCTGTTATGAGAAAACAACACAGAAAAAGTCAGCTGTTGTATAAGGCAATTTCAACCCCGTGATTTTTTACGGGGTAAAAAGTGCAATTTTTTTGCACTTTAAAGGGCAGACATTTTTAGAAAAGAACACGATATTCTTTATATTTGGGACAAAATGCAAAAAAAAGGGCAAAATTGCAGTTTATGGGGCACACTAAAATCGAAAAAACTAAAAACGCCATCCGCTTTAGAATTTAAAAAAGAAAAAAACCAAAATTATTGATTAGTGGCGCCGGGAACTTTTTTTGGGGTCCTCTTTAATAGGGACATCCAGGGAAGGGATATCTTAAAAACAATTATTTTTTTTGTTTTAAAATTTTTTTCTGCGTAGCCGGCCTTTGGCCGGGCTTAGAGATTACAAAATCCATGCATTAAACCCACCCTCTCCGCAAAAGTAAAGTTTTCTTGGGTAGCAGGCCGGTTAAAATCAGTGCTAAATTCTCAACTTTGTGTGGGGCTTAGAGGTGCTTTCCGAGTCCGGCGCCACTAATCATTAATTTCGTTTTTTTTTCTTTTTTAATTCTTGGTCGGGTGGCGTTTTTAGTTTTTTTAATTTCCGTGTGCCCCATAAACTGCAATTCAGCCAAAAAAAGGTACATTTTTTGCCAGAAAAGAAAACACCATAATACTGTCGCATTTTAGAACATTTTGTGACAAAAAATGTTGGTCCGAGATTTCTCCAAAAATTGAATATGTCTCCACTGCCACCTCTTTCTTTATACTCTTTGATATGAATCACTAATACTGTCGCATTTTAGAACACTTTGTGACAAAAAATGTTGGTCCGAGATTTGAGATTTCTCCAAAAATTTAATAAGTCTCCACTGCCACCTCTTTCTTTATACTCTTTGCAGCAGGGCACACTGAAATCTAAAAAACTAAAATTGAAAAAACTAGTCAATTATTTCTAAATTTATACTCACCCAATATATCCAATAAGAGATTACCACTCCATGTCATCACTTGTCCTGTTTGTGGACTGGCTCGAGTGCCAGTGAAAAATTTACGCAAAAATTATAAATTTGCGTAAACATTTGCAATTTCGGCAAAATACATAAGAAAAAAAACATTCACTGGAAATTAATACCACATTTGGATTTTAGGGTTACCTTGATATTTTTTTTTCCGATGAATCCAGCGCTTTACCGGGAAATCTGTCGATTTTTAGTGTTTTTTTTAAGTGTATTTTCATAAAATATTCTAAAACAACTTTTAGCTGAAAACAACTTTAGCTCAAATATAAGCGATTTCGCTTTTTACTTTAAAGCGATATATCAGTGAAAAATTTAGGCAAAAATTATAAATTTGCGTAAACATTTGCAATTTCGGCAAAATACATAAGGGAATAATCACAATTGGAGCGGGAAGCGGTTTTCCGCCACTCTCCCCATACATTTTTCCGCGGCGTTTTTCCGTCGAAATAGATTCTACTCCATTTTCATGGCGTTTTTTCTCTCTCTCTCATTTTTCCTCTCATTTTATTTTTTGGCGTTGCCGGATTTTAAGCAAAAAAAGTATTGTTTTTCAGTACAGTGTTGTAAAATATAGTTTTAGTAAATATTTTTTGGCAGATGGAAATAAACAACGAAGCAAAACATGAAAAAAAATGCTTGGGAATTGTCAAAAAAAAAAAATATATGGAAAATTATTTAAACAATTGAGTTTGCTGAAAAATTAATAGAAATTGTAAAAAAAAGATGTTTTTATGAATTTTTCAAGTCTTAAAAGATGCAATATGTAAAATTTGTTTTACCTATTGTGTATTTTATTTTTTATTGTTTTGAATAAATTAATTGTGCTGTTCCATTTAATTATTTTCTTATTTAACTGTTTTATAAGATTTTGTATCTCGACCTTAATTGAATGAGTTCTTAAATATTAAAAAAAATTTATTGTTTAAATATAAAAAAAATGTTCTTGCCAAAAGTAAAAATTCTAAATAAAATTAAAATAATTATCACATCAAATATACATTTTCAAGTATGTATGTAAAAAATAATGTAGGGAAACCCGCAAACCGCTTGACGCTTAATTTAAATTAATCACTCGATTTTTGACGCGTTTTTCTGCTTCCCGCCCCAATTGTAATTAATCTCTAAGAAAAAAACATTCACTGGAAATTAATACCACATTTGGATTTTAGGGTTACCTTGGTAGTTTTTTCCGATGAATCCAGCGCTTTACCGGGAGATCTGTCGATTTTTAGTGTTTTTTTTAAGTGTATTTTCATAAAATATTCTAAAACAACTTTTAGATTTCATCTTCTTTCTCAATAATCCTTCAGTAGCTAATTTTGCACGGAAGTTTTATATGTTCCTGGGTCCATTAGCTTTCATTAAAACTACCGTGCAAATTTGTATTATCTCTAGTTACTTCAGTATAATGCCCGAAAACAGAAAATGAATTCCCAGACTTTTCATAAAATACTCTAATGTAACTTTAAGATTTGATCATTTTTCTCAATAATCCTTCAGTTACTAATTTTGCACGGAAGTTTTATATGTTCCTGGGTCCATTAGCTTTCATTAAAACTACCGTGCAAATTTGTATTATCTCTAGTTACTTCAGTATAATGCCCGAAAAACAGAAAATGAATTCCCAGACTTTTCATAAAATACTCTAATGTAACTTTTAGATTTGACCATTTTTCTCCATAATCCTTCAGTAACTAATTTTGCACGGAAGTTTTATATGTTCCTGGGTCCATTAGCTTTCATTTAAACTACAGTGCAAATTTGTATGCTCTCTTGTTACTTCGGTATAATGCCCGAAAAACAGAAAATGAATTCCCAGACTTTTCATAAAATACTCTAATGTAACTTTAAGATTTGATAATTTTTCTCAATAATCCTTCAGTAACTAATTTTGCACGGAAGTTTTATATGTTCCTGGGTCCATTAGCTTTCATTAAAACTACCGTGCAAATTTGTATTATCTCTAGTTACTTCAGTATAATGCCCGAAAAACAGAAAATGAATTCCCAGACTTTTCATAAAATACTCTAATGTAACTTTTAGATTTGACCTTTTTTCTCCATAATCCTTCAGTAACTAATTTTGCACGGAAGTTTTATATGTTCCTGGGTCCATTAGCTTTCATTTAAACTACCGTGCAAATTTGTATGCTTTCTTGTTACTTCAGTATAATGCCCGAAAAACAGAAAATGAATTCCCAGACATTTCATAAAATACTCTAATGTAACTTTTAGATTTGACCATTTTTCTCCATAATCCTTCAGTAACTAATTTTGCACGGAAGTTTTATATGTTCCTGGCTCCATTAGCTTTCATTAAAACTACCGTGAAAATTTGTACGCCCTCTAGTTGCTCCTGGATTTCAATCCAATTGATGTGCCCACATAAAAAATCAACTTAATCTTATTTTTTTTGTATGCAAAAACTTTTTATTAGACAAAGATATTTTAAATATACATATATATCATCGAAATACTTTTTATTTCTTTAAATAAATAAATAAATTATAAATAAAATTAATTTTTTTAAATTATTAAACCAGCCGTAAAAAAATCGAGGATAACTTTTCGAGGCTAACTTTTTTCAAGCAAAAAAAAAAATCGAGGATAACTTTTCGAGGCTAACTTTTTTTTAAAAAGAAAATTTTTTCTCGTTGCCAAAAATCGAGGATAACTTTTCGAGGATAACGGAGCGCACGTCAAAAAATAAGTGATAATTACTCTGAATAATTTTTTCATATTTTCATACCCTCCACTCTAGTGATAGAGGGTATATATAAGTTTGTCATTCCGTTTGTAACACATCGAAATATTGGTCTAGGACCCCATAAAGTATATATATTCATGATCCTTGATCGATTTTAAGTCGATCTAGCGATGTCCGTCCGTCCGTCCGTCCGTCCGTCCGTCCGTCTGTCTGTCTGTCTGTCCGTTGAAAACACGCTAACTTTTGAAAGACTTTACGGAGGCTCCTGAAGTTTGACATATATGTTCTTCATTTACCGGGTCAGGTTGGTATTGCAATCCAGCGAAATCGGTCCAGTGGTTCAAAAGTTATGAGCAAAATAGTAAATTTCGGGAAGGGTATTTTTCGAATTTACAAGATTAAAACCACTATAACTTTCGAAAGACAATTCTGAGGGGACTGAAGCTTAGCATATATATTTGTTGTTCCCCAAGGCTGTTTGGTTTTGAATTTCAGCAAAATCGGTTCAGTGGTTTAAAAGTTATAAGCAATGCACTGAATTTCAGATTTGTTTCACCTTAAACTGTTGAAAACTCGTTAAACAAGTTTTAATAGCATGGTGAAATACCAGTTTTGTAAAACTTGTTGTTGTTTGTTTTCTTGTCGTGGGGTGCAGTTTAGTTGTTAGACAAGTAAATATTTGTTATTGTTAGTGTAACTGTATGTAACGGGAAAAAATCAAATAAAGTATGTGTATGATTGAATGTTAATTTGTTTTTGGTTTTTAAAGAAAAGGATGGTAATATAAAAATAGGAAAATATTTGAAATAGTTTTTTTTTGTATTACATATATGTATGTAGGTATAAAACAACAAAAATATTTTACAAAGTAATTTGTTACTCAAAGAATTTGTACACTAAAAAAAATTTACACTCAAAACAAAATTTACACTCAAAAAAAAATGTTACACTCAAAAAAAAATTTACACATTATTATTTTTTTGAATGAAATGGCAGACTCAAAAAAATGTTGACAGTCAAAAAAATTGTACACTCAAAAAAATTTTATTGATTAAAAGAAAGTTTGACTCAAAATAATATACATATTTCTAATAAAAAATTTGTAATGCAATTTTTGTAAATTTTTTTTAGAAAATTACTATCAGATAACATTGTGGAGGGTATTCATAGATTCGACCAAGTCGAATTAAATTTTTCTACTTGTTTTTTCTAAAACTACATTTAAATACCAACAAAACGTTTTCCAACTTTTTTTAAAATATCTATATTTTTTAATGGTCAAAATTAATTGAAAATTTCAATTTCTTAATTTTTTTGAGAAAATCGCCATTTTGAAAAATTGATTACTCAACACGATCTTGAAATAAAAGGCTGAAAATTGGTGTCCAAGTTGCATTTAATAAGTACTAAAACATATCCAAAAATAAAATAAATCGAAAGGGTCTAAAAGTGAGTGATTTGGCTTGGAATGCCCCATATATTCATGATCCTCGATCGATTTTAAGACGATCTAGCGATGTCCGTCCGTCCGCCTGTCCGTTTGCCTGTCTGTTTGTCTGTCTGTTGAAAACACGCTTACTTTTGAAAGACTTCACGGAGGCTCCTGAAGTTTAGCACATATGTTAGAAATGTACCTGGTCATGTTGGTATTGCAATCCAGCGATATCGGTCCAGTGGTTCAAAAGTTATGAGCAAAAGACTGAATTTCGGCAAAGGTTTTTCGTGAATTTACGAGATTAAAAACAAGATTACTTTCGAAAGGCAATTCTAAGAATGCTGAAGCTTGGCATATATATTTGTCGTTCCCCTGGTCTGGTTTGTGTTGATTTTTCCAAATCGCTCAAGTGGTTCAAAAGTTATTAGCAAATCCTTGAATTTCAGATTAGCTTAAATTCACGTGTTGAAAACCCGTTAAACATGTTTTAAAAGCATTGGTAAGTCACAAAAATATTTTACAACGTATTTTTGTCACTAAAAAATATTTTTATACCAAAACAAAAAAAATACACTCAAAAAAAAATTTTACACTCAAAAAAAAATTAGTAAATCATTTTTTTTTTTTTTCAAAAACTGCTAAAAAAAAGTTTTTTTTACACAAAATACAATATTTCTAATCAAAAATTTAATTTTTTCACGTTCGAAAATTTACTATCACTTAAAAAGGGCATTGTTGAGGGTATTCATAGATTCGGCCAAGTCGAATTTAACTTTTCTACTTGTTTTTATATAAAAAATATCTCAGAATCTGAGACGTATTCTTTAAGAAAAATGTTTCAAATTAAGACTTTTTCTAAACAAAAATTTTTCTGAATCTCAGTTTTTCTAAACGAAAAATTTCTAAGAAACTTTTTCTATAGGAAAAATGTCTCGAAGTTTGATATTTTTATAGAAAGATTATCTCATAATCTGAAAACCAAAATTTAAACTGTTTAAGAAAACAATGAAGTTTCACAGAATCTTAGACTTTTTCTATGGGAAAAATGTCTCAATTTTTTTTACTTTTCGCCAATTTTTTTGTTGCACAATTAATCAAATGTTTGTAGGTCATAGCAAATAAAATGATAAACTTTTAGTAGCTTAAATTTTTCAAAAATAATTTATTATTTATAGTTTTCCTAACAAAATTTGTGACATTTAAACTATTGAGATTAAACCAATATGATACTAAAAACATGCATGAGGGAAAACATGACATTTTATTGCACTACGTGCTGGTTTTAGTTTTAATGGAAAACTAACAATGAAAAGAAACATAATAATAAAAGGTCACGGCTTATAAAGCCCATCTAACACAATACTACTAAAATCAAAAGGACAAATTTTTCAATGTTTTCTGTAAAAATGAGGCGATTTTTTAAAGCATAATTTTAGAAATGTAAAAAATTTATTGAAAAAAAAAAAACTTTTTATAAGGGTTCAAGTTGAAAAAATGCAGAAAAAAAAAATTAATTTCTAAAAATTATACACATTTCTGGTATTCCTATAACGGTTTTAAACACTCCAGTTAGTGTTATCATCAGTAGGATTTTAAATGTCGGTTTGTCTTGTTAATGAAAACTGTTTTTTATATATGTGAATATTTATAATTTCTACAGAATAAATTTTAACAGTTTTCAACACTACAATTCTATTTCTAGCAATCTTAACCTCACCTCCTACTTTCTTGCAACTTTTTTGTCTCATACATTCAAATACTAATACCGTGACACTTGTTCTTTAACAAACATCAATATTATTGCTAGTAAAATTAATGTAGTTGCTATGAATTCTATTAATACTTATCATAAATATTTTTCATCATCTTAAATGTCATTATCAGCATGATTTTTAAACACTCTCGACAAATGGTACTATCATCCATCTGTGTGTCCGTCCTTCTGTCTATTTGTTTGTCCGTAAACAATTGTGAAAGAAGCGTTCAACAAACTGGTCAATAACAAACAAATTGTTATGATTTTATAATTGGCTTGAAAATGGAATATAATGGAAATGGCAAGAATATATGTATAATAGGGCGGGTCGATTTTTTTTTGTCAAAAATCGTATAGCTAAAACATAATCTACAAGAAATTCTAAGAACATTTCCCAAAGAAACCATGTTTCTAAAATCAAACCCTATACCGCGCCTAACGACATAAAGATTTGTCCGTCCGTCCTTTTTTCATAAGCAAAACATAGAACTTGACTATTTTTTTGTGTTTGTGTTAATTTTTGGGCTTTGGTGTGCTCTGAGGTATATAGTAAAATTTTATTGGCAACATTTTTGTTGAACATTTCATCCCCACCCTCCCCCTCTTTAGGGGTGTTTTTTGCGATTTGTTAGAATAGAGCCAAAAAATACCGTTATGAAAGGGAGTTAGAAGGTTAATATGTTTTACAAAAATATTTGCCATAATATTTTCTACAAAGTTGCTGAACATACCCTACACCTCAGATGTAAAGAAAACATAGTTTTATATACCGATATGCTGCAAGAACATATCCAGAGACAATGTTTTACTAATTGCCGCTGTATATAATTCGAACAATTTTTGGGATTATGAACGGCAAGTATATTAGACATAATCCCTGAAATGGAAAAATAAATATTTAGATTGATTTGTAATTAAAACGCCGCAGACGAAAAATTATAATAAGAAATTTTAACAATAAACCGCTGCTTTTATCATTAATCAATGATAATTTTATTCCATTATTTATTTTATATTGGGCTGCATTATATTAACATTTAGCGTGATACTCTGAAAGTAAGTGCAGGGGTTGTGGGTTCGATTCCTGGTGCAGCGGATTTTTCTTACAAGGGAAGTATCTCAACCCTTATGAACCGATTTGCCTGAAACTTGAAATATACATAAAAGATACGATGTTAAGGTTGAGGTGTCTCGGCGTATCGGCCATATCAGTGTTTTAAAATTTCTTTGTCCCCTTATGAAACAATGTGGACCTCACGGAAAATTTCGATAACTCCCGAACTAACCGGAATATCCGCTAGTGCAAAAATAAGTGTCGACTTAAATTTAATAAAGATTATTTCATATTCATATGGACATCGTAGGTATATGTCATCATATAAATACCCCCCAAAATTTGCACATTTTCATGAAAAAAGTGTTTAAAGAAGCCCAACTTTTACAAGGTTATACCACCGTTGGATGGGCATTAAAAAACCTTTCTTCTCATATGTGAACATCATATAGTTTCTTAGAAAGAAATGACTGAAAAATCCAAAAAACTATTTTTTCGCCATTTTTTACCCATGTTTTGAACCCCTAAATCCCCGATATGGCCAATAAACCGAGACACCCCAACCTTAGAATTGGGTTCCTTGTTAGTAAATAAAAGTATGAAATTGAGGATCATCAAAAAAAAACACAGATGCTTTTGTGGGATGAAATTGGAAAGTTGCATAACGGAGAGGAAAAAAGCTGTGTTCGATAAAAAATTTTGATAACTGAATATTTTTTTTCAATCAGTATTTGATTTATTTTGAGTAAATTTTTTTTTTTTAATTTTTGTAAAAAAAAAAAAAAAATTCGGGTGTAAATTTTTTTGAGTGTAATTTTTTTTTGAGTGTAATATTTTTTTTTTTAGTTTTTTGGAGTGACAAAAATAGTTTCTAAAATATTTTTTTTTTGTCTACCATTCCCTTTCAAAGCGTGTTTACCGTTTTTTCAACACGGGAGTTCTGGTTAAAACCCATCTGAAATTTCCCATTTTGCTAATAACTTATGAACCACTGGACAGATTTCGCTGAAATTTAGTATTAATCTGACCGAAAGTATACCAAATATATACGCCACGCTTCAGCAGCTTGCCGTATATATTTTTCATTCTTCCGCTAACATTTGAAAGTTAGCGTGTTTCACACAGACAGACGGACGGACGGATTTTCATGTCGTTAGGCGCGGTATAGGGTTTGATTTTAGACCAATGGTTTCTTCGGAAAAGTTTCTTAGAATTTCTTGTAGATTTTGTTTTTGCTATACGATTTTTCAGTTTTTTTCGATCCATACAAATCGACCCGCCCTAATGTATATAGTGGAAATAGAAACCAAATCCTATGGAATAGAATATAACCACAGTAATGAATGTGAATGTGATTGTGACTGTGATGGTATTGGTCATAAAATCAAATTAAAATGATATCACTTGTAAGACCCTTGTAAAAAAAAACAAAAAGAAAACTTCTTCTTCAACAAACAGATGCTTAAGCTGATATTGGCATTTCAATAATAAAAGAAAAGGTTTTTGTTCTAAAATTTTTACACCATTTTCAATTTTTTTCATTATTGTCAGAGATTTTGAGACATTTTTGCTATAAAAAATAGTCAGATTATGAGACATTTTTTTCTATAAAAAATTTTTCAGATCTTGATAAATTATTCTTTTAAAAGATTTCTCATATTCTGAGACATTTTTACTTTATTTCCTATTGTCACATTCTGAGACATCTATATACATATCGCTCATTTACTTGTATAACGTCATAACTCAAAATATTTGATTTTGCAGAAATCGAGTTTAAAGTTTACAATTGAAACTGGTTTTCCATTGAAAAAGACCGCTACATTGGAAATGTAATAATGGCGTGTTCTCTTCTCAAAGGGCAAGTTTAAAAGATATTAATACGAATTTTTGACGTCACGTTTTTTGAGTAATGACGTTATACAAGTGAATAAGCGATATAGGGGTTTTCGCCTGAAGTGAAACAACTTTTGAAACCGATGTTTTCCAATCAGGATAAAATTTGCACCAAGTTAGTCCTATTGGATAGTAGTTTGGACACAATATTTCAACGAGATCGGTAAATGACTCTCTGAGTTAGAAGAGGTCAAAATTGCGTTTTTGGTTTTTTTAAGTTTTCAAAAACTGGGCTTAGGAGGCGTAGTCAAATATTGGAAAATTTGTCAAATTTGTGTCGAGTTGCCTTGTTTAAATTTTTATCAAATTAAAACGGATCTCAAAAATTTACATTCTTGTTTAGTTTTGTATGAGCTATCGACTAAAATTTTTCAGAACCTGTTCTGAAATTTTCCAAATTAAAAAAAAAACAAGTAGAAAAGTTAAATTCGACTTGGCCGAATCTATGAATACCCTCCACAATGCCCATTTTAAGTGATAGTAAATTTTCTAACGTGAAAAAAATAACAGTTATGATTAGATATATTTTATTTTGTGTAAAAAAATTTTTTTTTAGTAATTTTTGAAAAAAAAAAATACTAATTTTTTTTTGAGTGTAAAATTTTTTCGAATTTTGCATTAAAAAAAATTAATAATTTTTTTTTTTGAGTGGAAATTTTTTTCCAATTTTACATAAAAAAAAAAAATTACTAATTTTTTTTTTTGAGTGTAAAATTTTTTTTGAGTGTAAAATTTTTTTCGAGTGTATTTTTTTTTTTGTTTTGGTATAAAAATATTTTTGAGTGACAAAAATACGTTTTAAAATATTTTTGTGACTTACCAATGGTTTTAAAACAGGTTTAACGGGTTTTTACCACGTGAATTTAAGGTGAAGCTAATCTGATATTCACGGTTTTGCTAATAACTTTTGAACCACTGGACTGATTTGGGTGAAATTCAACACGAACTAGGCTGAAGGAACGAAAAATATATATGCCAAGCTTCAGCATCCTCAGAAGTGATTTTCGAAGTTATAGTGCTTTTTATCTCATAAATTCACGAAAAACCCTTGCCGAAATTCACTCTTTTGCTCATAACTTTTGAACCACCGGACCGATTTCGCTGGATTGCAATACCAACCTGACCAGGTAAATGCCCAACATATATGCCAAATTTCAGGAGCCTCCGTAAAGTCTTTCAAAAGTTAGCGTGTTTTCAACAGACAGACAGACAGACGGACATACGGACGGACGGGCGGACGGACGGACATCGCTAGATCGTCTTAAAATCGATCGAGGATCATGAATATATATACTTTATGGGGTCCTAGACCAATATTTCGAGGTGTTACAAACGGAATGACAAACTTATATATACCCTCTATCACTAGAGTGGAGGGTATAAAAATATCAAAAATGCGACCGCTTTTTTAATTTTTTTTTATACCCTCCAACTACAGTATGGGGGTATACTCACTTTGTCATTCCGTGTGTAACGCATCAAAATATCGGCCTAGGACCCCATAAAGTATATATATTTATGATCAGTGATCGATTCTAAGACATTTTAGCGATGTCCGTCCGTCCGTCTGTCCGTCCGTCCGTCCGTCCGTCCGTCTGTCCGTCTGTAGTTAACACGATGCAGTCCAAAATAAAAGAGCTAGACTCCCGACATTTGGCACGAATATGTCTTATGTTCATAGGCAGGTTAAGTTCGTAAATGAGCAAAATCAGACCAGGGGGAAAAAAGTTCCCCCTTGAAGAACTAAACCAACCTCTGAAAAATACCATATTTTTACATGATTTTTGGTGTTTTTGTTTAACAAATGCAACATTTTTATGCCACAAAAAGTTCAAAGTCCTGCATTTGGACCCAGAGAATTATAAAATGTCGTTTTTTCTGCCCGCCCCCCTTTTATGGGCGTGGAATAAAAAATTTTTTTAAAATAATGATAATCTTGTATTTCTTTAGTGCAAAAAGCATAAGAATGAATTTTTAAACACAAATTCGATAGAAAATTTGCCCCCCCCTCAATTACTACAAGCAACCCCCTGACCCCCCCCCCCCTCCCCCCAAAAAAAAATAGAACGCCCCTGCATTTTTTTTTTTTTTGCATGTTGGAGGGTATACAAGATTCGGCACAGCCGAATTTAACACTCTTACTTGTTTAAGTTAAGATGTTTGTCTATCCACACAAAAAAATTCAGACATGTGTTTTTCGCTTTTTTCGAGAAAATCGCATTTGAATATTAAATTTCATTACAATTTTGTAATTTGCTTGTTTTAACATAGCGAATGAGTATTAAATATTTGCATAAATGTTACTCATACGCTACGTTGAAACAGGAAAATACAACCAAATTACTAAATTGTTATGAAATTCAAAGTTCAAATGCTATTTCCTAGAAAAAAACGAAAAACACATGTCAGAATTTTCTGTGTGGATAGACAAACATCTAAGCTTTAAAAATAAAAAAAATAAAAATAGAACTAGTGGCCGAATCTTTCATAAATTGACTTTTTTTAAAAATGGAAAATTTCAGAACAGGTTCTGAAAATTTTCCAAAAAAAAAGTATAATCGATAGCCCATACAAAACCGTACAAGAATATAAACTTTTGAGATTGGGGTACATTCCGTTTTAATTTGAAAAATATTAAAACAAGACAACTCGGCACAAATTTGACCATTTTTCCAATATTTGACCACGCCTCCTAAGCCCAGTTTTTTTCTCGAAAAAATCGAAAACCATATGTCTGAATTTTTTAGTGTGAATAAACAAACATCTAAACTTAAGAATAAAAGTGGCCGGATTTTTGATAAATTGACTTTTTTAAAAAATCGAAAATTTCAGAACAGGTTCTAAAAATGTTTTTTTGATAAATATTTAAAAATTAAAAAATTAAATTTTTGTTACAAAAATTTGTTTTGATAGATATCCCACTCGCATCTCACTAAGCGACCCCATAGCCTTTAACGGAAAATACCTGAGCTGTATTTTGAATTCAAAAAAGGAGACAAATAGGATAAATATTGTGTACTTTGTTACTTTATTCATTTTCCTAGAAACTTGAAATTTGGAAAAAGTGTGAAAATAGTAAATTTTGGTACTTTATTCTTTTTCCTGAAATAATGGTCCTAGAAACTTGAAATTTGGAATACAGGATCATTTGGTGAAAAAAACATGCTGGAAAAAGGCTTTTTTGGAAAAAGGGATAAAATATTGTTCTTTAGTACTTTTTTTTCTTTTGCCTAATGTAATGGTTTCAGAAACTTGAATTTGGAAATGTCATGGTAAAAAAAAAATTCTGGAAAAAATACTTCTTGGAAACTCCGTTTGAAAGGGTTATAAAAAAGAGTTCCTATAATATTTTTTATATTTCCTGAAATAATGATTTTAGACTTTTGAAATTTGGAATGTAAGTTACTTCGCTGAAAAATATTCTGGAAAACGTACTTTTTGAAAATTTTGTTTCTATGGGATCAAAAAAGAGTAAAATAATGCTTTGGATTAATCTGCAAAAAAAAATCTTAAAAAGTACTTTTTGGAAATTTTGTTTCTAAGAGAAAAGGAAAGTTAAGAAAGTGGATTTTGGTAATTTTTATAATTCTTGAAATAATGGCAGAACAAACTTTTACTTTAAAAAGTGGAACCCTTCAGCGAAAAAAAAAACGTTCTAAAAAAGTGCTTTTTAAAAATTCGGATTTTTAATTTGAAAGGAAAGGTTAAAAACTTGTGCTTTGGCTGTTTCTATCTTCTGAAATAATGGTTCTAAAACATGAAATTTGGAACGTAGGATCATCACGCAATAAATGAAAGATGGTAAAAAAGTGTTATTTGGTACATTTTCGATCTCATGAGATGTGAGTTTTAGAGTGTGGGATCATCTATTCTGAGAAATACTTTTAAAAATTTCTGATACTAAGAATGTAAACAATTTTAATACGTTACATTTTGTATTTCTTAAAAATGGTTCAACAAAACATGAAATTTCTAACAAATCTCTAAAAAAAAAAAAAAATTTGAGAAAAAACAAGTAATAGTGTTACATTAGGCTGTGCCGAATCTTTTATACCCTCCAAAATACAAAAAACAATAAAAAAAATCCAGGGGCTACTTGGGGGGGGGGAAGGTGGTGTGAGACGTTATAGGGCACCTTCTCCTCGCTATTTTGAACTTCTTCTGAGATTTGCTTAGCAAAAGTACAAGAAAACACAGAAAAAAATGCGGTTTTTCTTAGGTTGGTTTAGTTCTCCAAGGGGGAACTTTTTTCCCCTTAGTCCGATTTTGCCCATTTCCGAACTTAACCTGCCTATGAATATAAGACATATTCGTGCCAAACTTCGGAAGTCTAGCCCATTAATTTGGGCTGCATCGTGTCATCTACAGACAGACAGACGGACGGACGGACATCGCTAGAATGTCTTACAATCGATCACAGATCAATTAAATATATACTGTATAGGGTCCTAGACCGATATTTTGATGAGTTACACACGGAATGACAAAGTGAGTATACCCCCATACTGTGGTTGGAGGGTATAAAAAGAAATTTAAATTTTCTTTAGTGTAAATGGGTAAACAATTGGTACAGAAGAGTATAATGGTACTTTTTAAATCAACTGAAATACGAAAAGGAATGATACCTACATGAAACGAAATGAAATGGAACAAGAAACGAAAGGGAATGTGGCCGAAAACGGAAGGGAATTAAACAACATGGAATGTATTTTTTTTAACTTAAAATTGTTTTCTTTTGAACTTCTCATTTTGAGTAAATATTTTTGACGCAAAAACTTTTTTTTAATTAATACCAACGAAATTATATTTGTTCAACAGAAAAATTCTCAGATTCTAATACACTCAATAACTCGCATATTCTATGACATTTTTAGAAAAATTCTTAGGTTCTTAGATTCTTAGATTCCGAAAGATTCTTACTACCGAAAAACTATACCAAAAAGTTATTAGACTATGAGACAAGGAAATGAAAAAAAAATCCGATTCTGAGACAATTTTTCTATTGAAACATTTTCAGATTCTGGAACATTTTTTCTATAAAAATATTCTCAGATTCCGAGTAATTTTTTTAAATAGAAAAAATTGTCAGATTCTTTAAGAAAACTAGACAATTTTCCTTTAGAAAAATCCTCAGATTATAACACATTTTTTCTATACCCGGCTAAAAATAAATGTGTAGGTTCATATATGCTTATATATAGATCTTTATATGATCATATATGACATATATGGAAACATATATGTGACCATATATGCAAGAAACGATCCCACCCGAGTAAAAAAAAGTTATATGAGGCAATATTTAATTTTATATGAACAGATATGCTTTTATGTAAATCCATATTAATTTTGATCCGAAAATTGGCGGATCGAATATTATACGATTATATCAAATTCTATTATTTTTGATAAAATAATATCAAATTTGATTAAGTTTGATCCCAAAAATGGGTCTATCCAATTGTATTAAGTCATATCTTATCTGTTAAAATTAGATAAATTTTTATATAATTGGATGAAATCTGGTAAATTTTTTTGGAATTTTAAACGTGAAATTAGAAATTATTTTATCAGATTGGATACATTATCAATTAGAAGAGTTTTTATTGCATTCTTCGGAATTTTTTCGGGACTTAGCAAATTATTAAAAATTTGTCATTTTTTAAAATCATTTATAAGGGATTTAAATTTTCCAAAAAATGTTTGTGTCTTAGAAAATTTAAAAACATTTTTTCGGAACTCAAAAACTTTTCAAAAAAATTAAATTTCTCATAAAAACATTTTCAATGATTTTTTTTACTCCAAAAAAATTGCCAAAAAAATTTTGTGTCCGGGACTTTGGAAAATTTTCCTAAAATTTTTTAGGACTTGAATTTTTTTTTATTGTCCGGGACATAGAAAATTTTGAAATTTTTTTTCGGGATATAATTATAAATAAAATCATATATCTTTTTATCTGTTATATCTAAAAATTCCTGACCTTATATGTCATATCTAATTTCATATAGATGGGTATATAAATAGATATGAATATGTATGTTATCATATTAAAAAATAAGGAAAAATACAATGCTATATATAAACTTATATGTCCATATCAAAGTTCATGCATAACCATATATAAATATAAACAATTATATATTAGCATATATGGTTATATCAAATCTTTTTTACTCGGGCACCCGAATAAAAAAAAGTTATATGACGCAATATTTAATTATATATGAACAGATATGCTTTTATGTAAATCCATATTAATTTTGATCCGAAAATTGGCGGATCGAATATTATACGATTATATCAAATTCTATTATTTTTGATAAAATAGTATCAAGTTTGATTAAGTTTGATCCCAAAAATGGGTCTATCTAATTGTATTAAATCATATCTTATCTGTTAAAATTAGATAAATTTTTATATAATTGGATGAAATCTGGTAAAATTTGTTGGAATTTTAAACGTGAAATTAGAAATTATTTTATCAGATTGGATACATTATCAATTAGAAGAGCTTTTATTGCATTCTTCAGAATTTTTTCGGGACTTAGCAAATTATTAAAAATTTGTCATTTTTTTCTAAAATCAATTATAAGGGATTTAAATTTTCCACAAAATGTTTGTGTCTTACAATTAGAAAATTTAAAAACATTTTTTCGGAACTCAAAAACTTTTCAAAAAAAATAAATTTCTCATAAAAACATTTTCAATGATTTTTTTACTCCAAAAAAATTGCCAAAAAAATTTTGTGTCCGGGACTTTGGAAAATTTTCATAAAATTTTTTAGGACTTGATTTTTTTTTTATTGTCCGGGACTTAGAAAATTTTGAAAATTTTTTTCGGGATATAATTATAAATAAAATCATGTATCTTTTTATCTGCCATATCTAAAAATTCCCGACCTTACATGTCATATCAAATTTCATATAGATCAGTATATAAATAGATATGAATATGTATGCTATCATATTAAAAAACAAGGAAAAATTCAATGCTATATATAAACTTTGTAATGAAGTTTTTCATTACATCATATTTACTCGTAAATATGAATTAATTATTTTATAAATGAAGTTATTATTTTGATATTATTATTACCATATTATTTTATTAGTTGTGTAATTCATATACTAAGAGCATGAATTCATTGAATATGTTAATATGTTAAGAGAAAGAATATTTTTTTTAACATTGCTATGTTTTGTATATAAGAGTATAAGAGAACCAACTAAACAGGCGATACTCACTCACTCATTGTTTTGTACAATGTATGTGTGAGTAAAACTTGAATATCTTCTTATTCTCTCACTACGTAAATATTGTACTAGAGTGGTTAGTGTGGTCATCACTACTACTTTAGTTTGGCTTGGACTGTTCAAGTGTGTGGATGACACCGCATGTCTTAATGGCAGCCAAGCCAAACTCAATGTAGTAGTGCAGAGGAAAACTACTGGCTCTAGATGACCATAGTTTCCAGGCGAGTATATGTAGTAGTAGCCAGGGAGTCTACTGGTATAATTGCCATAGATCCCAGGTCGTTAGTAGTAGTACCCAGGGAATATACTGGTCTTAACGGCCATATATCTCATTGGTATTGGTAACTAAACACACTAACCACCATAAAATAAACATTCAAAGAACATTGCTTGCCATGGTTTGGGCATTCGGTCTTGGACCACAAAAAGTTAAAGTCACGCGTACGGGTACTCTGCGTTTCTCCGTGTCCTTGCATTTTTTTTTAGTAAATCGTCCTGACAACTAGTTGGTTCTCTAATAATAAATATAAGTATTATTAGAGTATAAAATTGTATAATAAAATAAGTAAAATTTGAATCATTTTGCGTTTTCTTTATTATCCTGGATCTGGCTGAGGACTACCCCGACAAAGATTATTATAAATGGCGCCCGAGCAGGGACTCTAAGAAATTTAAAATAAATAAATTTAAAATAAATTAAAAATAAATAAATTTAAAATAAATTTAAATAAAATTTAAAATTTATAAATCAAAAAAAAAAAATTTATTTAATAAATTTACAATTAATAAATTTAAAATTATAAATTTAAATCAATAAATTTTACATAAATAAAATTTAATAAAAATAATTCCACGAATAAATTTCTGTAGAGGAAAAAAAAAATAAAAACAACAACCATGAGCCGTACTTTTATAAACCAGATGAAGAAGGATGCTTTAACTGCTTGCCTAAAAGAGCTTGGTTTAAATGACGACGGAAGTGTAGAAGACATGAGAGGACGATTAAGAAACTATCTAGACCAAGGCGAACTTCCACCTGACCATGAGATGTACATTCAAAATTTGAGGTTAAGTTACGATCCCGCACGTGGATCAAAAGAATTAAAACTTACAATACCTCAAGTTTCACGTGCTTCTTCCCCAGTATTTTTTTTAAAAGAGCCTGAACAAGTCCCCGAAAATCTGTCCGCCGTCTGTGATAAAGTACGTAAATGGGGTGTAAAATATGATGGCGGCAAAGATCCTTTGTGTTTCTTAGAAAGGATTGAGGAATTGGCCACATGTTACACTCTATCAAGAGGCACGCTTTTGAGTTTCATGCCCGAACTATTAAAGGGTGATGCGCTATCTTGGTACCGCAACAATTACAAGGACTGGAAATCCTACGATGATTTTTCCGCTGATTTTAAACTTAATTTCTTGCCCGTACGTTTTTTTGAAACTTTAGAGGACGATATCCGTAACCGCCTGCAACGTGCAAATGAAAGCTTTGTTAATTACGTAACCTCAATTCAAACTTTGATGCGTTGGTCTAATTTATCTACTGGTGAACAATTAGAAAGAATTTACCGCAACTGCCGACCAGAGTTTAAGAAATATATTAAGAGACACGAATTTAAGAAACTTCGAGAGCTTATAATTCTAGCCCAAGATTTTGAAAGTATCGAAGCACAAGAGACTAGTCAGAATAAAGCAATGCGGCGCGTACAAACTGCGGTCGCAGCTGTTCATAAAACAAATACCTGTCATCGCTGTGGTGAAGCCGGCCATCTCCGTGCGACCTGTTCCAAACCGCAGGTCATATTTTGTTGGGATTGTGGTAAGAAGAATGTGAAGACGATTGATTGTTGCAGACGTGGTGCGGGAAACGCTCAAAGAGGTCCTTCGGCAGGGGAAGGAGGAGCGGATCTCTGAATGTACAAACCTTTCCTATCACAATAACGCTAGATGAAGACTTTCGCTTAAGAACACTGATTACGATTAAAAATAAAACTTATTCAGCTATCATGGACACTGGTGCAACCCATTCGTGTATTTCCATAGCTGTTATTCAAGAACTACATATTCCTATCGTTGCTGCCGATGTTAGTACTCTCCACTTAGCTGACCAATCCAGAATTATGGTTGAAGGTTCTGCAAGTTTCTGGTTTAGTTTAAATGGTGTTGTATATCGCCACAACTTTTTGGTCCTAAAAGCGAGTTTAGATCCCATTATAGTTGGGATGAATTTTATACAACAAACTGGTTGCGAGCTCCGCATAATCCCAAGGAGAAATTCTTATAAAAACACAGGTTCGTTAACTAATTCTCATAATGCTCACATTAGCTCTTTACAGGTTCCATCAAATTATCTTTCTAATACTGATGATCTGGTGGAGCAACAAATACAAGATTTCCTTGAAGAGGAGCTTCCGCGCTTTGAATCCATTTCCGGTTATTCAAATGTAACTGAACATGTTATTACTATGAAACATTCTCGTCCACTGCGTCAACGCTATTATCCACGAAACCCAGCTATGCAGAAGGTAATTGATGATCAGATTGATGAGCTATTAGAAGATGAGAGAATCGAACCATCGAAGAGCCCATATAGTAGCCCCATTGTCCTCGCGCGAAAAAAAAATGATGAATGGCGGCTTTGCGTGGATTACCGACAAATTAACGAAAATTCGATCCGAGATGCTTACCCAATTCCACAAATAAATTCAATTCTCGAAAAATTGAGAAACAGCAAATTTTTTAGTACAATTGATCTCCGTCATGGGTATTGGCAGATACCGATGTCTCCTGAAAGCAGGACTTTCACGGCTTTTACGGTTCCGGGGAGTGGCCTGTTTCAGTGGCGTGTAATGCCTTTCGGGCTACATTCTGCACCCGCTACTTTCCAACGGGCTCTAGATGTAGTCATTGGTCCAGAACTAGATGCCTTCGCGTTTGCATATCTTGATGATATCGTAGTTCTGGGTAGTACACTGGAGGAACACTTGAAAAATTTAAAAATAGTATTTGATCGTTTGATAGCAGCAAAACTACGAATCAACAAAGACAAATGTACATTTGCTAAAAGACAGATAAGATATCTGGGACACGTTATAAGTGAAAACGGCGTGCATACTGACCCCGAAAAGGTAAGTGCAGTCGTAGCATTACCTGAACCAACAACTCTGAAAGAATTGAGATCGTTTGTGAACACAGCCGCCTGGTATCGACGTTTTCTGCCAAACTTTTCAACGCTTACTGGTCCACTCAACAAACTACTTAAAAAAAATCAAAAATGGGAATGGGGAACCGAGCAGAAGATGGCCTTTGAAGAGATCAAACAGAAACTAATCGAGGCTCCAGCCCTAACATGCCCCGATTTTAGCCGTACTTTTATATTGCAGACAGACGCTAGCGACGTTGGGTTAGGTGTTGTGTTGACCCAGGAATTTGAAGACGGTGAAAAGGTTATTGCGTATGCCAGCCGTACTCTTTCTCCTCCGGAACGAAACTACACAGTAACCGAGAAAGAATGCTTGGCCATAATTTGGGGCATTCGAAAAATGCGGCATTATATCGAAGGCTATCATTTCATCATTGTTACCGACCATCAGTCGCTGAAATGGTTAAATTCCATTCAGTCTCCCTCTGGGAGAATTGCACGCTGGGCCCTGGAGATGATGCAGTTTGATTACGAAATCCGGTATCGAAAAGGTAAATTAAATGTAATAGCAGATTCTCTTTCAAGGTCCCCACTAAACTCCGAAGAAGCAACAACAGCTGTGCTACAAACACTCAAGAAGTTCGATGAAAATAGCGACTCCTGGTACATGGCAAAATTCAAGGCGGTACGTGAAGATCCCGAAAAGCTGCCTGATTATCAAATAGATGATGCTGGAAACTTACGAAGGCATATATATGATTCATCAGCATACAACGAGGCTGATCCGGTTCCCTGGAAATTAGTTGTACCCAAATCAGAAAGAAATCGAGTACTTTACGAGTGTCATGATGACGTATCAGCTGGTCACCTGGGTATAAATAAAACTACTGCAAGAATAACGAAGCTCTATTACTGGCCTGGTATTTTTCGAGACATTGCCAAATATGTCCGAAAATGTGAAATATGTCAGCGTTTCAAGCCTCTTCAACAGGCACCTGCTGGAAAGATGCATACATCGCATGCGTCTCAACCCTGGCAAACAGTCTGCGCTGATTTTGTGGGTCCGCTACCACGCTCTGTTCATGGCAATACAACTTTAATAGTTTTCCATGATAAATTTAGTAAATGGTCCGAATTCGTGGCAGTTAGGCAGGCCACAACTAAAACATTCTTAAAAGCTTTTCGCGAAAGAATTTTGTCTCGTTTTGGTGTTCCCCACATTCTACTAACAGATAACGGTGCTCAATTCACGAGTCGAGACTGTCACAAATATTTTAAATCAATCGGTGTTAAACAAAATTACACAGCGCCTTATTCTCCACATGAGAACCCTACCGAGAGGGCAAACCGAACGATAAAAACGATGATAGCCCAATATACTAATAAGAATCAAAGGAAATGGGACGAGCATCTACCCGAATTGATGCTAGCAGTAAATTCTAGTAAGCAAAGTTCTACCAAATACAGTCCGGCTTATTTAACACAAGGTAGAGAATTACGACTTCCGAATACATTGTTCATCGAAAAGACACAAGCGGAAATTACCGACCCTCTTCACCACCCTGATGAAAAATCGAAGCATTTAGAAGAAATATTTCAAATTGTACGCTCTAATCTTCAAACAGCAACAAGTAATCAAGCCACGCATTACAATTTGAGACATCGTGAATGGGCTCCTCGTAAAGGTGATCTGGTGTTGGTGAGAAAACGAGTTTTATCAAAAGCTATTGATCATTTCGCTGCGAAGTTGGCACCTCGCTTTGATGGGCCATATCAAGTGGCTGAATTCATTTCTCCGGTAATTGTTCGTCTGGTTGATATTGATAACCACAAAAAGAGTCGAGGCAACGCACACCTTAAGGACCTTAAGGCGTACCACGAGTAAGTTAATCTTGTTCACCCTAACAATTTCCATTTTTACTCTCTAGACGTTACCAATGGCCGATTCAAAATTTGAACAAAGTTGTTTGCGATTCAAGCAGTCAATGGACAGAGAAAATAGCAAACGAAGAAAAATAATCGTATTAGAGGCAACACCAAATATGGAAAAAGTTAAAGTTACATCCGTTGAAACAAATCTACCAAAAATAAATATTAATGATTTGTTTTCGACGCCGATTCCAAAATCAAACATTCTCGCCAAACTTGTTGACGGTTTGGGTATTGATAAAGATGAGGAAGTAGACATACAAAATACTGTAATTGGCGAGGTCCTACCGACAATCAAGCCGATAAATCCTTGTAAGCGCGCTAGATTCATGAGCGGTACATCTTATGGTCCCGTAGAGGTATACATTAGACGTTCTTTGGATGTGTGGGTTATCTATGACAAGAAAAAGTTTATTTTTCCAAAGCCTAGAAGTGATGTAGAGACAGAGTCTTCAGTTCCATAAACACATTCCAAACCAGGAGGGAGATGTAATGAAGTTTTTCATTACATCATATTTACTCGTAAATATGAATTAATTATTTTATAAATGAAGTTATTATTTTGATATTATTATTACCATATTATTTTATTAGTTGTGTAATTCATATACTAAGAGCATGAATTCATTGAATATGTTAATATGTTAAGAGAAAGAATATTTTTTTTAACATTGCTATGTTTTGTATATAAGAGTATAAGAGAACCAACTAAACAGGCGATACTCACTCACTCATTGTTTTGTACAATGTATGTGTGAGTAAAACTTGAATATCTTCTTATTCTCTCACTACGTAAATATTGTACTAGAGTGGTTAGTGTGGTCATCACTACTACTTTAGTTTGGCTTGGACTGTTCAAGTGTGTGGATGACACTGCATGTCTTAATGGCAGCCAAGCCAAACTCAATGTAGTAGTGCAGAGGAAAACTACTGGCTCTAGATGACCATAGTTTCCAGGCGAGTATATGTAGTAGTAGCCAGGGAGTCTACTGGTATAATTGCCATAGATCCCAGGTCGTTAGTAGTAGTACCCAGGGAATATACTGGTCTTAACGGCCATATATCTCATTGGTATTGGTAACTAAACACACTAACCACCATAAAATAAACATTCAAAGAACATTGCTTGCCATGGTTTGGGCATTCGGTCTTGGACCACAAAAAGTTAAAGTCACGCGTACGGGTACTCTGCGTTTCTCCGTGTTCTTGCATTTTTTTTTAGTAAATCGTCCTGACAACTAGTTGGTTCTCTAATAATAAATATAAGTATTATTAGAGTATAAAATTGTATAATAAAATAAGTAAAATTTGAATCATTTTGCGTTTTCTTTATTATCCTGGATCTGGCTGAGGACTACCCCGACAAAGATTATTATAACTTGTATGTCCATATCAAAGGTCATGCATAACCATATATAAATAGAAATAACTATATAATAGCATATATGATTATATCAGATCTTTTTTACTCGGGCATGTATGTGGTCGTATATAAAATATGTGCCATATATGATATCATATATGGAAACATATACATATGTTATCATAAATGTTAAATTTTAGTGCACGTGTATGAAAATATCAACCGGAATTACAAAATAAAAGTTTTTTACGATTGAAATTATATTTTATTACCATATTTATACCTTAATACCGATTCGTATCAATAATTTAACAAATATTGTTTCCTAGTTGCAAAATATTCTGATTAAAAAAGTTACTTTTACATAAAAAAAAATGGAAAAGGTAAGTTTTTATTAATATGTATTTAGAATTATAAAATCATATGTATTATTTTTTTCCAGTTCAATGTCATAACAAGTATAATCGTGGACATTTTATTCCAAAACAAGATCATATTCAAAATGAGTAAATGTACATACATATGTCGCAAATACAATAATAGAGTGCTTTGATGTTGAAGAAAATTAAACTACGCAGCTTCGTTAATCTCGTGCAACTTCGTGGAGAGGGAATATGCACCACCATCATGTTTTCACTGCGATTGCAATACTGCAATCTATTTTGAAATCCCTTAATGTCGCCATAACAAAATGGAAATGATAGATCGTATAAGCAGTTTTGAGGCCGAGTAACGTTAAGCTCACACAACTTGGAGAAAAGGGCATATGCACCACCAGAAATGTTATCACTACGGTTCCAACGCTATAAATTATTTTGAAATCCCTTACTGTAGCAAATAGGAAATGGAAAGAACGTATAAGAAGTTTGAATGCCGAGTTACTAAAAAATTCAACCATGCGGAGGTACGTTAAGCTCGCTTAACTTATTGTTAGAGCAGAGGGCATATGCACGACCATAATGTTATCACTACGGTTCCAAAACTATAAACTATTTTGAAATCGCTTACTGTCGCCAAAGCAAATCGAAATGAAAAGAACGTATCAGTTTTAAGGGTGAGTAACGATTTGGGAAGGACAACGTCTTTATACAATTACAAGAAAGCTGTCTATAAGCGAAAGTGACAACCTGGCACATTGTCACCATGATGTAAGTAGAAATAGTTATTATCCCTGTCTTTCAAATATCCTTACAAACATGATGTAAGTAGAAATAGTTTTTATCCCTATCCTTCAAATATTCTTACAAACACAACCCAGCAAGATAAAATACATACTACTAAATATATTGCTTTTAATCGAAGTCTCTTTTGATGCATGCATTTAGTAGTAGCAAGTTCTTTTTTGCTGGAATAAAAAAGAAATGTGTAATAATTTTTAATATTTTTTTCAGATGGATTTCTGAAAGACAATATATCTTTCCTTCAAAAGCATTCCATAATATTTAGCATCCAATGAGCTTTAGCATCCCATGGTCTTAACAAAATACACTCCAACATGTATGTATGTAACTAGCAGTATAATGTGCGGTTAAATGTGCCGCCGAATGACTTTTTCCGGAGTTGCATGGATGAAGAGGAGTTGCAAACTATCGAAAACTTTATTTGCCATTGCCCGGCACTTTCTGGTCAGAGACTTGCTTCACTGGGATCTAGGGAGCTGTACGATCTTTCTGATTTGTCGGATGTCAAAATTCAATATCTAAGGAGTTTCATAAGAAGCTCAAATTGGTTTAACGACAGGGACTAGTAGGGGAACCTATTACGGTCCCGTGGTATCAGAATGGACCTCAGAGTCTACGTGTGTTGACGTAAAACGTCAGCAGCCACTTACAACCAAACCAAACTAGCAGTATCTAGCCAATCTTTAAAGGTACATGGTTGCTTCGTTAAATGACATCCGTGTTATCATTAACCTATTAGCACAAAATGCTATCGTTGGTAATACTTAAATACAATACAAATTCTAGAAATATCTTAAATATTAATATTATTTTATATCCTTTTTTTAGTCTAAGTCTGAAGATAATCGGAATTAACACTAAAAAAAGAAAACACAATGGAAATCAACGTTCCTTTAATAAGCTCTTTGCTCGCATCTTTCGTAATTGATATGAAAAACTTGATATATAAGATCTTTTATGTTCAAATTATTTTGTTGACTATCAAAATGTATTCTCATATCTATAAGTTAAATAATTTATTTTTATATGGTCACCAAAAATGCAAACGATAGTAACTAAAAAATCATCAAACTAAAGGGTTTTATTAAAATATATGAAAACACCAAAATTAATAAAAAAATATTTTTAATTTTAAATTATACTTCCCGGCTAAAAATAAATGTGTATGTTCATATATGCTTATATAAAGATCTTTATATGATCATATATGACTTATATGGAAACATATATGATATCATATATGCAAGAAACGATCCCATATATGTGGTCGTGTTTAAAATATGTGCCATATATGATATCATATATGGAACCATATATGCTATCATAAAATGTTAAATTTGAACCAGAATTACAAAATAAAAGTTTTTTAGGTTAAAATTATATTATTACTTTACCAACGATTGACATACCTTAATATATATCAATAATTTTACAAATATTGCAAAATATTCTGCATAAAAAAATTTTAGAAAAGGTAAGTTTTCATTAATATGTATTTAGAATTTTAAAATCATATGTATTAATTTTTTCCAGTTCATCTACTACACTATAAATTATTTTGAAGTCCCTTAATGTCGCAATAGAAAATTGGAAATGGAAAGAAGGTATAAGAAGTTTGGAGGCCGAGTTACTAGTTGAAGAAAATTTAACCATGCGGAGCTACGTTAAGCTCGCTCAACTTGGAGGGGAGCGCATATACACCACCCTAACGCTATCACTACGGTTCCAACACTACAAACTATTTTGAAAACGCTTACTTTCGCCATAGCAAATCGAAATGAAAAGAAGGTTTGATCAGTTTTAATGTTGAGTAACGATTTGGGAAGGACAACGTTTTTACTTGCAATTACAAGAAATCTGTCAATAAGCGAAATCGACAACCTGGCACATTGTCGCCATGATGTAAATTTACATGAAAAAAATGTTGGAAAAGGTAAGCTTTCATTACTATGTATTTGAATTTTAAAATGTTTTAATTTTTTCCAGTTCATCGTCATAACAAGTTTAAGCGTGGACATTTTATTCCAAAACAAGATCATATTCAAAATGAGTAAATGTAAATACGTCGCAAATACAATATTATTTAGTAATTTGATGTTGAAGAAAATTAAACTACGCAGCTTCGTTAATCTCGTGCAACTTGGTGGAGAGGTCATATGCACCACCATAATGTTGTCACTACGATTGCAATACTGCAAACTATTTTAAAAACCATTAATGTCGCCATAGCAAATTGGAAATGGAAAGATCGTATAAGCAGTTTTAAGGCCGAGTTAAGTTAAGCTCACTCAACTTGGAGAAGAGGACATATGCACCACCAGAAATGTTATCAATACGATTCCAACACTATAAATTATTTTGAAATCCCATACTGTCGCAATAGCAAATTGGAAATGGAAAGAACGTATAAGTTTGGAGGCCGAGTTACTATTTAAATAAAATTCAACCATGAGGAGCTACGTTAAGCTCGCTCAAGATGGAGGAGAGGGCATATGCACCACCATAACGTTATCACTACGGTTCCAACACTACAAAATATTTTAAAATCGCTTACTGTCGCCATAGAAAATTGAAATAAAAAAAACCCCAGCAAAAAAAGTGCGTAGTACTTCTATTTGGAGTGCTTTAAAATTACAACAAATGTAATGAAATACAACAAAAATAACAAAAAACACAAGAAAAAAACACACAAACAGTTTTTTCTACTCCATAAAAAGTTGTTATTCAGCACTTAACTCATTACCTTCCGCGACACTCCCATACAAAAGTAAGTAGATATTCAGTAGATAAGAAGTACTCCGAGCTTTCAAACAACTTCCAACTACTTCCACGGAGTAGTTCTTATCTACTGAATATCTACTTACATTTGTATGGAGGTGTCGCGATAGGTAATGAGTTAAGTGCTGAATATCTATGTATTCTGGACTAAAAAAAACTGTTTGTGTGTTTTTGTCTTGTGTTTTTTGTTATTTTTGTTGTATTTCATTACATTTGTTTTAGTTTTAAAGCACTCCACTGAGAAGTGGTAATGACTTTTTTTGCAGGGACGTATCATCAGTTTTAAGGTTGAGTAACGATTTCGAAAAGACAACGTTTTTACTTACAATCACACGAAAGCTGTCAATTAGCGAAAGTGACAACCTGGCACATTGTCGCCATGATGTAAGTAAAAATAGTTTCTTATCCCTATCCTTCAAACATCGTTACACACATAACCCAAAAAGATAAAATACGTACTACTAATATATTGCTTTTAATCGAAGTCTTAAGTAATTATGTAACTACAAAAAATTTTGAGTAAAAAACATGCATTTAGTAGTAGCAAGTTCTTTTTTTCTGGAATAAAAAAAGGAATATGGAGTAATTTTAATATTTTATCAGATGGAGTTCTGAAAGACAATATACCTTTCCGTAAAAAGCATTCATTGTCTTAAGCAACCCATGGTCCTTACAAAATACACTCCATTAACATGTATGTATGGGTCTAGCAGTATCAAGCCAATCTTTAAAGGATATTCGTGTTATCATTAGCCCATTAGCACCAAATGCTGTTGGTGGTAATAATTCAATACAATAAAAATTCTAGAAATATCTTGTATGCATACTAATATTATTTTCTATAAATTTTTTTAGATTTTGACTTTTTTAACAAAAACGCTAAGTCCGAAGATAATCGAAATTAACACTAAAACAAGAAAACACAAAGGAAATCATCGTTCCTGTAACAAGCCCTTTGTTCGCATCTTTCGTAATTGATATCAATTGAAAAACTTGATATATTAGATCTTTTATGTTCAATTTATTTTTTTGAATATCAAAATGTATTCTCGTATCTATAATATATTTTTATATGGTCACCAAAAATGCAAACGATAGTAACTAAAAAATCAAAATCATCAAACTAAAGGTGTTCATTCAAATATATCAAAAACACCAGTAATGAATAAAACAATATTTTTTATTTTTAATTATACTTGCGTACATCGTTTGCAATTCTGGTGAATATATACATAATAACCTATTACATATAGTTTAAGATGAAAAAATAAATAAAAAATATAAAAAATAATTTAAAACAAATTAAAAACATCATATATTATTCAATATATGATTCAATATATGATCCAATATATGATTCAATATATGATCTAATATATGATCACATATATTGCATCATATATGATCGTGTCTTATATAAGCGCCAATTTTGGAATATGTTCATATATGAGACCATATTTGATACTATATATGATACTGTATATGGTCTCATATATGATATCATATATGATGATATACAACATTTTTAGCCGGGTTATGTACACCGTTTGCAATTCTGGTGAATATACACATAATAATCTATTACATATAGTTTAAAATGAAAAAAATAAATAAAAAATATGAAAAAGAATGTAAAACAAATTGAAAACGACATCATATATGATCCCATATATGATTCAATATATTATCCAATATATGATTCAATATATGATCACATATATTAGATCATATATGATCGTGTCTTATATACCCGAGTAAAAAAGATTTGATATAACCATATATGCTAATATAAATAATTATTTATATTTATATATGGTTATGCATGAACTTTGATATGGACATATAAGTTTATATATAGCATTGTATTTTTCCTTATTTTTTAATATGATACCATACATATTTATATCTATTTATATACCGATCTATATGAAATTAGATATGACATATAAGTTCGGAAATTTTTAGATATGGCAGATAAAAAGATATATGATTTTATTTATAATTATATCCCGAAAAAAAATTTTAAATTTTCTAAAGTCCCGGACATAAAATTTTTTTGGCAATTTTTTTTTTGGAGTAAAAAAATCGTAAAAATGTTTTTAGGAGAAATTTTATTCATTTGAAAAATTTTTAAGTTGCGAAAAAATGTTTTTAAATTTTCTAAGACCCAAAAATTTTTTTGAATTTTTAAATCCCTTAAAAATTGATTTAGAAAAAAATTTTACAAATTTTTAATAAATTGCTAAGTCGCGAAAAAAATTCTGAAGAATGTAATAAAAAATCTTCTAATTGATAATGTATCCAATCTGATAAAATAATTTCTAATTTCACGTTTAAAATTTCAAAAAATTTTACCAGATTTCATCTAATTATATAAAAATTTATCTAATTTTAACAGATAAGATATGATTTAATACAATTAGATAGACCCATTTTTGGGATCAAACTTAATCAAATTTGATATTATTTTATCAAAAATAATAGAATTTGATATAATCGTATAATATTCGATCCGCCAATTTTCGGATCAAAATTAATATGGATTTACATAAAAGAATATCTGTTCATATATAATTAAATATTGCGTCATATAACTTTTTTTTACTCGGGTAAGCGCCAATTTTGGAATATGGTCATATATGAGACCATATTTGATACTATATATGCTACTGTATATGGTGTCATATATGATATCATATATGATAATATACAACATTTTTAGCCGGGTAGCAAAATTTTTAGATGTTGAGTTATATTTCCTTTAAAAAATTCTCAGATTCTAAAACATTTTCTTATAGAAACGCTCTCTGATTCTAAGACATGTTTCTAACAGAAAATTTTTTAAATTCTTAGACATTTTTCTATTCTTCCTAAGGAAACATTCTCAGATTCTAAGAAAATTTTAATATAGAAAAATTCTTAGGTTCTAATACAATTTTCTATAGAAAACTTCTCAGATTGAAACATTTTTTCTTTAGAAAAATTTTCAGGTTCTGAGACATTTATCTTACAGAAGAATTCTTAAATTCTGAGACATTTTTTATATAGAATAACTCTCAAGTTCTAAGAAATTTTTCCTAAAGAAAAATTCTCAAATTCTGAGAAATTTTTCGTATAGGAAAATTCTCAGATTCTGAAACATTTTAAATAAATTCTCAGATTCCAAGTAATTTTTTAAACAGAAAAAACTGACAGATTCTGACAAAAAATTTTCTTTTAGAAAAATAGACATTTTTCCGATAGAAAAATCCTCAGATTATAAGACATTTTTCTTTAGAAAAATTCTCAGATTCTGAGACATATTTCCTATTGAAAAATTACCAGATTATAAGTCATGTTTACTATAGAAAAATTCTTAGATTCTGAGAGATTTTTCCTATAGAAAAGTTTTGAGATTCTGAGAAATTTTTCCTATAGAAAAATTTGCAGATTCTGAGACATGTTTACCATAAATTTTTTTTTTTAAGATTCTGAGACATTTTCTCTAAAGAAAAATTCTCAGGTTCTTAGACATTTTCCCTACAGAAAAATTTTCAGATTATGATACATTTTCCATAGTGAAAAATTCAGACACTCTGAGACATTTTTCTTGTAGAAAAATAGATTCTGAGTCATTTTTCATTAAGGAAAATTTTGAGATTTTGAGTCATTTTCCCTATAGAAATATTCTTAGACTCTAAAACATTTTTCATGCAGAAATATTTTCAGATTCTGAAAAGATCTCAAATTCTGAGCCATTTTTTTTATTGAAAAATTCTCACATTCTGAGACATTGTTCCTGTAAAAAATTCTCAAATTTTGATAGATTTTTCCTAAAAAAAAAAATTTCAGATTCTGAGATACATTTCCCATAGAAATTTATACTAAAAAAAATTGGAAATGCTTTAATTGTTTTTTTTTGGTTTTAAAGAAAAATACATCGCATGAATGACTGAACGAATGAAGGAATAGATGGATGAATGACTGAATGGATGGATAGCTGGTTGAAAAGAAAGTAAACGAGCAGTAAAGTGTTGGCAAATAGAGAAAAAAATATAAAATCGAAAATAGATGAAAACTAACAACGTCATCAACATCTAAACATGCCACCCAACGTTGCAAACAAAAAATACATCCAACCCAACCACGAAAACACTTTCAAATTCTAAAGTGGATTGTCATTTTGCCATCCCAACAAGTCAAGTCAGTCATTTCGGAAAGACCATCATTTATTTTCACAACCATTGTTAACGATTTTTTAACAATGAAATGAAGGAAAAAATAATAGATATTGTGTTTTTTTTCTTTTACTAAACTTCAACTATTCATAAAACAAAATCATTTAATAGTTTTTTAAAAACCCAACTCGTGTTGTTGAATTTATGCGAGGGACGTTAGAAAACCGCAAATTGAAGGCAACAGCCCACTTCAAAGAGCCTGCCTGTTTCGTCGATTTAGTCAGCCTACTTTCGTTTTCTGTAGGATCTGTTTGGACAACTGGGAAGGTGAAGAAAACACCTTTTTCCCATAAAAAGAAAATAATTCCAATCTAGACTTAGATTATTCCCTCATATTGGAAAGTTTTTAGTTCTGCTTTTTCAGCAAACATATGTTTATTAACTAAACAAACAAAATTGTATCGGGTAATTGTCATACTACCCTCGTATTAATTTTTTTGTACAATAATACTTGTACTAAACTTTAAAATGCTATTGTCATCCTTTTAAATTACCACCCTTAAACAAAACTTAGCAATGAAACAAAAGTTTTTATCAAAAAAAAAAATAAATATTAAGAATCAAGATAAATACGAATGTACTATCTCAATATGTGTTTCAATATTTTTAAGAACAATACAGATGACACAGCTCAACATGAAAATGCGTATTGGATTCTGGTAAGTGATTTAGGTAGTATTTGTTGCGCTGATTCCAAATCCGCGACCCAAATTTGTCTATCACGTCAGGATTTAGAGTTATTCGCGGTTAAAGTGCCTAAAAAGGCCATTTTGGACCCTTTTTGAAAGCTTACAACATAAGATCCTGACATGCGATTGACTTAGTATCAAGCTCATTCAAAAGTATGTAATTTTCTCTATAAGACGAGATAAAATGTTCTTAGAATTTAATTTTCTAAAATGGTAAAAAAATCATTAACAAAAAACCTTAAATTTTTTTAATATTTAGTTTATTCACACAGTGTTTTTTAACAAATTTCCATACAAATACGCACGTAAATATTGAATTTTAAGCACTTGTGGCTAATGATTTTTTCACCATTATAAAAAATTAAATTCCAAAAAAAATAGATTTTGTCTCAAAGAGAAAATTACGCACTTTCGAATGAGCTTGAAATCAAGTCATTCGCATGTCAGGATCTTATTTTATAGGCGCTCAAAAATGGCTAAAATGTGCCTTTTTTGACACTTTAACCGCGATTTTCTCAAAATTGTGACAAGATAGAAAAATTTGAGTGACCATTTTGGAATCGGGAAGCCAAAACCTATAAACTTTTTTTGGTTTCATTCAAAACGCAGCGACAAACCTCAGATTTGTAGAGCGGTGTGATCATTTGTTAAGAAATTAAAGTATGGACTAACCTAGAAAAATTGCTGGTTGAGAATATCGCAGAATCTATGACTTTTTCTATCCAAGCAAACATAGATTCTTAAACATGTAAGTACCTAACAACAAAAATATATAATAATCTCCGAATTTTATATAGGCTTGACAGCAATAAATGCAAAAAAAATCAGGTCTTTTGGAAATTGTCAACAATCTGGGAATTGGGGGACTCCTTTCATCAAATCTTTACATTTTGTTTTGTGTTTACATTTGCTATAGTAAGACCTATATAAATTTAAAATTTCATTACAATATGCTCAAAAACAAAAATTTTATTGCATATTTAAAATTAACTTTTTAAAATTTCGCCCAATCCCAGAAAAATTTTCTAGAACCGATTCTGAAAACACTTGTTCTAGAACAGGTTCTTCGGTAATCATACACTATTACACTTTAATAATTCAGAACAAGTTATATGTTCCTCTAACTCCCATTGGAGCATGGGGTGCCAATAACAGCTGATCGCCAGCGGACCCGATTTTGTGCCGTTGATATTAACTCGTTCAAAGATGGGCCAAGACTGTTCATCTCAGTTTCGGTAGAACGTCGTCACGTTGTACGTGGTCTGCCAGGATCCGGCCAAATTATTGAAATGGGTTTCATCGAAGTGCCTGTTTGGCCACATTGTCATCGTTTCGTCGTAGTGTATAACCAATCCATTGCCACTTGTGCTTCCGTATTTCAATTTCTATCGGAATCTGTCTTGACTGCACTAACAGGTCGGCATTAGAGACTGTCCGATAGAACACCCAAATTTGCAAAAGTATTTTTTTGTTCGCTCCACCGGCAGTTTCTGAAAGATTGGTTATAAAAAATAATATCTGTGCAAGAACTGGATCTCTCGGTTGCATACTGACCAGTCGATTTGAACTTTTGACCCTAAAAGTGACCTAAAAACAATACAAAGCTTTAAAGTGCCATAACTCTTAAAATATACGTTTTTCCAAAAAATGCTATATAAGTTTTATTTTGCAGAATAAGAAAGCAAACATTTCCTTCATACAAATTTTTAGCCTAAGTCTAAGACATCGTGATGTTTTTGGCGGTTAAAATACAAATTTATGTGAAGACTTAATTTACAATGACCCTCGTTAAATTTTGGACAGAGATCAAAATAGTCGGTGTCCATTATTTTGTAGAGTAAGATATGTAGTTTTCATAAGCCAATTACATTTAGAATTTATATGGGTAATTTCATTACAGGAGAGCCCAAAGTTGACTGTAAAGTTTCGATTTTCCAAATGCTGTATACAAATTTGTGCAATTACTTTGTTGTAAACGACCCTTGTTAAAATTTGAATGGAGACAATTGGTTTCCATGATTTTGAAGAGTTAGATGTGTACTTTTTGGAAAATATTTGGGGAATTCCAGGCTAAATCACTTACTTTACACTCAAATTTTCAGCCTTTTATTCAAAGTTGGTATTGAGTAATCAAAAAAATGTCGTTTTTTCAAAAAAATTAAAAAATGGAAATTTTCAATTAATTTTGACCAGTAAAAAGTAAAGATATCTTAAAATAAGTTGGACGACGTTTTGTTGGTATTTAAATGTAGTTTAAGAAAAAAATATGAAAAAATTATTTGAAGTAATTATCACTTATTTTTTAACGTTTAAAAACTAAAATTAAATTTTTGAAAAAGTCCGAAACCCTAGATTTTTTTTTATAAAAGTCTAAAAATTCTACTCTAAATTACATAATTTTTAAGCCAAAGTTCGAGATGTGAACACAATTGTTCTATTTTTTTCAAATTTTGAAAATTGCAGTTTTTTTTTTGACTCTGATATATTTTATACTAGCTGGCCCGGTCCGCGTTGCTGGCCCAAATATAATATCAGTGTTATATTTCGCCTCGCTTCAAATATATAGCCTTGCAAAAAATGTAATGAATTTCTTGGCTTAGAAAAATTTGTGGGCGTGGTTTTAAAGACACGATTAGACAGAAAATCATCTTCAAATTATATTTTAGGAACTAAAAAAAATCACAATGTCTTCGAATTTGCGAACATTACAAATTTAAAGCTTCTGTAGTATCATTACGAACAACACAAAAATAAATTACGCATATCGTTTGTTCTTATCGTGAGCTATTGTCTAGAGTTCAAACAAACCGTTATAGTTTTTCCGAATTTTCCATTTTTCCGGGACACTTTTCTCATTTACATTTCCTTAAAAGCCTAATTAGAACTATAATTAACGTAAAAAAATCGGTCCAGTTATTAGTAGTTGACATATTTAGACAAAAGTGTTCGTTAAAATTTGTGTCTCCGATTTTAGATATATTAAAAAAAGTGGGAGTGGACAAATTTTCTTTACGTAAAAACCTTAGTTGTACTATCACGAACGTCAACAAATACTACTAATAGCCCAATCGGCCATACCGTTCTTCTATTTGAAATATATCGAAATAAAAGTGGGTGTGAACAATTTTTATTTTCATTTAAACCTACGTTGGACTATGACGAACATTTAAAAAAAATGTTAAGTCAAATCGATCCAGCCGTTCTCCGATTTAAGATATATCGAAGAAAGGACGCGTAAAAGTGAGCGTGATTATTTTTTTTTTTCCGAAAAAACCTAAGACGAACATTTAAGAAAAAATATTATCCATATCGGTCAGTTCTCAAGTGATGCGATTACCAACGAAATACATTTAATTTTATTTACATTTTATTATTCTATATTTTATTTTTCTATAGATCAAATTTTATATGTATCGAAAAAAAGAGTCGGTGGACAACTTTTCTTACCGTAAAAACCTTATTTGAATTCTACCAACTTGGTCCATCCATTCAAAAGTGAGCGTAGAAATGGAAAATTTTTCTTTCCGAAAAACCTCAGTTGGACTATGATGAACATTAAAAACAAAATAAGACAAATTGATCCAGCCATTCCATGATTTAAAATGCATATATCGGGAAAAGTGAGAAAGTTTGGCGTGGACAATTTTTCTTTCCTTAAAAATCGTTTTCCATGTTCTTTCGATACAAAGAAATTTTACTATCCGTAAAAACCTTAGTTGAATTATGGCAAACATTTTCAACAAAAATTAGCCAAAGTGGGCGTGGTCAATTTCTTTTTTCGTAAAAAACAAAGTCAAATATTATAAAAATTCATTTAAAAAAAATAGTAAAATCGGTGCAGCCATTCTCAGATTTTAGATAAATTGAAAAAGTGGGCGTAAAAGTGGGCGTGGTCGATTTTTCTTTCAGTAAAACTTAAATTGGATTACTATGAACATGTAAATAAAAAAATACCCAAATCGGTGCAGCCG